>VDFB02000007.1:233675961-234045089 GCA_007258455.2 Sequoia sempervirens
ATGTTTTGCATCCCTCTATTCATATCAATTAACTTTAATCTTTCAAAAATATCATGGCAACTTAAGGGAAAAAGGGCAAAAATGTAAGCTTAATATGGACACAAAACTAGGTGAATTCTAACTAAAATGGATGACACAATGTAACTCATCAACCATTTCAAAGTTATAGGTCTCTAAATATTATAACCCTTAACATTATTACCATAACCAATTAAAATATATTGTTTTATGATTGAAATTCAACTTAAACCACTTTTCTTTAGGCATGTGAACAAAATCCTCATAGAAAAAAGTTTAATGTGTGAAATAGAGGGTTTCTTTCTTATCCACACTTCGTACAGTGCTTTCTCAACTAGAGTAGAGAATGGAAACCTATTAATCAAATAACAGCCTCAACCCCCAAAAATTGATTTGAATGGGTACTACTCAACATACTTATAGCTCTAGCCATTAATGTCCTATTAATATTCTCTACAATATCATTTTGTTGTTGTGCATATTGAGTTATTTTCTATCTCAAAATACCTAAATTTATTTCAAAATCATCAAATATTCTAGAACAATATTTCCCTTCATTATCTTTCCTTAATACTTCTTTTTTTAATCTATCTAATTTTAATAGGGACTTTAAACTCTTTAAAGTTGTAAAAACTTCATATTTATACCTCAAAAATAAATCTGAGTATAATATGAGTATTCATTGATTAAGGAAATATAATAATGAGAATTTCCAATTGATGCAACAACCATAGGACCAAAACCATCACTATGAATAACCTCCATTAATCTCTTTATTCTTGTTCTACCAAAATTAAACTTTAATCTACTATGTTTTACAAATGCACAATGCTTACAAAAATTAAAATATATAGAATAACCAAATTGACCATCTACCATATTCTTATTAATTGGGATCGTAAGCCTTTTTTTCACCAATGTGGTGTAACATGATCCCTTAGCTAGCACAAAATTCCATCTAAACAACCTACACCACTCATTTCCTCTGGAAATAATCCAAGACAAACTATTTATCACTAAAGAATAATTCACCACCATAAAATGTATTGTATAAAGAGAGCCACTTTCTATTAGTCATGTGATATAAGGCACTTGAATCGATCAAACATAAGTCATCACTGGCAATGTTAATAGAAATTAATATACTATTATTTTCATCATTAAAGGAATATTCAAAGTACTTCTATTTCTAAATTCCTTCTTTATGTGGTTCCAATTCCTATAGTTCCAACATGTCACTCCACTCTTACCACTAGTTTTATAAAATTATATTGTCTTAGTCCTCTCTTTATTCCCCCTTTTTCTTACCACCTTTTTCCTTGGGTTTACCCAAAAAAGTTAATGTATCTATGGAACCTTTTGTTGGAGCAGTCAAGATTTACTTGCAAACTCAAAATAATCCATAAATGAGCATATGCAAAATGAGAAAAATATCATATGCATGTAATGTGTTGTAAAATGTACAAATGATCCTTTATTAAAAAGGAAACAAAGAAGAGGTGAGAAGGTAGGAGTCAAACTTTGACTACCCATCCAACTATGAAATAAGTGTAGGACTCTATGGACAAGTGTTGAGACACTTGGTGAGTCTACATGAGGTGAGCAAAAAATCTAGATAACCTCTAAGTAAGCTTAAGTGTAGTGTGAATAAGACTCTACTAAATAGGCCAAAAGCTAACTAGTTTGATAATACCTCTTTTCACACTAACAACCCCCTTATGTGATACTTAGGGAGTAAGTTAAACACTAAAAAAATGAGTCCCAACAACAAGGCCCAATAAGGTACTCATACATACAATAATGATCTCCCACAAATAGAGAAAAATGAGAAAACCCAATGGGAACAAAACTCCTCTCCAAAAGAGAGAAAGAGAACGATAAGACCTCATGAAAATATGTCCCATGAAGATAGGAACATGATGATGAAGAAATCTCGAAGCATGTTGAAGTTGTAAACTCTGTCGAAGATGAATTGGTGTTTGTTGGAATCAACAAACCTCCAAAAAATGTAGATCAAGATAAGAGATACAAAAAAAATGACTGATTGAACATATAGAACACTACTCAAATATGAATACATAGATGACACGAAATAATGAAGACTTATTCAATTTTTTAAGTTCTTACAAGTTTATGTCATGAGGTGGACAATGAAGACGTATATCAAGTATGTATTTCAAACCTCAAGAAAATGACAAAAACACAAAATGAAAACCCCCATTATTCAAATAATGACCCCCTTGAAATAATACAGTTATATGACACTTTATTTTAGTGCATTACAGATTCCACAGAGTGGATTTGATGTACACAACCTCAAAAGAGACATATTTAGAATTTAAAATTCTAAAACATAATCATGAAAAATCATGTAGGTTTAAAAAAATGAGACCCAAAAAGGAGTTTGTATGAGCCCAAATGAGCCCTATGAAGTTCCAAAAATGAGAACTATGTAGGGTGTCTTCTGAAAATCTAAATTTTTAAAAAATCAATATATCATACTACAAAAATAGTCATACCACTAGATAGAGGATGAAAAAATATGCAAAATGAAAAAAATTCACTCAAAAAGACGTCCATATGCCCGAGAATGAGGCTCCTGAAGTTGAAACAAAAAACAAAATAGGCCAATGGTGAAGGGGCAAACTTGGGGAAGAAAAAGATGACGTCATGATGATTTCATTTGATGGAATATTCTCAAAACTAATTGAATATTCTGTAATGCCTGCAGCTGTACCAGCAACCAAAAAAAGTAAATTTAAATGATTTAAAAATATTCAAAAAATAAAAAATATTAAAAAATAATTGCACAAAGGCAAAGGTAGCACACAGATCAAGAAACTAGTGCAAATTGGTACATTGATGAAAGATGGTACACTAGATAGTATGGTTGTACAAATCTGTATAGATTTTCATACAACCTTCAATGGCTAGGCCCCAAAAAACTAAAAAAAAATTCTCTAAATGCCCAAGTGTTATATATCAAAATTCATGTCCCAACACTCCTAAGTGCAATAGTGAAGTCAGTTTTGTTCTAAAATGCACCATTTGAAAACTTGATTCCCATTACCCCAATAAATTCAAGATAGAAAGGGATTGGATTTGCAAGCTTGCTTTGATACTATGTTGGAGCAGCCAACATATGCTTGCAAAATCAAAACAATCCACAAATGAGCATATGCAAAATGAGAAAATATCATATGCATGTAATGTGTTGTAAAATGTACAAATGAGTCCTTATAAAGGCAAAAAAAAAGAGGTGAGAAGGTAGGAGTCAAACTATGACTACCCCTCCAAGTATGAAACAAGTGTAGGACTCTATGGATAAGCGTTGAGACACTTAGTGAGTCTACATGAGGTGAGATAAAAGTCTAGATAACCTCTAAGTGAGCTTAAGTGTAGTGTGAATAGGACTCTACTAAATAGGCTAAAAGTTAACTAGTTTAATAATATCTCTTTTCACTCTAACACCTTCATCCATGGATTTCTACCTCATGTCTCCACTAAGCAAAGTAGCAACAAGAGAATCCATCTTAAAATTTGTAGTAGCACCAAGTATTATAACTATTAGATTCTTTCAAGATTCAAGGAAAGAGAAAAACAACAAAATACACTTATCCTTCTCATCAATTTTAATATCTATACTTCCTAGCTAACTCAAAATCATCTATTAAAAGTATTTTAATTATTGGCTATAGTTTCCTTCCTTCATTTTCAAGTAATATTTTTTTTAAATACAACATATTAAGATGAATCTTTGTTTGGTTAATTGCACTTTATCTTTCTCCACATACTATATGCAATAGTCTCATCAAAGACATTCAAAGGATAGAACCAAAGAGATAATCATATTCTTCCTTGAGCCTTTTTTTTTTATTGGTGAACGCTTTTGACTAAAGCTATGAACCAGTGAGGCCACATTTGGGGGACCTCGTCCCAGCATTTGATGCACTACAACTACCACTCTCACGAGCACGCTATCCCGATAGGGGCACAAGGCCCACGAGCACACCAACCCAGCGAGGGAGTGGGCGGGCCCTAGACACAAGTTCCTAGTACGACGAAAAGCTCCTCCTCTTCATCAAGGAAATATTCAATGTGTGGTCCAATCATAAGCTTTCCTCCCTCTTTTTGTCCTCGGGGCATGAGCATCCTCCTTCATTGGCCTAGGGTGATCTTCAACGCTGGTCCAAAGCCATCAACAGTAGCAACAATGCTATGGGTCAAGTCTGGAGACTTGAACCCTGGTGGCCACAATAATAACACCACCACTCATCCAATGCACCACAGGTTTGTGCCTCTTCCTTGAGCCTTATTATTGAACATCTTTAATTATTTATTTGATAACCCAATAGGCTAAGTTCGTTGCTCTATTATATCTAGGTTCATTGATCACTTTCCTCCAAGAGATCCTCCATTTTTAGTTCCTATAACACATACCTTGATAAATTAAACTTCTCAATCTCTAAACAAGATGTGCTTGCCTTGGCTGCTCTAAACACACCTATATCTATAAAACTATTAAATAAAATACTCCCATTACAACCACCCAAAATCTACAACATTATAAGATGTTATAAAATTACCAAGTTGATCAAACTATTTCCTACATAATCCTATGAGAGAAAATCATGCATACAAGCTTAAATAATAGCCATAATACAAAGGTCAGAGTTATACCATGAGATAGCATAAAATATACCCTAGGAGAACACCTTAAGATAGAAAACTCAACCTCCAAAAGCATCCACACTCAATGTAGTATTCAATAATGAAACATTACAATACACTTTTAGAGTCTCCATGAATACTTTTGAAACATCAAGATCCTCCAATGCATCCTCCATGTTTCCAAGAATAATGAGTAACTATGTAACCACACATCCCATGCCACACTTCACATATGCACTCTACAAGAGAGATCAATACAAATGAAATCCAAGCTCAAAGGTTATGATAGTCAACTAGCTAACCCCAACCACTAAACATATGCCTGATTTTATAGATTCAATCTCACATGAATACAACTGTGGTATTGAAAAAACCATGTGTCTCAAAACCATGAGTGCACAAAACCATTGACCCCAACATTTAATTTTTGGTACTAATTTTTTCTAACAAATTATTTTTAGTGTGTAAATCACACATAAAATATCTAACCAATGTTACATTCAACTTTATAAATTGACCCAAATAAATATTTGATGTGGCTAAACACATCTCTAAAGATGCACCATAAATAAATAATTATTTTACGTAATTAAAGTAATTATATTCTTGTGCAAGGTGTACAACACCCTTTTCCTAACACAAGAAATATAACCTCTTCTAAAACCAAGATATAACTCTAATACCAAATTTTGATTAATAGGGTAAACAACATAATGAGAATATTAATGCAATAGAGATTCAACATAAGAAAGAATGTGTTTACACCAATAAGATTAATGTAACAATGGGAAATTAACCTTAAAAATGTAAATTATAACATCATAAATATGTGAAGAAACTCTTGCAAAAAAAACTCCACCACCAAAAAGACCTAGGCTTATATTAATCACAATCAAATGTGTAAGCCAATATAATCACTTATCCCTCTTAATAATAATCTAGTAGCATAAGAGTGCCTACAAAAGAACTTTACAAACCTCTATCCCACACCTCTAATATATAGACAAGTTAGAAACTAGAAACCACCAATTGATATCCAAAACTATAAATCAAAACCATGAGCCTTAGCAAAAATCTAATACCTCCATAGTCATAGTCAAGAAACCTTGATAGTAATTAACTCTTACACATCTTACACCTCTCTTACATATCATAGATTTTGTCATAATGGTCAATTTGACCACTTTCCTACATCTAGATGCTCAATGAGGGTATTCAATGTACTTGTCATAACTACCCAATTGGGAAGATGGTCTATAACTCTCAATTTTGACCTTTTTAGTGCAATACTCATATTCAATGTTTTCTTGCATAATAGCTTAATCCCAAAATAAATAATATTTCCACCCTTACATGAGCATCCCATTTTTTCCACTTTGTGATGTTTGGAGACCATACATTATTTATCATTTATAGTTAAATACAATTCTCAAAAGACTTAAGATTTTCAAGGTGAATGTCACACCTAATCCTAATAACTCCAAGCCAAGCCAATGGTTGGAGAGGATAGGATTCCTTCAATTTGTGGGTTTATATAATATATCTTGTACATAATTAGAGTATTGGATGGAGTTGGAGATCTTAAACATTGTTTCAATGGACAATTATATATTATTTGGGTGGATGATGAATATAGTATATTGTATTATATTTTCTATTAATCACTTGACCACTATTGTATATGTGGGTATGTTGGGCATGTTGTTTATTGAGTGAATATTAGTCAACAAATGTTTGATTGGATTCATTTGTACAATTAGCTCATTGATTTAGTGCTTCATTGTAAATGACCTATATAGTGTAATCATTGTAATCGATTTGTAATGGAAGCTTACTAAAAAATTTCTTTGAGTTATTCATTATATTTATTATGAATTGGTGGGAGTTACTTAATCTTATTAAAGTGAAAAATAATTTGAGGATACCTTTTGGGGGTTTTAACATCAATTTAGGGGGATTACCATACATGTCATGCTTTCACGAGGTCATCCATGCATAGTTTAAGGGAACTAACTCCATTACTACTACTCGATGTAGCAATTTACTTGTCTTGTATATGATTTACTCTAATATTTGATTTATTTGATAAGCATTTGTTTATCTTTATAAGAATATTTTGGGTTGTGTTTTTCTTGCTCATTAAAAATATATTATTGAGAAAGTAAAACACCCATGTCTTATATTTCATCTTAATCACATTCATTTTCATAACATGTGTACATGCATGCATCACTATCATCCTTGTCTAGATCTACATCATTGCCACTTAATTAATTTTCCAACTAAACACTAAATTCAATAACATTTTCAATAGTGAAGTTGGTTCTTTAAACCCTCTCGTATAATCTCCATCATTCCATTAATCATGTATATATAATAAATATGCAATAAATATGTTTTTGAATAAAGATCTACTTTAATGACATAAAAATATTATTTGCTTCTAATCTCATCAACTAAAAATACTTGTTATATTTCAAAAAGAAATACATATGATTAAACTATTGAATAATATAAATTAACTTGTATTAACAAGTATAAATCCATATATTCAAGATAATTTTACTTAATATAAAAAAAATTCCTATAATCAAAACAAATAATTTCTTTAATGTAAAGGTACTCCAACCTTACTAAACATAGAAAACTCAAGGATTATTCACATTTCCAAATAAAGATCTTGATACAAAAATTCATTTCCGTATAAGAATAATGAAAAATATATATATATAGAATAAGATTGCTTCCAAGCCATTACAATGTCAAATGAAAAGTTACATCAAGTAATAATACAACATCTGTTTCAATGTTACATATGTGGGTACATGTCCATGATTACATCAAGTTTACAAATTAAATTACACTAGGCTATACAAGCCATCTAAAACAATACAAGAAATGTATATATAATTATCCATGTAATGATAAATCTTCGGTGCTCAGCCGCCATGACACTGCTTTGTTTTTTGCAAAGTCGAGACCAAGAGTGGGTCCAAGCGCCTTTTCCTCCCAACCACGAAGTATAAATACTTCCCCGGATTTCTTCCTAGCTCGAAGAAAAGTCCGACCCTGCGCGAGGAGCCTAGCAACCTGGAACAAAGAGGCAGGAGGGAACTCTTAATGCAAGTCTGATGCCTGTATGCAATCTAATCTAGAATGGCATAACTCTTGCAAATAGGATGTGACAGAGACTAATATCAATAATATCTAGGCTTTTAAAATTTACCATCTATTTCACTGGTGCATATGCTTGGCCAAGCAACAAAATAACATAAAGGTGATAGTTTCAAAAAGGGAAAACTATCGTCTCTGTATATCCACACTCGGCATCATGTCCCAGAAGTGGTTTCATAAGAAATACATGTAAAATGAATGGTTTTCAAGTTTATAATAATTCAACTTTTCAAGTATCGTTTCATCATCCAAATTCATAAATGTTTACAAGTTTTGACATCATTAAACTATGAAATATCAAATAAGTTATTGTCCAAAACAAATAACAATTTATCTATTTCACATAAAAGATAGTGTTTCAATGGTTTACTACTGTTCAATGAAAACTCATAATCACCATGTATATCAAATATATTCAAAATAGATTTTATTAATTCTTCAAAGTTTTAAATAGGTATGTATGTAACACGGAAGAAACTCACTTATCATTTTAAAGGCAGATTTTTATATCAAGACACAAATTTAAATCAGCATATAAATACATTCAGCAAACTACAATTCCATTGACAAAGTATAAATCGTACAAATTCCAAAGTGTATAATTTGATTTATGCTCTGTATATATATATAAAATAAAAAATAGAAAATACTGAGAAAACACAATCTTGCTGAAGATGTATATCTTTATATAACATAAAAACTAAAGAGAAGTATACAGATTTTTTAGAAAATATTATTGTATAAATATTTTTGTATATATACATATAATATATATATATATATTTCTCTATGGCAGACTGCTATATATATATATATATATTTATATTTTGACAAAATAACAGTTTTCTGTTAAATCACAGACATGCTGTATACACAGCTTATATATATATTTATATATGAAACAAATTAACAGATTTATTATGCATTTATATATAATTATCCAATTGTTTGATGGCTGGAGGTAATTCACAGAATTTGAAATATTGAGATATTTAAAAAAAAAAACAATTATATTTTACAAGTTTCTGGCTGTGAATTCAGAGAAGACACTGTGAATTTGAAAATGCAGTATAAATTAAGTTTTAATAAAATAAAACTGAGTTCTATTGAAAACATGGAGGGAAGAGAGGGGGGCGTGGCTGCTCCCACAAGGGCGCAGCCCGCGCCCTCCCCACAGGCTCCACAGCCCCCTTTCAAAAGCAGCTAATGCTGCGTTCCTTTTTAATTTATTACTATTTTTTTTTATATATATAAAATTCATTAAAACCACGATTTCTCTATTACATGCATAAATACAGCCATTTGATTTATCAGACATGATTTCAAAAATACAGTGCAGAGGATATATATATTTATATTTATAGAAATATATTTGTATATGTTTAGACTCTAATAATATATGGTATATAACAGAAAAATACAGAATCAGGTTGGGTTTTCTACAGGAAAACAAAATCTAATTGAGTTTTCTTTTGATAGGAAAACAATTTCTGATTGAAATTCTACAGAAAACTTTTATATATATTTTCAAAACATATTGATCTAAAGTAAATTAAATCAAAACCAAAAATAATTCATTCTCACACACATTTGAATAGAAATTTCATGAAAATGAACAATTAAGAACCTGGAGTCCAACGCTAATTTGGTTAATTTGCTTTGAATCAGCTGTCCTCTCTTGTTCTATTTTTCTTTTCCCAATTTCACCCAAATCAACCGTTCTTGCTTCCTTCAAATTTTGTTCTAGAAAGATAAATGTTGAAAAATGAATGAAAATAATAACCTTCAAAATGCATGCTCCTGTTGAGAATTAAAGAGTTTTTATAAAATTTTATTTACTTTTCTAGTTTTATTTTGCTTTGTTTTTCTAATTTTTTAATCAACTTTGCTCATATTTTTCTATTTCTATTGTTTTCTATCTTATCTATTTGCTTTCAAAAATCTTCCTATATTTTAGTTTACTCTAAGTTTTCTAATAAATCTGATTTTAAAATAAAACAAATTTGTTTTCCATGCACACATTATCCATAATTTAATAAAATAAGTAACATAATATCTTCAAATAAAACATTGTCATAAAATTTGTTAAACTAATTATTTTTATTTCCATACATTCAATTTACCACTTTATTAATTTTAAATAAATACTGCAAAGTAAAACAATATAAAACACTAATTAAATAATCTCTAAATGCAATTTAATATGATTACTAAGTGGTGTGTGCGAGAAAATTCGTTCCAACCTAACCCTGGTAGGTAGCTAACATCCTCTACCTCAACCACACTCTTGGTCTTCGACAAACCTACAACTCATTTAAACTCAGGTAACCATTAATAGATTAGTATCCAAAAATATAATCAAAGAAATTTATATCATTCTTTATGCTTCATCATAATAAACATCACATTTCATTTTATTGAAATAAAATATCATCCATTGTATTTCATAAATAAAATAATCATTCACCTACTTCTTATTCAACTTCACAAATTATTATTCTACCATACACATTCATGTTCCATTCCATATAAAGTAAAAACAAACATCAACCAAATCTGAGACGTGACATTTAATAAAACCAATATAAAATTTCACCTCAAATAAACACATAACATTATTCACTTTCCCTTTATCCCTTTCTTTCCCTTTTGCTCCAATCCACCAAAATTTGAAATTCTATTCCCATTGTAAATATATTTTGACATTGACCTTATGTTCTTTTCATTATTTTAATAGTCCAATCTTCAAAAGATTGAAGTTAAGAACCATTAGGAATATTAGATTAAAACGAATTCTCTTTCCTTCTAAAGTCTATTTTTTCATCATCAATTTACATGAAATTAATGTGCAAAAACCAAGGGTCTCTTTTATTAAGACCCACAACCTTCCCCCTTTCCTTTTAGAATACTCAAGTTCCTTCTCTATAAGTAATAAAAAAATGCATTAAACTATTAAAAGGTGGCTGGTGGAAATTCATGCTCCAACAAACAAATGGCCCCCACTACATTAAAGCATTCTTTTCAATAATAGGTAAAATTTCTTCAACTAAAACATGATAGTCATGATATTTGAGATGTGTCAAACCCTTTAGTGTCTATTTTGTTGTCAATTTGTTGTGTTAAGGAAGCATTTGTACATATTCATTGAAATTTTGTTATTTATATTATAACATATATTTATGATTTGATGATGTTGTGCTAATCAGTTTACATCTTGAATTTTTAGATGTTAATTTTTTTAACTTATAAATTTTGATGAATATTTAGTTTTTTCAAGTTTTTTTTATAAATATGGTATCATATTTATCAAAAAGAGTTTTCAATGTAAGAACTCAATGAGATATAAAATAGGTAGATCTTTAAAATATGAAAACAAATAACATATAAATATTCATTTTACATTAAGACAAATTCATAAAATTGCGTCATTTTTGGGACATATTTCTAACACAACCAATTTCAAACAATTCTAATTAAAAAACTTCATTTCTAAAAAAATATTATTATTAGATATATTCTAGCCAAAACTTTTCTTATTGGAAATGTCCATTAAACACATACATAACATCAGTTTACAAACATTTAAAAAAAATTCAAATCAACATAATATATATTTTTAATTTAGATAATATATGAGGTTTCATTAACCCCCCCTAAACTACCAACTCCATAACATACTACATCAAAGACATTGCATGAACTACCCTTCAACAAGGAGTAACAAGAGTATAGTAAATATTTGAACTACTAAATTATCCACATTGTTTTGACACTACAAACCAACCAACCCAGAAAGGAAACGTTTAAAATATTAGACCATAGATAAAACAATGACAACACATCCACAATATCTTAGAATATCTAAGAAACTATCCAATGTACCATACCAATAGCAAGTGGAGTCGTCAAATAGTGATTGTAAGCCCTATTATATACATCATACCTAAAATGACACTAAATTCAACTGTAGGAATAATCAAGACCACAACTACATTGAACCCATTCAATTTGAAGTCTTGAATTAACTCCACTCCTCACACGACTCTAACCAATCTATTTTTCTCCAAGAGAAGTATAGTATAACCACTTGTCAAATCCACAGTTCCTTCATGGTACAAGACAACCATATGTTTTATCACTACTCATAGGTCTAATTGTTTATTCTAATTACATGTGTGAACATATTTAATAAATGTTTACATAAATGATAATACAAATAGCTTATACAACACTAATAATGACATAATACACATCTCTAAAGGCTTCTAGTATCCATACGACATGGTCAATAACTCAAAACCAAATTCTAAGGGGGATGACCACACTATAATATATTGACAAGATTACGCCAAACATCCACCTCCCTACTCTCTAATAAGATAACTCCTTAAGTTGCATCTCTTCATTTACCAAGAAATATGCACCCCCATTATGTTATAGAAAAGAATGTTACGCTTTGATAAAAATAACTCATTTTTTTTTATAAAAATCACTTCTTCCAATAACACCCTTAAGTTTCTAATTAAGGCATAATTCTTTATTCACCAAATTACTTCAATATAACAATAACCGTTTACATATGTTGCTTAGAGACTAACAATGATGGCCTTCATCTCAACTCCATTGTTCATTAGTGTGCCAAAAAAATTATAATGCCTAGCAAAAAAGAATGTTGAGAGCTTTTGATTACAAAACCAACACAAACTTCACTTTGGTTTCATTTAGAAGCCCCATCAAAGTTGAGCTTAACTCTAGTATTTGAGGATAACCATTTATTTATGGGACCATTATTATTTTCCACTATTATCCCATGAATGGGAAGACAAACTTAATGTTGCCACCATTTCTACTCATGTAAGCAACATTTTTCAAAAAAAAAAAAATACCATTTTGTAGATCTTAATGTGTATATTGTAAAAATATAATTTGTTTATTTAAATTGTCATTACAATTTTTTTAGGACAAGTAAGTCATCAACCCTAAAATTTAAGGTTGATTTCATTCAAAAGAATTATTATTTTCTTTTAAGATCCACTACACTAGAGGAGAGAACTTTGTTTGAGCCAATATAATTCTTTTTTCCTTTTTGAGACTTTGTCAAAAAGTTTGACATCCCATGAAAGTGTTGTGTTTTTAGGAAATTTTGACTTGAACATTTATTTTTAAAAAATTGAAAAAAACTAATCATTGTACTAAAATTTCAAGTTCACAGTATGAAAATTTATAACAATTAAACAGTAATGTCAGTTTTACAAAAAAAATAGTAATGTTAACTTTACAAAAGAAACTATGCTAAAATAGTTTTTTAATTTTTAAAAATTACACTCATAAATTACACTAAAAAATTATATATTTCACTAGTTTAGATTATCACTCAAAATTTGAAACTGTGAACACCAACCTGCAATTAGCTAACACAAGACCATCAGGCAATAGTTAATCATGTTAGAAACTCAAATCTAGCATTCCCTATGAGATTCTTAGCTAAATGAAGATGAAAACATGAAAATGAGAGCATAAGCAAACCAAAGATAACATGAAATCAACTTAAAATAGCTAAATCTTCATCCCATAGGGGGATTGGTGCTCATTTGATGTGGAAAGAAACCCTTTCCCAATCTCTTTGATAAATTCCAATGATGTAGTTGATCCAAAGTGTGAGACTTGATGCAAAATGATAACATAAACAAGCTAAAGTGATAAAAAATGGTGAATGCTATGAGTAGAAATGTCTGTAGTAAGAATGCTTCAAGTTGTGGATCCATATTACGTAGAGGAAGCCTCTATTTATAGGAATCAAGGGTTGAAGAATGAGAGAAATTGGTGAATGTGGGATAAAAAGGGAGCCAATAGGAATGTGACACTTGTCACAATTCTATTGGATGAGGATGGAGCACATTTTGGGGAATGTGTAGAGTAAAGGAGATGTAAGAGGAGTTAATGAGAATGGTTGAGGATTTGAAAGGTTGTAAAAAGAAGTAAATGAATATGGTTGAAACATGAGAGGATGTAAGAAGAATAAATGAGGATGTAAGAGGAGTTAATGAATGTGCAAGAGGTTATTTAAAACCTTTGGAGGGAAATTGAATGAAGAGGTGGTTGGGAGGAATATTCTTAGGAATATGTCATTGTGAGGATAAATAGAGGAATTAGATAATTAAAAGAAATGAATTTCATGTGCAACCTGGTTAGTTGACCATGGGTTGATTTAATTCTTGAGGAGTTAAAAGTTGAAGGATTTGTTAATGATGATTAAAAAGTGGTTTAATGTTAATTAATTCAACATTAATTAACTTAGATGGGTTAGGGGATTGTGACATTTGATTTAATTAAATATGATGAACATTAATCGGAAGAAAGGTGAATTAATCTAATAAAATCTAATTATTTGATTAATAGTAGAAATTGATGAATTTAACTAAATAATGATAATTATTTTAATCAATTGGTTAGTCTAAAGTGATTTAGGAAGAAATGGTGTTAATTAATCAGAATCAAATGCATAATATCAATCAAGTTTATTTTAAGTGTCTACATTTTTTCCCTCTTTGAAGTGAGGTACCTGTTGCATTGGTTCAAAGAATAACATTATCGATATCAAAATTTAAAAAAAAAATGATTTTTTCAGATGGCCCATTGTTGCCCCAGCAAAAGGAATTACGCTACTACACTACCCCCTTGAGAGATCGAGCAAAAATTTCAATTCTGGTTCGAGCTAGCGAAAAAGGTTCAACAAGGATTCAGGTGCAGAAAATAGCCCATGGGACATGAAAACGGGCTCATGACGACGAAAATGGGTCAAAATGAGCTTTGTTTGGAAAAAAAAATAGATTAATGGCTCAAAAAACCTAAAAATACCCTTAAAAACTGTAAAAATTAGCATAAATAGGGATGAAGGGGTCATTTTCAAACCATTTGTGCACTCAACCTTCTAGATTTCTTACAAATTTGCTCTAAGGTGCTGACAGAATGGCGGCTCGTGTGCTTTCCAGACATCAGATGGAGCGGGTTCGAGAGTTCCAGCGGCCTCAGGATGCAGGACCCTCAATACGCCTCTCAAAAAATTTCTCATTTTTTGTGTTTTAAGTGCATTTATTAGGGTCCCATTAGGTCGGTCAAAAGTGGCTCTCTAGGGCATCGCATATGATGTGGTCGGTGTCGCTTTTGTCGATGTCGACTCGCTTTTGTAGCATAGCATCGTGCGGCGTTGGAAGGTCTTAGGGTTGCGCAAAGAATTCCAACCTGCCTCTGTGAAATAGCGTTGTGCAACCCCGGAGGGGCAGAGTGTCGTGCTTAAATGTCAATTCACCTATGTGGTGGAGCGTCGTGTGGGCTCGAAAGGTTATAGCGTCACCCCTAAATACCGATTCTCTTTTGTGATATGGCGTCACTTATGAATATAGCATCACCTTTGTAAAATTTGGCTCTCCTTTGCAGTTTAGGGATTTTTAATTTTTGAAATGTGCCAAGTTGATTAAATTTGATGTCGTGGGTGCTTTGGATGTAGGAGGTCCTTCGAGTGCTCCACTCGAAGGAGCACAGAGGTCGGATACTGTGTCGAGCAAGACATCTGAGTGATGATGCATTATATTTCCTAGGTTCTATCAGATTCAGGCATGTGGCACAGATGCTTGCAGTCATGAGCACCTAGCCATGATGACAACACTCGTTGAGAGATGGCGGAGTGATACATCCTTGTTCCATCTACCGACAAGAGAGGCCACAGTCACATTGGAGGACATATGGCAGATCCTATGGATCCCCATACATGGTGAGCAAATTATTTATGATGTCGAGGCCAGTGGTGATGTGATATTTCAGTTGTTTGGGGTTTATTAGTATGAGGTAGATAGTGGGCAGCTCGACTTGGATTGATACGAGGGGATTGCCCCATATTTGACTTTATTTATCGACGCACTAATTTTGGGAGTCTTTATTCCCAATAGATGAGTACAAGGATGCAATGTTGGATGGGGCATCATCTGGTCTTGCATGATGAAGGAGATGACCGTCTACATCTGGGGGCCAGTTTTCCTTGCTTCATTATATCATGATATGCATCAGGTTGTATATTGCAGGGCCTACAACATTGGGGTCGGGGTGAGACTACTTCACGTCTGGGCATACAAGCACATAGTCACATTGAGGCCCACCATTGCAGATGTTCAGACAGATCGTGACGATCCAGTAGTCTACAGATATGGAGGCATGACCACACTGCAGTACACAAGCGTTACAGGCATCCTACACTGGAGGCGGGTTATCGACGAGATGACGGTCTTTCGATGGAGGCCTTGGCTCCACTTCCATAGGTGGCACGACGATGACGAGCATTTTTTTTATTGATGTTAAACCAGGTATATGCAGGGGCACGAGCACCATATGATCGAGTGGTATCTCCCTGACAAGGTTGCTCGGCAATTCAGAGAGGTGCAGGATGCACCTAATCTTGCATATATAGCCATATTTGCACGACAAGCTTGGGAGACAACCTAGGGCAGTGGATCCAGCCTCAAGTTGCGATTGGTGATTTCAGACAGCTAGTCATGCAGCCTTGGGTGTACTTTGATGGCTCCATAGATGCGAGCACTACATAGGCCTATGATGCATATTGGTTGGCCCATGCTCTTATCAGATTGACATCATCGACTGTGCTAACAACAGGTAGGGGACAGGTCAAAGGACCCCAAATAGGACAAGTTCCACAATAGCCACCCCATTAGCCACAGGACGGTCAGGACGGACATGATGGGCATGATGGACATGATGGGCACGATGGACAGGTGTCACCCTTAGTACCACTTGTGAGACAGAGTGCACCACAATAGCCACCACTAGGTCTCGATCCTAGGGACCCACAGATAATAGTGTTGTAGGCATAGGTGCAGCTTCTGACAGGGCAAATATAGCAGGAGCAGGCACATATTTAGGCCCAGACCTAGGAGAAGGATCAAGTGAGACAAGAGGTGGCAAGAGCACCAGATGAGATAGGATGCAGACCTTGGGTTGGCACTTGAGACAAGACGGAGACAATAGCTAGAGGTAGTAGCAAAGCAGGCACAGGGATAGGTCACCATCCCCATAGAAATGTATGGGCAGGCCATGCAGGAGGCCTCATACTATAGGACCTTATATTACAAAGCCTGTCTCCAGGAGCGTCGGGAGCCAAATTTCTCCACATCAGCAAGGTTGCACCAAAGAGGTCCCACAGGAGGCCTTCAGGCAGACTATCAGGGTCCCACCATCAGAGCTGGGGCAGCCACCATAGCGACCAATAGAGCGAGGGGAGCTCAAGGCACCGATAGTGCTTTAACACTTTTTTTTTATGTATAGCCTCACTTATGATGTATATGTTGGGAATAGGATGCCATTTAATTACAATCCTAAACATTATTTCATGTATCTCCTAAGTCCTTGGAAAGTGTTACCCAACACTACAATTAAAAAGAGATTAAATTTGAATGAAATAAACATGTTAATTGAGTTGCATAACATATAACATGTGATACATTCAGTTAAGTGGGGATGATCAATCATGCATGATATTTGCATGAATTTGTGTGTGTGTGAAATGTGGAAATTTAGTATCAACACAAACCTTAATGAAACGATTTATATTAAAGATTCAAAGCAAAGAAGCTACTCTAAATTGCAATAAAACGAATCTTTTAAGAACATCTCATTGTCTTCTATTCTTAAAGATTTTTTTAACCTTTTGGCCCTCAGATTTCTATGTGCACAAAGGCTATTAAAATGACACTTAAGAAACGAGATTAGTATTTAACATGCAAGCTAATTAAATTCCTACATGAAACTAAATGGTAGAAATGATGATGGATATTATGATGAATGATGGATGATTATGATGAATGGTGGGTGACTATGATGAATGGAAAAATGGTGGTGGATACTATGGTAGTGATCTATATGATTCTATATATGATTCTACATATGCTCAAATGCAAACTATTAAAATTCTAATCTAAAATGCAACTATGAAACAAAGTGTTAGTCTAAGATCTAACTATGATGCAAAACATGATGTAAAAACTAATTATAAGACTCCAAAGTTCTCCCAAGCTCAAACGATATTCCTTCATGATAACTCTATTAAAAAATGGATGCAAAATACAATGCCCAAGGGTTGTATTTATCGCCTTTTCCAGGCATATAGTGAGGTGGAAATAATCAACGGTCCAGATTCGAACAAGAAGAATGGATGGTGGAGATGGAGAGAATCAAGATGTTGTCCCCTTGACCAAAGACAACATGCCATTTGGATGGAAGACTCAAGTGTGGGAAGAAAAGACCATGTGTTTTTAAAATTGGTGGAAGTGTGTGAGGAATAAGCCATGTGCTTTTAAAATTGGTTGAAGATAATTCTAATTAAAAATTAGAATTATTTAATTTCATGTGACCTTGGTGAGGTGGCATAAAAAGTTGTAGACATGTGCTCAAATTCCTAACCAAGATTAGTGAAGATTAATTAAATAAAACAAGATTATGGAAATTTTTTTATTTAATTAATTTAGAAGAATATGTTTTAGATTTGGAGAATTTAGAAAATGAACAATATAAATAAATTGAGAATTTATTTATACGTAGTTGAAATATTAATTAAATAGCTAGTATTTAATTAATTAAATATAACGACCGATTTTAGGTGTATAAATTTTTCCCCTCTTCGAAGTAATGTGTTTACACATTGCTTCAAAGAAACATTTGATATTGATGCTCAAAAAAGTTTTCGATGCCCCAGACGTTGATTTTCAGGTACTGAGGGATATATGCCCCCTCGAGAGATAAATCGGCGAAGTAGGGAATTTTGATGTTTTGTCGATGATTGGATGATTGTGTGATGATGTTGCAGTGATGTGATGATGATCCAACGTTAAACCAATGATACTTTGATATCAGACACGATTTATCTCTCAAAATTTGATTCTACACTCGCTCCTTGAACAGTTTTGATTAGTTAAACCCATTTTTGGTAAAAAAGAAATAAATCCCACCATAATTCCCTCCATTAACCTTTAAAAAGGTAAAAAGTGGGAAAAGTGAATTCATTTGCATATTGTGATTTTGGAGAATTTGGAGAGTGGAGAGCTAGAGGAAGATGGTGATTCCATATCACAGGCATCGTTTCGAGCGCGTTCGCCGCCATGGTCGCCCTGCTGCAGTTGGACCTCCAGTACGCATTACGAGAAACCTCCTTTAGTCATTTTCCTACCTTTTATTGGTGTTTTGAACTTGGTAGATAAGTGTTGTAGGCCATTTAAAGTCATTTTTTGCACTTTTGGGGGGGGTATTTTTGTTGTTTTGAAGTCATTTTTGGGTGTTTCTGAGAGTTTTGGTGCTTCTTGTGCCTGAAATGGTGCTTTTTGTCCATTCTGTGGCACTTTTTGGGTCCCAAATGGCACTTTTTGCTGGTCTTTTAGCGCTACTTCTAGCCTTGATTTCATGTTTTGGCCTATTTCAGCACCTTTTTCCCCTGAAATGGCACTTTTTGTTGATTCTGTGGCGCCTTTTGTTGTCTTGGGGGTGTTGGCAGGGTTTGTCTTTGATGATTCCTAATGATTTTCCCTATTGTTTTGCCTGTCTGACGATGTGTGATTGATTAAAGTCCTCTTGGTTATGTCAAATGTTGCATTGTTGATGTTCGTTGAGGCTTGTATACTGTTCATGAATCATGTTAGTCATTGTGTTGTGTTGTTCAGTGATGCTTTTGATTGATTTCAGTCTGATTGTGTGATGTCCATTGTTTGATTGATGTTTGATAAGATAGTTGATGATTTGATCTCATGATAGGTGAGAGTCAAATGATAGGATAACTTGATGATGTATCGACCTCATGATAGGTGAGGATCGATGATAGGATTGATGATGTTTCGACCTCATGATAGGTGAGGATCGATGATAGGAATGATGCTTGATCGACCTCATGATAGGTGAGGATCGATGGTAGGATTGATGATGTATCGACCTCATGATAGGTGAGGATCGATGGTAGGATTGATGATGTATCAACCTCATGATAGGTGAGGATCGATGATAGATTCACTGATGATTGTCCTGATTGATTGATTTGATAGATTGACTGATGATCTTGATTGAACATGATTTGATTAACTGGTGATCTTGATTGAACCCGATGTGATTGATTGATGATCTTGATTGAACCCGATTTGCTTGATGTAATGTTGATTTTTTTGTCATGATATGATTAGGAGGACCTTCATGTTCTCCAATCTTGGGAGCGTTTCCCGAAGACGTGGGATATGATTCATTAGTTGACATAGGCTGATTTAGATATTATCACGCGTTGTGGTTTGACATCATTGTTAGATATACCCCAGTATAGGATTAACAGGGGTTTGCTTACTGCTTTGGCAGAGAGGTGGTATAGTGACCACAACACCTTTCATCTGGCTACTGGGGAGATGACAGTTACTCCCGAGGATGTGTATCGTATCTTGTGGATTCCAGTGGTTGGCGAGATAGTTGTGTATGACAAAGTAGAGCAAGGCGGGACCAATTCCCTGCGTAGGATTTTCTGAGATGATCATGTTTCAGGTTGTTGGGTCCCCAGTAGGAGATGATCGGGATATATGATCCTCTACCGTGTGTTCTGTCCAGGTTCGTTGTCGGATTCCTTTGTCTTGACCGTAGGTCAAAGGGATTATCGGTGGGCTGGGGTCATGTGTTGGAGTGTATGATGTTGGAGGGGACCAGATATGCATGGGGTTCTTGTATGTTAGCCCATTTATATCATGATTTTCACCAGGTTGTTTATTGTGGGGCGATGAGCCTCTCTTCTGGAGTTACGTTGTTGCAGATATGGGCGTGGGAGCATATAGTGATCACTCGGCCAGTGGAATATAGACAACAACCGGCGAGTAGACCTTATGTGTTTAGCTATACCGGTCTATGTGTCCAACATAAGATTGGAAAATTAGATAATTGGAGACATGTCCTAAATGATCTGGAGACCATGACATGGCGCCCTTACTTGTATTGTGAGGTGTGGCCAGAGGATCGGGTGGAGATGCCCTACATGCTGCTATCGCGATACTTGATGGGACAAACACGTTCTATACTTGAGAGATATTTGTATCTACAAGTTTGTCGTCAGTTTGGACGAGTTCAGGCGATGCCTCAGGGGGTTTCCCATTATTCATGATGATATCAGGATGTGACAGAGTGGGGGTCATGCTTATCTTATGATGTTGCTTGTATCGAGTATTATACATTGGTGCCATGTGTGTGGTATTATGCTCCACAAGTTGCAGATGTAGGGATGACAAAGGATTATTCTAAGTATTTCTACACACATCCCTTTCCAAGGTTATCTAGTCTTGATGAGCCATTTCCGCCAGTTGATGATGATGACAGCGCACCACCTTAGGTACCAAGATAGAGGGGGGATGGAGAGGAGGAGGAGAGTGATATTTGGGATGGAGGGGATGACGATGGTGTTGAGGGTGGTGGTGGGGGTGGTGACGATGGTGGTGGTGGTGGCGATGATGGTGGTGCAGGAGAGTGATATTGGGGATGGAGGGGATGATTATGGTGCTGAGGGTGGTGGTGGGGGTGGTGATGATGGTGGTGGTGGTGGCGATGATGGTGGTGGTGGTGGTGGTAGCTCAGGTGCAAGGCTATCGAGTGTAGTTGGTAGTCACATTCTATATTTTGCAGTTCATAGACGTAGGAGTACTACTGTACCTCAGTTGGTGATTCCTAGGATTCGGATTGGAGTCCCCTCTCGTCAGCAGCAGGCATAGATAGAGGCATTACAGGAACAGATTCAGACTCTTCAGGGTGAGTTAGTGCAGGCTCGGGCACAGGTGGGACAGTTATAGGCTCAGATGCAGGCTTAGGTTGGCCAGGTTTAGACATTGACGGATAAGAGAGATGCAGATAGGCAATAGGTACAGCAAGTACAGGCATAGGGTTAGTTTGTGCAAGCTCAAGAACGTGTTCAGACACTGATGGCTAAGAGAGATGCAGATAGGCAAAAGGTACATTACAGCAGGTTGTAGTAGCTGTCGGTACATCCGATTATTTCAAATATTTTTAGCACACTGCTCAGGAGGCTCAGTTTTACAGGGGTAAATATCATGAGCTGGTTCCTCCCGAGCGGCGAGAGAGCTTCGTATAGTCTCGATCTAGCAGGTCTCGATCTCGGATTGTTAGCATGGGTGTTACACAGCCATTGCTTGGAGATAAGAGAGATCCTGGTGCAAGTTCGTCAGGTGGAGGAGGTACCAGTTCTGTGATGTCAGCACCGTCTGGGGGGAGCTCGACATAGATTCGGTTAGGATAGCATATTTTTGATGTACTTTGGACATGATGTATACACCATTGTGACACTGATGATGTACTTCTTGTGTTCAGACTTTACGATATAGTGCCACTTTTGATGTTGATGTATCTAATCATACTTTTGGATATCCTCATACACTTTCACATTATGATTTTGTTTTGAGGTTATATGATATGCAGCAATGATGATGATCTATGTGTATATATGATGTTTATATGATGATGATGATCATGATGATTATGATGGATGTGTTTGATTTCTATTTTATGATGCTATGTGATGTTCTGCATGATGGTGATATGATATGTTATGGATGCAAATGATGATGCAACTGATGTGTTATGATTCTATGATTCTTTATGAATGATGTCTGTATGATGTACGTGATGGATCCTATTATGAAATGTGATGTATTTTACATTTTTTGTACTTTTCTGATGCAAATAAAGGATGCAATGGGTCTATTTATGATGGATGAAATGATTGTGTGATGGTACCTAATTCTATGATAATGTATGCAATGATGATATAACATGATGATTATGTGATATAGGCAAGGATAATATGACATGATAATGCATGATGAATGATTCTATATGTTTTATGGATTTATGCAAATTATGTTTTATACTATGTAAAATGGATTTGATTATGCAATAATGATATGTGATGAAATTCGATGTTTATATTGACTATGTATGGATTCAATGCAAATGATATATGATGTTTTGAAATGATGAATTATGATTATGTGATACAAATTATTATGCAGATGATTGTGTTATAGGATCTTAAGGTTAAATGAGTGAATCTATCCGCCTTCCAAGAGTTGTGGGAAGGTTGTTGTTAGTTGATTCTTTGTTAAATTAAGCTTTCACAAAACTTGACATATTTCCCAATCCTTTTGGAAATCTGAAGAGACTCGCTCATTTAAGCTTAGTGAATCATTTTCCTAACGCCACTATATGAAATGATTTTGATTATGTAAATGAGATGCGAAGCACATATTTTTGTGTTTTCTGATGCAAATATTATGATGTGATGCATGGATGGCTGAATGATGTTTGTAATGTTTTCTGATGCAAGCAAATGATGATGCAAGTGATATGCAACTAAATGAGAATGTTTTCTAATGGATGATAATGCAAGTGATGTGTAACTATATGAAAATGATGTGTTTTTGGTAATGTCAAGTGTACTCAATCCCTTAATGCAAGAGAACATCATTGTTGCAGCTTTGGAAATCCCATAAATACAAATGCAAACTAAACATGGATGCAATCTACTCTAACCATGCAAATCTCATATGCAAAAGTTGTCATTCGTAACAACCAATTTTTCGTGCTTTTTATCATCATTGGGCCTTTAAAATGTTGAAAGTGAGTACAAGCATCAATGGTATATTTAGACCATGATGACCTGAGTACTACTTCCATGATTTTTGATAGTGCAAGTTAACACAAGCATCTAAGTATAATTAAATCGAGATGACCTAAGTATTTCTTGCATAATAGACAAGAGTTAACCGGTTTCCTATGCAAATTCAGAATGTCATTAGTGATACTTTGTAGAGCACATCCCATGAAAATTTGCATAGTAATAATGATCAACTTACAGACAGCAGGCAAAGAAAAACCATACTCCTTCCTAGCTCCTCTAGTTTGATACATCATTGAGGTGCTCCAAAGATGTGATAACAAAAATCCAAGTACAACAATTGAACATTTGTGTTTAACGTGATAAACCTATGATTCAAAAAGAACATCATCCATTTGAAGTTCGCTTTTGATTTATGTTTTGATTTGGGTGTTCGATTCATTTTTGTTTGTGTGATTGATGCTCAATGTTGAGTTGCACTATGATCATTGTTTTGGGTTGTGTTTTCCCCACTATTGTTTGTCTGTTGGTTCAAGCTCAAAGTTTATTTCCCCCAGTGAGTTCATAATTTTTCCCCCAGTCTAGGGTGAGACACGACTGTGATGCCAGGATATGTACATGGAGCTTTCAAAGGATAGACAGATGGATGGCAAAAGCGAATGGTTGGCATGCTCAAATAGATGGAAAATCTAACCTATCACAAATAGCGCTTGTTTCGAGGTTTTCACTACTTGTTTTTATTGCACTTTTTCAAATTTTATGATTTTTTCGATATTTTTTATTTTTCACTTCTTCTTTTTTGTATTTTTCTCTTTTTTGCTTTTTTGTTACCAAGATGCCTTTTTGCCAGGTTTTCATCAAGGCAACCATTTTTTTAGGACATTTTCTAATGTTTTTGGTATTTTTCAGAACCTTTTTCCGATGCACTAGATGATTCAAGTGTAGAGCTTCTTGAGATGCAGGCTATTGATGGGTTCATCAAAAAAATCCCCTTCTAGTGTAGACAACTAATATGCTCTTGATCCAAAGGCTGACACAATGACAAAGGGACCTAGCCAGTTTAGTTCAAATTTCCCCTTCTTCTCTCGATCTTGTTGATTGTGGGGATTCTCTTTCAAGACTAAATCGCCAACCTGAAATGTTCTAGGTTTGACTCTATGGTTGTAGCTTATGGATATCCTCTGCTGATATGCGTTCAGGTGATCTATTGCATGCTGATGATGCTCATCCAAGAGTTCTAATTCCTATAACCTAGACACTCTATGATCCTCATCTGAAATGATCCCCTTTAGTGACACTCAGAGTGATGGTAGTTCAACCTCAATAGGTAGAATGGCTTCTAATCCGTAGACTAGAGCATAGGGTGTAGCTCCCGTTGGGGTATATATATTGGTTTTGTAAGCCCATAGAGCAGGGTTCAATTGCACATGCCAGTCACGTCCAACATCATTGACGATTTTCTTTAAGATTTTTAGGATAGTCTTGTTTGAGGCCTCTGCTTGGCCATTGCCTTGAGGATAATAGGGTGTAGAAAATCAATGCTCGATGTGAAATTTCTCACAAAGTTCTTCAACGTCTTGATTTTTGAAAGGTCGGTCGTTGTTAGTAATGATGGACTGCGGGATGCTAGATGATATAATTCAGGATGAAGGACAAGATTTGTTTTCCTGTGATGGTGGTTAGAGGGACAACTTCAATCCATTTAGTGAAATACTCAGTGGCTGTAATAATGAACTTGTGTCCATTGGACGAAGATGGATGAATCTTACCTACGAGGTCCAATCCCCACTGAAAAAAGGGCCATGTTGATGAAAAAGGGTGAAGTTCCTACGCTGGTGTGTGGATGAGATTTCCATGAATCTGACACTTTTGGCATTTCTTGACGAACTACAAAGAATCCCTCTCCATAATCGGCCAGTAATATCCCAGATGGAGAATTTTCTTAGCTAGGGTTAAACCACTCGAATGAGTTCCACAAACACCTTCATGTAATTCTCGTAAATTCATTTCAGACTTGTCATGTTCTAGAAATCAGAGGAGAGTTTCTTGAAGACCTCGTCGATAAAGGACATCCGCGATAAGGGTGTGTCGGGTTTGGCAAATGAAGTTTCATTTTTTATTGCAGGATAGGTCAGGAGGGAGGGTGTTATCTTTTAGGTACGTATAGATTTTCCCGTAGTGGAAAGTGTCAGCCTCAGCTAGATGGTAGATAACCTAGGACTCAGGGTTGTCATAAGATGGGTTGAATAGTTGTTCCACCATGAACTCGTAATGGGCTCGTTTCTTTGGAATCTGCAAGAGAGAAGTAATGGTCGACATGGCATTAGCGGCTTTGTTGTCACTTCGAGGAATCTGCTCAAATATTATTTCCACAAAGTACTTTTTGAAGTCATCAACCATTCTTTTTTAGGGCATCAGCTTGTCATCCTTTGTTTGATAGTCATCATTTACTTGATTAATGACTAGTTGTGAATCCCCATAGACATGTAACTCTGTAATCTTCCACTCAACTACTACTTTGATTCCAATGATCAAGGCTTCGTATTTGGCCGTGTTGTTGATGCAAGGGAACATCAACCTGTAAGAATTGGGAATGGAATGTCCTTGTGGTGAGATAAACAAGATTTCGGCTCCTGATTCGTGTTGTGTATACGAACCATCAAAGTATAAGATCCATTGTTTTGTGGATACTGTTAGGACATCATCATCTGGAAACTCAATTTTCATGGGATGATTGTCTTGTAATGGTGCTTCAGCTAACTGATATGTGATTGCTTGTCCTTTGATTTCCTTCCTATCAACATATTGGATATCAAATTTACTCAACGTCATGACCCACTTATCCAATCTTCCAATTAGATTAGCTTTGCTTAGAAGGTATTTCAGTGGATCTATCTTGGCTATTAACTTGATGGTATGGGTGAGCATGTAATGTCATAATTTTTGGGTAGCGAACACTACTGCCAGACAAGACTTTTCAATGAAGGTGTAATTTATCTCATAGCCATTCAAGGTTCTACTGATATAATAGATTGCCCTTTCTTTTCCTATTGAATCCTCTTGTGCTAACAAGGCTCCTAATGATATCTCAGTTGTTGCTATATACAATAAAAGTGGCTTTCCTTCTGTTAGTGGTATCAAGACAGGTGGACTCATTGGATAGTGTTTCAATTGATTGAAGGCTCCTTCGCATTTCTCATCCCATCAGAAAGATACATTTTTGTGGAGCAAGTGGTTGAAAGGATGGGTCTTGTCTGCCAGTTGTGCGATAAACCTCCTGATAGATTGGAATCTTCCTTGCAAGGATCTGAGCTGGCTGATGTTTTTAGGAGGAGGAATCTCCATGATGGCTTTGACCTTTGCAGGGTCTACCTAAATTCCTTTAACCAACACAATGTACCCCAAAATTTTAGCCGATGTTACACCGAATACACATTTCTTGGGATTTAGTCTCACATTGAACTTCTCCAGTCTGGTGAAGATTTTATCTAAAATTTCTAGGTGTCCTTCTCTGGTGTAGGATTTTTCCAACAAATCATCTACATAGTCTTCCATAAAAGTGTGCATCATGTCATGAAATATGGTGGTCATTGCTCTCCGATATGTGGCTCCATCATTTTTCAACCCGAATGGCATGACATTCCAACAGAAAGTGCCCCAAGGACATGTGAAGGAAATTTTATCTTGATCTTCAGGAGAAATTTTGATTTGATTATACCCTAAAAATCCATCCATAAGAAAGAGCATTTCATGTCCAGCAATCAAGTCCACAATGATGTCAATATTAGGAAGGGAAAAGTCATCTTTTGGGAAAGCTTTATTGAGATATCTGAAATCTATGCAAATTCTTATGCTTTTGTTTGGTTTGGAAATAGGTACAATATTAGAAATCCACTCTACATAGTCGATAAGTCTAATAAATCCTACATCCAATAACTTCTTCAGTTCTACTTTGACCAATATGGCAATGTGGGGATGCATTTTCCTTAATTTTTGTTTGATCGGTTTTACTCATGTTGGTAGAGATAGGTGATGCATGATGAGTTATGCATTAATCCCTGGCATGTTGGCATAAGACCAAGAAAATTTGATTTGCCTTTCTGTGAAGAATTTGATGAAGTACGATTTTTCTTGCTCTGTCAAGGATTCTACTAGATGGACAGTCTTCACTATTTCTTCATTGCCAATATTGATAGATTGGGTGGGTTCGACCAATACTTTTGATCGTTCCTGAAAGTGTTCAGGGAGTGTGTCAAATCTTCCATCCTTCAGTGCCTCAGAAAGGTTTTCACTGTTGGATACGCTCTTTGTTTTTACTTTTTCTAGATCTGATACTGCCATTGAATGGTTTTCACCATCGGATCTATTCCCTGTATTATTCATTTTGCAGCTAGAAAATTTGACACTCTCCTAGTTGGAAGCTTCATTACGATGTTCAATGGTGGAATCTATTTTGGGATTGGTGGAACAGAGGAAGTTGACAATGGCTTCGTCTTTTGAAAAGAGGGGGATATCAGATGGCTCAATTTGATCCCAATCTATTAGTTCAGGATGTACCAGGGGTAAGGAGTCGTTAGATTGGCTAAAGTCAGATGTAGTAAGAGTCCCGATGGTAATGTCTTTAGATTGTCCAATAGCGAAATCGATGTCTATAAGGTAACTCTCCTCCGAATTATCCGTTTCACTAGAATCATCAATGTGTAGTGATCATATTTCAAGCGGTCTATATCCTAAACTTTGACCCTCCTCACGTATGGGTGTATACTTTTGGACTACATCAATTTCCTTATCATGATAAGACTCTTCAGATAACGAATCCCACTCATACTCATTTGAATCAGTTTCATGAGCGTCACTAGCTTGTAGTTGTAGGATTCTTTCAACAACTTGTATTCTGGTTTCTTCTCTGGATTCTTCTCTATACCCCAATCATGTTTTATCTTTGGCTTGCATTGTGACAAGTTGTATCGATTCTATTATTCATTCTTTCCTTTTACCGATAGGACCTTTTCCCTCATATCCTATCTTTTCCATGATTGTCTTTCCTTTTCCATACTACTCTATATGTACACTTGAGGTGGATGCTTGTGATGATTCTTCATCCTTATACAACCAGTTTAAAACCTCCTTGTCATCTGACTCATCCACTAATGTGCCCGCTCTTACAAAGGTTCCATCAAAAAGTGTGGTGGGTTGTGATGATTATTGTCTTGATGTTGATGGTTGTCCATATGACTTTGGAGAAGATGAAAGTTGTGATAAACATAAGGATTTTTGAAATGAGTATTCCCCCATGCCTTTTTATTTCAATTAGATCTTGGAAACTTGTTTTGATAAGGATTCGAGTTGACCTTCCTTATTTTGTGGAGTAGGATTTGATGTACTTTCTTTACTTGAGGGATTGGCATCACCGATATCCTTATCCTCTAACTAGTCCTTTTTTCTCAACCCACTTTGACAAGGCATTTAACTATTTCCCATCATTTGATAAACCCTAAGTTGGAGCTTCCCTATTGTGTGGTACAAAAGTATCTTGAGTAGTCTTGAGGGTGTTACAATATTGGGGGTTAATTGAATCAGCTGCAATAGTGATTTCCTGCCCATTGAATGGGAACTTCAAACACTGGTGATATGTGAATGGTTTTGCTTGCATGTCATGAATCCAAGGTCTTCCCAAGAGTATGTTGTAGGTTAACTCTTTGTCTAACACCTAGCATACTCTATCTCTGACAACTGGTCCCACTTGAATAGGTAGCACTATCAATCCTTGTGAAGATCTCTCCTCGTCATCATATACTTTTATTGTGATTTTCCTTCTAGGATCAATAGCATTTTTTGAATAGCCTAGGGCACGGACAAGTTTCAAAGTACATATATTTAGGCCAGCTCCTCCATCTATTAGGAAACGTTTAACGCGATGCTTGTGGATTAGGACCTCAATGTGTAGGGCAGCGTTGTGGGGATGATTGATAGATACATCATCATGTTTAGAAAAGGATAAGCAATGCGGTGCAGTCAAATGTCCCACCATAGTCTAGAATTGGAAAACCTCTAGATTTTTTGGTACCGTGGTGGCAACTAGAGCTTGTTCCAAGATTTCCTTATAAGCAGGAGAAATCTTGAGAAGTTCTAATATGGATATTTGTGTGGGTATCTTCTGCAACTGATCCACTATGTTATATTGAGTCACAGGGATAGCAATTGATTTGGATGTGGAAGGGGTAGCTCCTTTCAATGTTACCTTAGCTTGTCCTTGTGTGATCGCATTGACGGGTGTGTTGTCTTGTGGTTCTCTGACTTTGATAACATTGATTTGATGTGTAGTAGTGTCATCATTATGGTGATGATTTTCAATTGCAATGATGTTTTGTTCATGTTCAAGGGTGTTATAATGGGTTAAGTTATCATTTGCAATAAGATTCAATTTGTTGTGGGTTGGATCATCAACTACCTCAATATGCAGAATGGTGGTGTCATAGACATAGTTTATGTTTTCCCTGTTATTTGATGACGAGGACTCTCCTTTCTCATAGTTTGGTAGAGGGTTATTGAATGCCCCATGATCATTGTTTGTGTGGAGTCCTTCTACAAATATCGTCCTATTGTCAATTAGATCTTGTATCAAGTGTTTCAACTGCATGCAGTCGTTGGTTTTATGTCCCTTGTTGCAGTGAAAGTCACAGAAGTGAGTGTCATTCCACCATGGAGGCTTAATTTTTGGTTCCCAATTTCTTACCTCTGGAAACATTATGAATTTAGCTTCGATAAGTTCCTTTAATGTTGATTCTAACGATTGTCCCAAAGGGGTGAATCTCCTTTGATTTGTGGATGTTTGATATGATGGTGTCCTAGATCTAGCATTACCTTGATTGTTGCTTTGGTTGACGTTTTGGCTGTTGCCTTGGTTGTTGCCTTGGTTGTTGCCTTGGTTTTTGTCTTGGTTGTTGGGGGGATTGTTATTCTAATTAGTTTTGGCGATGGCTACAATTAGGTTGAATACAGGTTTTGCATTTATTTTCGACTACACCATCGTTGTTTCCAACGTTCTTGTTTCATTGCCAAAACTTGGGTTTGTCACCACTATTGTAATTGTTGGAGGAGTTTGATGAGTTCTTTTCATTGTATATCTTGATGACTCCTCTCTTGACTAAGGAATCTTCAATTTTAATCCCGTTTTCAATCAATTTTTCAAAGGTTGGGGTACATTGCAATTCCAATCTATAACTCATCTCATCATTGAGGTTGTCAATAAAGATTTCTATCTTTTCCTTTTCGGGTACGAGATGAGAATATCGTGCAAATAACCTTCTCCTTTTTTGCAAGAATAAAAGGAATGATTCACCCTTATTTTGTTTCAAGTTACAAAGATCTTTCATGGTGATGTCATGTTGGATGTTGTAAGAAAATTGGGTGATGAACTTGTTGACTAATTCCTCAAAGGTGTTAATTGGTGGGGTGAGTTTGGAGAACCATTCAAGACAATGTCCACCTAAGATTCTCGAGAATAATCTCATAAAATATGTTTCCTCATATGCAAATTCAAGACTCATGGTCCTAAATTCCCTCACATGATCTATCATATCAGTTTTTCCATTGTATTTGTCGTACTTGGGGAATTCGCAATGTTTGGGAAAGGGTATCATGTGGATACTTTGATCAAATGGATAAGGACAAATGTATTGGATCAAGTATCATTTTGAGGTTCCTCTTTGTATATCAAGAATTTGTTCTTGAAGGTTCTTCATTTGGTGAGTTAGGGCAACCACTTGTTTAGGATCATTTTTGGGCTTTTTGGGTGGTGCTTTCAGTTGATTTACATCAAAGTTGTCTGAAAATTTGGCACCTTGTTTGGCTAGCATAAGGAGATATTTTTCCCCATTTCTTTCAAAAATATTTTCTAAATATTTGTGGAATTTGGGGTCCTGTTCAGCATGTTGGATATCTTCTTCGATTATTTCTTCCCCTTCAGTCTTATTGAGTCCGTGGAGAGAATTCTCTTCAGTCTCCGCCATGGTGTTTTGTGTTTCGCTATTTTGAGTTTCAGTGTTTCAAGTCTCAATATTGGAGTTTCAATGGTTGGAATTTCAATGTTTGGAGTTCCAATGGTTGAATTCTCAATGTTTTGATTTTCGAGTCCTTTTTCCTTGAGCTTTTGTTTTTGTAACCTTGTTTGAATAGGCATACAAGTGTTATAGTTTTGACTAAACTTTGATCTTGTTTTTGGAAAAGTACCAAGGATTACAACTAAGTCAAATAGAAGGAGAAATTCTAATGAGACTAAGTTTGATTTGACTATATAGCTTCGTTTCGTGATTAGAGGATGATAAATCCTGATGATGAAACTAGGCTTAATAATCAAGGGTGTGATCAATTTGATCATTTTGGTACTTTGAGATGTTAGATGTTGGTCTAGTTTAGAGAATTCCACTTGTAGAGGTCAATTTTAATAAGTTTGAATTCTAAGGTACCTAAGGAATGATTTTGGACTTTGAGAAAATTCTAAAATTTTGGTTCAAATTGTGAGATCGGAGGAAAATTTTCTTCCTACACAAGATACTCAAATCTTTGGAAAAGTCTTGGATTTTGACAATAGTAAAATGAGTACAAGTTGGGATTGTTCTTTGAAGCTCTTTTGTAAAAATTGAAGACCAACCTCTCTCTAAATTCGTAGAGTGTTGTGAGTCATTTTTTATGTTCTCTTGGACTAAGAACTTTGGACTTGGGTTTCCGGATTTTAATCTTTCATGAAATCATTTGATAAAACACATGTTCAGACTCTGTTTTACCGAAGGAATGGTTGAACATTGCTGAGTATTCCTGGGGTGAGACTGACTATCAGACAGGAGATGAATCTAGGTCACTATTTTGTGGTCTACAAAATGTGCCAAAACAGAGACAAAAAGTGCCAGAACAAGTGCAAGAAGCACCATAGAAAGTGCAAAAAGCGTGACAGAAAGTGAAAGAAGTGCCATAACAAGTGCAAGAAGCGCCAGAACAGGTACTAGAAGCGCCACAGAAAGTGCAAGAAGCACCAAATTTTTTTAAAAGGCTCTGTAAGTAGGTTTTGACTCTGGTAACTTGGACAATATGCATGAATATAGGTGCAATACGTGCCAGAAGGCAGTCAATATGCGCTAGAAGGTCTACAAGATGTGCCAAACTGGAAGAATAACACTACTTTTTGGAAGTTTGTTTGATTTTTTGAATTTTTCAGTTGGAGACTTGGTTGTTTCAACGAATGTAATTCTGAATCAAGGTTTTCACTTTTGACATATGATGTTTTGTTTGAAATTTGTTTTGAAAACACTTTGATAAAGACACATCAAGCAATGTACAATCCTAAGGTTGTGAAAGAATGTATTCTTTTGGATTCCACGTGGGTTTTACCCCAACCACACTTATTCTTAGCTGATGATTAGATGTTTGACCCCACTGGCTCCCCTCCATGGGACTCACTTCTACGGGGCAACCAAGCATCAATACCCATGAATCTCCCATGGCATATTTCTCATCTCTACTAAAAACTGTGAGAATGTGGATGCCTTCACAACGACTGTTGCTGCACCAAAGAATAGATAAAGGTTTTTGGCCAAACTATAACAAGGGTTCTAGTACAGAAACTTCGTTCATGGGGGATAATCCATGCGGTGAGAGACCATTGCTGCCCTTCTCGTCGGAACTATCCTCATGATACTTTCCTTTGTTCAAGTACCCACATTTATATCCCGGTTGGAAGTCGCTTGGCTTTAGCGTGTTACTGGTTGGGTCGTTCCCTTGGGTGATTACTTTTTCCCACAAGGAAGGTCCTCTAAGATAAACAAAATCAAGCAAGTATACCCGTAGTTCGATCAATCTTTATTCCACATGAATAAAGAGAGAACACATGCTATATACTTCACTCACACTCGCACACAAAAAGTGAATGAGTTTGGCTTTTTGGTCACCCAGTTAAGGGGAGAGCATATGCCTACCATCCATCAAGCACAAAAAACATGGTGTTCATTAACCTTTTAATTAATCTATGTTCCTAACTTAACCAAAAGGAAACAAATAAATCACTTCCAGCCCCTACAATATGTTAGTAGTTTATGTTTGAGTCTTTGACAGCTAATCTGGGAAAGCTGCAAAACAACAACACAGAGTATTAGCCTTCGGATTTAGTGAAAAACAAGGAAACTGCAAAAAGTGCCAAAACAGAGACAAAAAGTGCCACAAAAGTGCAAAAAGTGCCACATAAAGTGCAAAACGTTCCACAGAAAGTGCAAGAAGCACTAAAACTCATGCAAGAAGCGTTGAAACTCAAAAAACCATGTTTTGGACCCTGGTGAGCTTTTCTGGAAACTTGCAAAAAGTGCCACAGAAAGTGCAAAAAGTGCCAAAACAAGTGCAAGAAGCACCACAAAAAGTGCAAGAAGAGTCAAAACAAGTACAAGAAGTGCCAAAATGGGTGCAAGATGCACCAAAATGGGTGCAAGATGTGCCAGAAGTCTCATGTCCAAACCTATGAACATAAATTTTCCACAATGTTAAAAAAAAATGGGGCAAGACCCCATGGTGGGCGCCATTTTGTGTGTGTGTGAAATATGCAAAGTTAGTATCAACACAAACCTTAATGAAATGATTTATATTAAAGATTCAAAGCAAAGAAGCTACTCTAAATTGCAATAAAACGAATATTTTAAGAACGTCTCATTGTCCTCTATTCTTAAAGATTATTTTAACCTTTTGGCCCTCATATTTCTATGTGCACAAAGGCTACTAGAATGACACTTAAGAAATGAGATTAGTATTTAACATGCAAGCTAATTAAATTCCTACATGAAATGAAATGGTAGAAATGATGATGGATATTATGATGAATGATGGATGATTATGATGAATGGTGGGTGACTATGATGAATGGACAAACGGTGGTGGATACTATGGTAGTGATCTATATGATTCTATATATGATTCTACATATGCTCAAATGCAAACTATTAAAATGCTAATCTAAAATGCAACTATGATGCAATGGAGGACATAAAATGCAACTATGAAGCAAAGTGTTAGTCTAAGATCTAAATATGATGCAAAACATGATGTAAAAACTAATTATAAGACTCCCAAGCTCTCCCAAGCTCAAATGATATTCCTGCATGATAACTCTATTCAAAATTGGATGCAAAATACAATGCCCAAGGGTTGTATTTATCGCCTTTTCCAAGCATATAGTGAGGTGGAAATAATCAACGGTCCAGATTCAAACAAGAAGAATAGATGGTGGAGATGGAGAGAATCAAGATGTCCCCTTGACCAAAGACAACATGCCATTTGGATGGAAGAATATCTTGACCAATGGGCAACATGCCATTTGGATGGAAGACTCAAGTGTGGGAAGAAAAGACCATGTGTTTTTAAAATTGGTGGAAGTGTGTGAGGAATAAGCCATGTGCTTTTAAAATTGGTTGAAGATAATTCTAATTAAAAATTAGAATTATTTAATTTCATCTGACCTTGGTAAGGTAGCATAAAAATTTGTAGACATGTGCTCAAATTCCTAATCGAGATTAGTGAAGATTAATTAAATAAAACAATCTTATGGAAATTTGTTTATTTAATTAATTTAGAAGAACATGTTTTAGATTTGGAGAATTTAGAAAATGAACAATATAAATAAATTGAGAATTTATTTATATGTAGTTGAAATATTAATTAAATAGCTAGTATTTAATTAATTAAATGTGATGACTGATTTTAAGTGTATACAGAATTGATGGAGGGATATGTTTCAGTTAACATAGATTGACTTGGACCCACCTTGGGCGCCCAAGTGGGCATCTTGGAGTTAACACTTTTGCATGATAAGATATTTTATAAGGCTGAGTTAAGTGGGCCCATTCTTGGGCACCAACTTTGAGGATAAGCTTACAAGATATCTTCGGAATCAACGTTGAGTTATGACTTCAATTTGGGACGCCCAAATGGATGAAGGACTTGTTTTGACATTGTTCTTCATGGTAGAACTCTACTTGCAAAGAATAGGTGTGGGTTTTGTGAGATAAGCATTGTGCTTTGTAATTGTAAACTCTTTGGAGTTTACAAGGCTCATTATTGTCTATTTATTGCAGCAAGTTGAAGAGAGTTTATTAGATTTTATTGCAAGTTGTGAAGAAGATTTGTTGAAGGAAAAAGAAGAATCTCAAGCAAGGATTGGAATTATTGTAATCTTATTCTGAGATCAAATAATACATTGATTCTTGTTGGAGTTTTTTCCTGAAAGGGTTTCTCCACGGTTATATGTTGTGTAACTTTTATCTTCTAGTCTTATTCTTCTACAATCTTCAGTCTACTTCTAAAAATGGTAAAATGAATTTAAACAGATAATCATCAACAAAGAATTTGTAACAAAGAACACTTATTTAGATCTACAGTATAATAGTTTTACAAGTTTTAAAGTTACATAATTACCTTCATTTACAACATTTGGTATCAAAGCAGAGGTTGGGTAGAGTTTGGGATGCCTTTCTCTTAAAATTTTGAAGGTTTTTTGGCTGTAGTGGGAGCTTTTACTATTGTGTTATTGCTGATTTTGGAAAATAAATTTGTTACAATGAGTTTTAATTCTCATTTAGATATTGAAAGATTCAATGGATCTAATTATGAGATGTGGAAACTAAAAATGGAGGATCTCCTTGAAGAGAGAGATCAGTGGTTAGTTGTTGGTAATGAGACAAAGTCACCTACAATTATGTCAGATGAGGATTGGGCTAAGCTTGATAAGAAGGCAAGAGGGACCATAAGATTATGTCTTGCTGATGTTGTTCTCTTGAATGTTTCAGAAGAAACTATTGCATATAAGTTGTGGAAGATAATAGGTGATATCTATCAAACCAAAAGTCTTACTAATAAGTTGTATCTGAAAAGATAGTTGTATTCTTTAAAGATGAAAGATGGTGATTCTGTTGTAAATCATTTGAATGCTTTTAATTTGATTCTAAGTCAGTTAGCATCTATAGATGTAAAGCTAGAAGATGAAGATAAATGTATTTTGTTACTTTGTTCTTTACCAGAATCTTGGGAAAATCTAATTGTTGCTATCAGTGGTAGTGGTGCATATTTGAAGATGGACAATATAATTCCTACTCTCCTATCAGAGGAGATGATGAGGAAGTCTAAAATGGAAATCCAAGATTCCTTGTTTGTAAAAGGTAAGTCTGAGAAAAAGGAACCTAAGGGAGACAAGGAAGGGAAGGGTAAGTCAGAAGGACAGAGTAAGGTAAATTGTTGGAACTATGGTAAACTAGGACATGTGAAGAAGGATTGTAAGAACAAGAAAAAGAGTTTTGATTCTTCTACAGAGGAACCCTTGGATGATGGTAATCATGCATTGATCATTTCATGTAAAAATGTTAGTGACTACTCTTTGCTTGATGTTAAAGAGTGATCTTCATGAGGAGGATGGTAGTCATGATGTCATGTGTAGCTTGTACCATGGTTCAGTAGGAGTTGTTGGCAGTGACGTGGATGCATCATTGGTAAGGTTATCTTCATGTGATTGGGGATGTGATTTCTCCTTGGTTTAGAGTGGTTGCTATTATATGTCATGGTTTACTCTTGATATGCATTTAGAGTTTTGCATGGTACTTGTTCTCTTGAGACCAGGATGTATATATGTTATGGTGCATGTGATCTCCTAGTAGGAGATGGTTAGATCATGTCGTCATGTTTATGTTCCTGATTCATGATTGGAGCTTTGACATTGATCTTGTGTAGTTCTCTTAATTATTGGGTACATTCATCATTTGCTTGATTAATTCATGATAGTGCTATGTTTCATTTGGAGTTTGGCATGGATTGGTTGGTTATAGGTCCTCATGGATACTTGGAGAAATAGGTGAGGCTTGAGTTCTCTTGTGGTAAGAGATATATGTTGGAATGGTTACTTGTAAGAAAATATTTTTCAACAGTAAAGACCGAGAAGCCTACGCCCTGGTTGGACATGAGTTCAACACACTTGGTGGTTTCACATGCCTCCAAAGAAGAAGTTTGGATATAGAGACTTGGGAAAGGTATTAGTTTTAATTGCAAGTAAGCTAAACTTGAATGTGATAGTTAGAGTGCTATGTGTTTAGCCAAAAATCCTATGTATCATGCTCGTACTAAGCATGTTGATGTTCAGTATCACTTTGTACAAGAAATGGTTGAGAGTGGGAAGGTATTAATTAAGAAAGTTGACACTTTAATTAATGTTGTAGATTATCTTATGAGACCAGTTCCTATAGATAAGTTCTCTTGGTTTTAATCATTTGCTTGGAGCTTCATGATTCTGTAGGTTGCATTTGAAGTTGGCATGGATTGATTAGTTGGTGCAAGAAGGCCATTGGACTTGAGTCTTGTACTTGATTTATAATAATGATTCCTTGTTTAGAATAATTGCAATGTATAATGTCAAGTGGGAGAATGTTGGGAATAGGATGCCATTTAATTGCAATCCTAAACATTATTGCATGTGTCTCCTAAGTCCTTGGAAATTGTTCCCCAACACTAGGATTAGAAAGAGATTAAATTTGAATGAACTAAACATGTTAATTGACATTTGTAATTAATTATAAATGATAGGAACATGTGGGGATGCCCATGAAGAGCTCCTACAAAATATGAGCACATGGGGCACCCACATGGAAGGTGGAACTCACCTTGAGTTAAGTTAACTATTTGGAGTAAAATATAACACTTCACTAATGCATGTAAAGATCCTAGAAGTTAGGGATTGATGTTTACATGCATGAAGTTTAGTTTAGTTCAGTTCAGATTAGTTTAGTTCAGTTCAATTCAGTTCAGTTCAGTTCAATTCAATTCAGTTATGGTTTAGTTATCTTCAGTTGCATGTAGTTAGTTTTAGTTGAATGCTAGTGGACTTCAATTGACTTGGAATGCATGACTAATGAATTGAGTTGCATGACAGATAATAGGTGATACATTCAGTTAAGTGGGGATGATCAATCATGCATGATATTTGCATGAATTGATGGAGAGATATGTTTCAATTAATAGAGATTGACTTGGACCCAGCTTGGGTGCCCAAGTTGGAATCTTGGAGTTAACACTTTTGCATGATAAGATATTTTATAAGGTTGAGTTAAGTGGGCCCATTCTTGGGCGCCAACTTTGAGGATAAGCTTACAAGATATCTTTGGAATCAATGTTGAGTTATGACTTCAGTTTGGGACGCCCAAATGGATGGACTTGTTTTGAAATTGTTCTTCACGGTAGAACTCTACTTGCAAAGAATAGGCATGGGTTTTGCGAGATAAGCATTGCGCTTTGTAATTGTAAACTCTTTGGAGTTTACAAGGCTCATTATTGTCTATTTATTGCAGCAAGTTGAAGAGAGTTTATTAGATTTTATTGCAAGTTGTGTAGAATATTTGTTGAAGGCAAAAGAAGCATCTCAAGCAAGGATTGGAATTATTGTAATCTTATTCTAAGATTAAATAACACATTGATTCTTGGTGGATTTTTTTCCCGAAAGGGTTTCTCCACGGTATATGTTGTGTAACTTCTATCTTCTGGTCTTATTCTTCTACAATCTTCTATCTACTTCTACAAGTGGTAAAATGAATCTAAACAGATAATCATCAACAAAGAATTTGTAACAAAGAACACTTATTTAGATCTACAGTATAATAGTTTTACAAGTTTTAAAGGTACATAATTACCTCCATTTTCAACAATATATACATTCCTTGGCTAATTTTTTTATTAGCCTCTTGTATATTCCATATGATGACATTATATATCTGATTTTGATTGTATCATGACATTCAACTTTTTTGACATATATATGAGATGGCTCTGATACGATTTATATGATGTGATATTGTTTTATTTTACCTTATGTGTTATGGATGTATGGATACATATGGTATGGATGCAATTAATGATCATGCTATGATGTTTTATTATGTATGTGATGTTATCGGTTTATGGTATGAATGTATATGTAATGTATGATGAATCTATTTATATGGATGCATTTATATGGTTATGCGATGGATGATAATGCAAATGTGATGTTATGAGATGCTTAGAATAACAAATCTATATTATGCAGATGATAATGCATGTGAGATGGAATGTAATGCAATGAATATGTTTTCTTATTTTTTAGTATCTTTTCCATGTGGTGTATGATGATGCAAGATGTATGTATGAATGATGTAAAATGTGATGATTTTAAGATGCTTAGAATAACAAATCTATATTATGTAAACACCTTAAATGATAATGCAATGATGGATGATGTTTCCTATTATGATGATATGTATGATTATGCAAGATACCGATGGTTTGTGGATGCAGGATGGATGTAAATATATTTTGTTCAAATGTCATGATGCCTTGTTAGTACGTGGAGAAGATAGAAGAAACAGAGGGATCAACCCTTAATTCCAAGAAGATGTAGAAGTCCAACAAGTCTATGAGTCGTCGAGACTTTATTAGATATGATGTTTAGTGATGATGTGTTTTTTGCTTATCAAGGATTGGGGACGTAAAGAGATTAACTTTCCTTATGTTTGATAAAACACATAGATACAATGCATTAAGGTATAGATAACTAGGATGGTGTTGTACCTAGTGAGATGGACGTTGACTCAGTAAATAGATAGGAGTATCCTTGTTCACACCCGACATACAAAACTTTGTTAGGATGTACTTCAGACATTTCAAACACCTCCAATCAAAATATAGAAAGGAAAAACCTCCCAATGTGATAGTTGACAAGACATCTAAAACACCCTCCCTACATACCCAACAGAGCATAAACACCAAGGTTATATTACAAGAATATCCAACAAGCACAAAAAACAAAAGATAATGATCAATGTTCCATTCCTTTCTCTCTAAATTGTTTTGATTAGACATCATCGAGAGGTTATTGGAATGAGAACAATAAGATAAATCAAACAAAAAAGATCAAGTAAACAAACAAGCTAATGTTCTTCATACCTCTAGCCAAGACTAAACTATGGTGATGCCTAATGTTGATGTCCATTGTAGGAAAGATATATCCTAGGACATGATGTTATCAGATGATTTTGAAACTAACAGGATGATGGGATATTGATACCAAGAATTGACCAACTTGTTTACTTATTGACCTAGACTTAAGACCTTGACGTTTGAGTTTACACTTTCAATTTACTATACTCATTTTTATTGTTTTTCCAAAGGTTGAAGATGATGATTGATTTATTGTGAGTGGATGTTTATTTTCGGTGAACGTGAAATGGAATGGATGATTTTGGGTTTTTTGAATATTTTTGGTATTTTGAAATGTTTTGAGGTTGTTTTTGTATTTTCGAGATGTTTTACAAATGTTTTGATTTTTTCAAATTTTCCAATGTTTTGGTGTTTTATGAGATTTTGACCAAGAACCTAACCTAAGGACCTATCCTAGGGGCCTCGGGGGTTGATCAATGATTAGCCTTACCTACGTTATATATGCAGAGACCACATCGTTCGACTGACACAGACTCGTTTATTATGAAGATATGAACAAATGGATTGTCAATTTATTATGACAAACTCCTAAAGGACTAACCTAATGTGTCTCGGGGGCTGATCAATGATTAGTCTTGCCTACGTTCAAGCTCAGAGACTCGTAGTTCGACATGACGACTTGGTTTTTGGATTTTTGATATGTTTTGGATTTTTTTGGAATTTTTTATGTTTAAGGAAGATTTCAAGAATATACACAAATCTGATCCGGTGTAGGTATAAGGACATGCCCCCAACGTGATGTGATATACTACCTCGAGATAGGCAGGATAAACTGACCTTAGGAGTATGCCAAGTAGTACTAGAATGGAACATGATACCGACACATGATCAAGCTATGACACAGACACAGATGGGGGATGGAAACGATTTTTTTCTTAACTATTTTCAATCCCTTTTTTGATTTTTTTGGATTTTTATATTTTTTTGTATTTTTGGATTTATGCCTTGCAAGCTTAGGCATAAAACTTTTTGAGATGTGATTCGTTGATGGTATCCTGCAAGGGCTCACCTTCTGGTGTGGATAACTGATACGCTACTAACTTGTAGCTCGTAATGATGATGAAGGCCCCCAACCAATTTGGTTCAAACTTGCCCTTGTTTTCTGGATTTGGTACATTCTTCTGATTTTCTCTCAAAACAAGCTCTCCAACTTGGAAAGACCAACTCTTGATCTTCTTATTATAGTTCTTTTTGAGACGGTTCTAGTACACTTGTAGGTGGTTCAAAGCATCCATGCGTCGCTCGTCGAGTAGTTCCAGCTTGTTCAACCATGACACACGATATTCCTCATCAGTAATGAGATTCTACAATGATATCCTCAGGGATGGAAGCTCGATCTCAATGGGCAGGATGGATTCTAATTCATAGACTAGGGAGAAGTGGGTTGTACCTATTGGTGTGCAGATACTCGTTCGATAGGCCCATAAGGCAAGGTTCAACTGTAGGTTCCAATCACGACCGGCTTCATTAACTATTTTCTTGAGGATTTTTAGGATGGTTTTGTTGGAAGCCTCAACCTGGCCGTTACCCTAGGGGTAATAAGGGGTGGAAAAGCGATGTTGGATATTGAATTTTTGGCATAGTTCATAGACATCCTAGTTTTTTAAAGGTGTTCCATTATCTAAGATAAGGGCTTCTGGAACACCGTAACGGAAAATGAGGTATTTCATGATGAATTTTGAGATTTGCTTTCCTGTGATATAGGTCATGGGGATGGCTTCCACCCACTTTCTGAAGTACTTTGTAGTGGTGATAATGAACTTGTGTCCATTAGATGAGGTGGGTGTGATTTTTCTGATGAGATCGAGCCTCCATTGTGAAAAAATCCAAGGTGTTATAATCGGTTGGAGCTCCTAAGCTAGTGCATGGATGAGGTCTCCATGTTGTTGGCATTGCATACATTTTCAGACATAGTCATTAGCTTCCTTCTCCATAGTAGGCCAGTAGTACCCAGTCCTCAACAATTTCTTGGCCAAGGTCATACCACTAGAGTGCGAACCACAAATGTTTTTGTGTACCTCTGTTAAGGCAGTCAAATCTTCCTCAGGGTTAAGGCATCGTAATAGGGTTCCTTCGATACTCCTACAGTAAAGGGTGTCACCTACGATGACGAAGTGGGAGGAATTTTTAATGAAGGTTCTCTTGAGGTTTGGGGTGATTTCGGCGAGGAGGATTCCTATTTTCAAGTAGGTGAATATGTCATGGTACCAAGGATCGCCGAGACCAACGATTTCACACACGAACTTAGACTCTGGTACCTTAAAAGCTGGTGCAAGGAATTCAAGTTTATGGACGTTCCATGGGATATCTAACAATGATCTAATTGTAGCCATAGCGTCATTTTTTCTATTGTTTACCCTCAGTATCTACTCAAATTTTATGTTGATGAAGAACTCCTTGAGATCCTCCACCAGCTTCTTGTACAAGGTAAGTTTATCATCCTTAGTTTGATATTCATCATTGACCTGGTTGATAATTAGTTGCGAGTCCTGATAAACTTTGAGTGCCATCATTTTCCATTGTACTGCAATCTAAAGTACTATGACAAGATCCTCATACTCTGCAATATTATTGGTGCAAGGGAAAGATAACTTGTATGATTTTGGGATATAATCCCCTTGTGTGATAAAGAGGATTCCTACTCCTGACCCCTGTTGTGTGTATGATCCATCAAAATATACCTTCCAATTATTTGTTACACTAAGGTTGAAAATGGACTCATCTGGAAACTCTAATACTAGTGGGTTCTCAGCATATATAGTTGCTTCAACCAATTGATCTACAATTACCTGCCCCTTGATTGCTTTTCGTTCCACATATTCAATGTTGTATTTTGTTAAGATCATGACCCACTTAGCCATTCATCATGTCAGTGTTGCTTTAGAAAGTAGATACTTTAGGGGGTCAATCTTGGTGATGAGCTTTATCTGATGAGATAATATGTAGTGCCTAAATTTTTGTGAGGCAAACACTACTGCAAGGCAAGCCTTCTCAATGAAGATGTAGTTTAGCTCGTTTCCCACCAAGGTTCTACTGATATATTAAACGACTCTTTCCTTCCCTATTTCATCATGTTGAGCTAGGAGAGCCCCAAGTGTTGTTGTCGTAGTTGATATGTAGAGAATCAATGGTTTTTTTTGGATTGGTGGCATGAGGACTAGTGGTGTTAGCAAGTATTCCTTGATTTGATTGAATTCCTTATTGCACTTTTCATCACATGTATATGCTACCCCTTGTGGAGGATATGAGAATATGGGATTGTTTTATTTGCTAACTATGCTATGAACCTTTGGATTGAGTGAAGCCTTCCCTGCAAACCCCTCAACTGTTTCAATGTTCGTGGTGTTTCCATATCGAGGATTGCTTTGACTTTTGCAAGGTCTATCTCGATTCCCCTCATTGATACAACATATGCTAGGAGCTTCCCTGATTGCATGTCGAAGACACATTTCTTGGGATTGAGTCGTACCTTATATTCTTCTAGTTTGTCCAAGATTGGGCCTAGTGTTGATATGTGGTCTTGACATTTTCTTGATTTGGCTAGTATGTCATCCAGATAGTCCTCTATAGATTTTAGGATCATGTCATGAAAAATCAGAGTAATAGCCCTTTGGTATGTGGCTCCAGCATTCTTTAACCCAATTGGCATCATATTCCAATAATAGGTGCCCCATGAATAGGTGAAGGTTGTCTTATGTTGGTCATCCTTTTCAATCATAATCTGGTTGTATCCTAAAAATCCATCCATCAATGATAGCATTTTGTGCCTTGTCGTTAGATCTACAATCATGTCTATGTTAGGAAGAGGGAAATCATCCTTAGGGAATGCTTTGTTAAGGTCCCTGAAGTTGGTGTAGATTCGGATGCCCCCAATGGGCTTGGAAATAGGTACAAGGTTGGAAACCCATTCTAGATAATCAATGGGTCGTATGAAGCCAGCGTCAAGGAGTTTTTGCAGCTCAAGTTTGACCAATAAGGCAATCTATGGATGCATCTTTCTCAATTTATGTCTCATTGGTTTCACCTCTGGATAAACTACTAAATGATGGACTACTACCTCTGGATCAAGGCCTAGCATGCTAGCGTATGCCCATGCAATTTTTACTTTCCTTTCCTTTAGAAATGTTGCTAGGTTCTCTTGTTCCTTAGTCAAAAGTGACTTAGCATAGAAAGTAATGTGCGGTGTCCCTTAAGTTCCCAAATTGATTGGGTTGCATTTTTCTGCCAGTACTGCTGATTTTTCCTTATGGATGACACTAAGGGGAAGATTGAATCCCTCATCCTTTGGCGCCTCAGATAGTTTTTCACCATTAGATATGTCCTTTATTTTTACTATTTTGGGATTAGAAAGTGCCACAATGTGGTTTTCACTTAAAGATCGAGATGTTACTCTTAGATTTCTATTTTGCGACTAAGAGATTCAATCATTTCCCCATAGTACGCATGTGTGTCCAACTCTATGTCAAACGCTTCTTTGTGATCTCCATATAGTAGCTCATCCCGTAGTCCCATGAATTATGAGAGAGCCTCATTATTTTCAAATGTATCTAAGATCGGTGGTCCTCGTTGGTCACAATCGATAAGTTGGAGGTAAACGAGTTGTAGTTCGGTGGCTTGGGTATTTGACTCGAAAGACATGGTGGTGATAAAAAAGAGAGAAGAGTCCTCAAATACCATGGGTAAATTGGAGATGGGATCCTCAAAGGGACTACTAAGCAATATGGGTACCGACGAGGAAGCTTTGACTATCTTAACAGAAGAACCTTTGTCAAGTATGGTTATCTTCTTAGGGGTACATCCGAGGCCAAGATTCTTAAGGTGCTTCTTAGTAATGATAGGTTCTAACAGGTCATTGTCATTTTTCTTGAGCTTCTCATTTTTGTTGTAGCCCTAGCCAAATATTAACTGTAGACCTTTGTTGTTTTCTTCCATGGGAAGATCTGGTATGGGTCTTTCATCTTGATATAACAGGCTTGATACATCTTTTTCATCCACCACCTCTTTGCTTAGGTCTCCCCACTTTTTAAAGGTGGTGGATTCTACTTTGAAGGTTTGAGATGTGTTGATTGGTTGCAATTTTCCATGAGATCTAGGAGATTGAGGTAACTCTCCTATCACAAAGGCACTCTTTTTCATTTTATAGTCCCCACACCCATTATCTTGGATTACAGCCTTGACATCTGAGATGTTCTGAATAGTAGGTGTCTTTTTCTCAGAAGTGGAGGCTAAAGTGGATGGGTTGATATATGGAGATGTGGGTCCTTCGTTATTTTTTGGAACTTGGGGAATCTTGTAATACTTGGCCTCCAAATTTTTGCAATAATAGAATGGTTTGAGGTCACCATGGATTGTGACTTCTTGGTTTTGGTAAGAGAATTTAACACATTGGTGGAAAGTGGATGCGACAGCTTCCATCCCATCAATCCATGGTCACCCTAGGAGAATATTTTATGGGAGTTTGAGGTCAAGGACCTAGCAAGTAGTTTCCATGATTGTTGACCCCACTTGGATAGGGAGTTGGATGGTTCCTTGAGACAATTGTTCTCGATCATCATAAGTCCTAATGGTGATACCTTTTCCTTTTTCGATGACATATTCTGAGAATCCTAGATTCTTTATTAGTTGTAGGGTACAAATATTCAAACCCGCACCCCCATCCACCAAGACTCTTTTGAATTTGTTCTTATGGACTAGGACTTCTAGATGGAGCACGGGGTTATGAGATGGTTGGGTCAGGAGATCATGCTCAGAAAATGTGAGGAGATACGGTGTAGTGATATGTTTGACCATAGCTTGAAATTGGTTTGCATCAAGGTCTATGGGAATGGAGGATGCAACCAATGCCTTCTCTAGGATGTCCCTATGTGCGGGTGATATTTTAAGCAACTCCATGATGGAGATCTGGATGGGGGTCCTTTTTAGTTGTTCCAAGATGTTGTAACCACTAGGGTTTGATTTTAGATTGGCAACTGGTGCCTTGGGTGGTGGTGAAGGTCCTGGGAAAGAAATTATGCCGCTACATGTGGTGACTCCACACTTGGCTCTAGGTCCTTTGATATTGACAACTGTCACCCATTCATCCAATGATGCAATAATATGGTCATAGATATGGTTCACATTGTGGTAACTTTTTCCTTTACCATTGTTGTTTCCTTTATTGTGATCCAAAATTGGATTCGTGTATATTTTGAGATCTTGATTCCCTGCTAGTTGTTGAATGGTTATAACTTTGTCATCAATAAGATCTTGGATCATATTTTTGAGTCTCATACAACTAGTTGTCGTGTGTCCCTTTATTTTTTCAAAGTCACAAAGGTGCTTCTCATTAAACCATGGTGGTTTAAATTGAGACTCTTGGTAATTTTCGTAAACAAGGAATTTGATGAGATTTTCTTGTACTAGCTATTGCATGACAAATTCAATTGGTTCCCCAAGGGGTGTATATTTTCACTTTGGGGGATATTTATTCTTTTGGGGTGGTCCCCCTTGAGCATTGACATTGTTGACAATTTGATTGTTGGGTTGTTGTGATGGGTTGGTTTGTGGGTTGTTTTGTGTGTTGATTTTTGGTTGTTGGTACATTTTTTGTCGTGTATTCTACCTTGGGGCACTAATAACAACCTTGGCATCAATGACACCATCGTTGGTAACATTCTTGTTCTTGGCCCACATGCGAGGTTTGTCGTTGTAACTTGTCGATGGTCGATTTTATTAGTATGTGGGTGTGCCCCCTTGTGCTATAAGGGCTCTTTCAATGTTGAGTGCTTTGGGGATCAATTGGTCATAGGTTGTTATGTATTTCATTTTCAAGTGGAAAGACAAGCTCCCTTCAAGGTTGGAGATAATGGTCCCAATTTTTTGTTCCTCTGGCATGGACCATTTGCTCTTGCTACCTCTTGATCTCCATCTTTGTAGGAAAGCTGCAAATGTCTCTCCTTTATCTTGTTTAAGTCCAGATAGTTCTTCCAGGATTACTTCCATGTCTAGGTTGAAGGAGTAGTTTTCGATGAATAAATCTATGATTTCCTGGAACTTTTTAATTCTGGGAGGTAAGCGAGAGAAACATTCCATGGCGGGACCATCCAAGCTTCGAGGGAAGAGCCACATAAGATAAGAATCATCATATGCCACCTTCATGCAATGTACATGAAACTCTCTAATATGGTCCTCAAGATTTCCCTTTGATGAGTCCAATTAATGGCTCAATTTTGATAGGGTTTATTATATATTTGTTGTTGCTACCATAGAATTTGGCACTTGGTTGTTCACATTTTCCTTGTTATTTCTTTAAAACCATAAACCTTGGGCATAAGTTTATCCTTGTGACTTTTAATGACATTAACATGCTATGTGAATTATCTATGCTAATTTTACATGTGGATTGAATGGATGTTACTTTGAGGTAATTCTGGATATGAAATTGTTTGTGCGTGCTAATGTCATTATGCAGGTTTTCATTAAGATGCTTATGCCAATGAAGATTGCAAAGTGGAAGGAACTCCTGCCAGTTGGTCGGTTACCAAGAAAGTTAAGAAGATGATCATTAAGAGGTCAAAAGAGGGAAATTTTCCAATGGAGGGAAATTGCTAATTCGAATAAAAGATTGTAACTACCTTTTAATGGTCATATTTGTTTGTTGAGAAAATATAGGGAGTGTGTTGTGCTGGATTCTAGTTGGGAAAGTCTGCTTTGACCAAATTTGGCGCATGCATAACTTCCTCCATCTTTTTCTATGCTTTCAATAAGTGGCATCCTCCTATTTTGATGAAGTCGACTGCCTAGGTAGTTAGGGTTGATTAATAGTTTTTCTCTCTATAAATAATGGTCAAATGCCCCTTTTCATAAGGCTGGGTGTTCTAAGATTGTACTTGCATTTTCCAGTTTTAGTAATACAGTCATATTGCTGAAATGTTGTAATCATGTTTTCAAGAAATAATATGATATTATGAGTTGCTACATTTGAGTTAGCTTAAGGGAGAATCACTCAAGGGGCCCCACTTGGTGAGAATTCCACTTATTTAGTTTAAAAGTTATTTTATATTTAGTAATTAGTTTTAGTTTCAACAACTGTCTGTTCCTGCAGCCACTGAAATCTTGTTATGTGATTGTTCCTACAGCTAAGGTAGACAGAGTAGTTTCCTATCTATTTGATGAGATTTCCATTTCTATCTTTCATTTTCAATCCAGTTGTTGATGCTTAGTGTAATTGTTGATTCATGTTCAATGCTTAAGTTGATTTCTTTACAACATTTGATTTCCAGTAAAAAAAAAAATCAGTTTATGGATGACTACAATAGAGTCCTAGTGCACATACAGTGCTGACCCATTTCAAGTTTACGTCCCTGGGTTGACAATGAAATGCACCTTCATGATGAGTAAGATAGCTACTTAGTGTAGATGTCCAATCTCTAAGTCACAGCTCTAAGGGCTTAGATATTAAAGCATTAGAGGAGGCCAACATTTTTGGCACTATTGTCGACGATGGTGTCAAACTAGGAAGTTCTTTGGAGTCATTGATAGTTTCTTTCTTGTTGTAGTATTTATGAAGTTTGTTCTTAACACACCCTTCATTTAGGAAAGTAATGACCTGCTATTCTTTCACCAATTTTATGTGTGAGTTGGTTGGTACTCAATTGATACCGCATGCAGAGGAAGGAGAAGAGATGCTTATGGGATATTCCTTCCTAATGACCTTGATCCCTTTCAGCTAGTTGAGCTTCAAAATCTGCTAAGAGACAAAGAAGAAGAAGAGGCACATCCTTTTGCTGATTTATTTCCCAATTTGACCAGTTCTAACACTTCCTCTAAAGACCAAAATCTGATTGAAAATCCACTTGCTTTGGAACTCCATCAAGCAGGCATGGATGATGCGAATAGAAACAGACCCAACCAACCATCTTTTCCATTCACCATCACTCATCAAAATGAATTTGATAACCTCAAAAATATCTCTTCTTCAATCCTTCCTAATTTCTATGGGCTTGTCACTGAAGACCCTGACACTTTCCTATTTGAGTTTGACATCCTCTACAGAAGCTATGACTATACCACTGATTCTCATAGGCTTAAGTTGTTTCCTACCACCTTGAAAGAAGCTACATTAAGATGGTTTATGAGCTTAGTTAGGAATACTATAGAGACTTGGGATGATATGAAAAAAAAAATCCTTGAGAAATACAAAGAATATTGTAGGGGCGGTGATATGAGAGGAGATGTCATCTTTAGGATGCAGCAAAAGGAAGATGAGAGTTTGGAGGACTACATTTCAAGGTTTTTGTTTCACCTGCAAAAATCCCCACATCATATGCTTAATGAAGAGTCTCAAAAGCTATTCTTCCTTAGAGGGATCGATGACAGCTGCATTGATGCTTTGGACCTAATGGGAGGAGGAGATATCACCCAAGTTCCTTGGTATGATATTAAGAAGATCTGTCAAAACTATTCCAAGGTAGCTTCAAAGAAAGGAAGAGGTTACCAATCCTCTATGGGTAAATCATCCACCAATGGAGTTTAAAGGATGGATATTACTCACTCGTTGGTAGATTTCAAGCAAGACATCATAAATAATCTGGCTACCCAGCTGGATACACTTCAAGAAAAGAAGAAACATGAGGAGGTAGAGGCAATGTTGGCAGAATATTGCCCTCATTGCAGACAAAAGAAGAAGGACTACAGATGCAAAATGGTAGGTAACATTAACATCAAGTAGATCCCACCTAGGTTCAAGCCAATCTAGGGAGATGATGATCAAGTCTACTACATTGCACAAAGGATACCATGGTCCCCAAGACAAGGTATGCCACCAGATCCGTTGTCTTTTGTTGGGCCTTATTTTAATTCTTATGCATCTGGTAATCAATGGAAACCCCCATACCCATCCAACTATGGAGGATATCCACCTCAACCTTGCAACAACCCTCCAAATACCTGGCCCAATCACCAAAACTCTTCACCCTAGTGGCAACAATCTTAGGGGAATTGGCAACAGTTCCAAGGGAATTGGCAGCCACCCCCAGGAAACTAACAGCAAACATCCCAATGGAGGGGAGGACAACATGGCCAAATCATACAAATAGTTACATGTAGCCACCTTCACAGCCTCAACAACCTGCTATAATTCCTCCTCCTACTAGCTCAAGTTCAAGCACACCTAGACCTACTCAGTTACCAGCTCAGCCCACACCTAACCCAAATAACAAACCACAACAACAGCCAGTCTACTCTGCAGATCCTAATCAATTCCCTGCATATGTTGTGAGTGTGAGTGACATCCATCTACATTTAGGAACCACTTTTCCACCTCCTTCCACTCCTATCATCACCAAGCTTCTTGTAGAAGAAGAGGAGCATCAAAATGTCCCCATTCAACCAAGTGTGCCTAAAAATCTTGAACCAATTCAGCAGACTGATCAAGATCCACCATTTCCTCAAAGGTTAGAAGTTGTTAAACAAAAGGAAGAGGAGGAAACAACCTTTGACATTTTGGATCAGCTAAAACACATATTTGTTAAGATACCTTTGTTTCAGGCCATAAAATGTGTCCCCATATATGGTAAAGTAATCAAGGAAGCATGCCTCAAAAAGCTAGGGAGGAAATAGAAAGACCGCACTATAGTTCATTTGGTGGGACAATTGGCAGATATCATCCTTGGGAAAGTTACTATTCCTAAGTACACTGACCGAGGTAGTCATGTGGTCTGAGTTGTTATAAATGGAATCTAAATAAAGAATTCTCTAATTGATTTGGGAGTAGCAATAAATGTGATGACTAAGGATATCCTGCAGCAACGAAATGTTGCAAAAATGAGACCTACTCCTACTATCCTATAGCTTGCTGATAGTTCCACTGTCAAACCAAATGGTATAGTAGAAGACCTTGTGGTCACACTAGACTCTTGGGAGTACCCAGCAGATTTTATGATTATTTCTCCTAAAGCTACACTAGGAGGGTATCCCATTATTCTAGGAAGGCCATGGCTAGCCACAACAGATGCTTAAATTGGATGATGATCATGAGACATGACTATTTCTTATGGGAAAAGCACCAAAAATCTTGGTCTCTACCTCCTGCTCAACCATCCCATGATATGAAAAACCCCATATGGCCACATGTTGGAGAAGAGGCCGAGGAAGTCAATTCAGTGGTAGCACTCATGATGATAGGCAGAAGTCTATTCATGCAGCTTCAAGAAGAAGATGACATGTTGTCCCACATAATTTAGAACCATTGTGAGGTGCATGAAGAGTCATCCACTCATGAATCTGGTTCTACAGGTCCAGTAAAGATACTTATGCCCACTCTTCCTGCAACTGAACTTCCTGCAACAACTCATATGCTTCATACATTGTTGCCACATGAACTAAAAATGCCAAGTATTAGTGAAACAACTATGATTGAGTTAACTAAACAAGTGTCAATGTTAGAAGGGAAACATCTGAATATTAATAGGAAGTTGAGTCAAGAGCAGCAATTGCCCCTAACAAACCTGTTGAAGACCCACCAGCATGCATTTGCATGGGACTACCATGACATGAGAGGATTAGATCCCAGGCTTTGTACTTATAGGATATATATCAGAGATGACTACACACTAGTAAGGCAGCCATGGAGAATCAACTCTGCATTAAGGGAGATTGTAAAAGGGGAATTACAAAAATTATTGGATGCAGGATTTATCTACCCTATCTCAGATAGAAAGTGGGTGTCCCCATTGGTGATTGTGCCTAAAAAGGGAGGTAAATGGAGAGTTTGTGTTGCCTACAGAGAACTAAAATTTTCCACCAAAAAGGATCATTTTCTCCTTCCTTTCATAGACCAAGTACTGGATTCACTTGCGGGTAAGCAATATTTTTTCTTTTCTAGATGGATTCAATGGTTATAATCATATTCAGATTGCACCTAAGGATCAAGTGAAGACCACCTTTACCTATCCATGGGGAACTTATGCCTACTCAGTCCTTCCATTTGGTTTATGTAATGCACTTGCAACTTTCCAAAGAGCAATCATTAGTATATTTTCAGATATCTCCCATGATTGTATGGAGATCTATATGGATGATTTCACTACCTATGGTGCTAATTTTGCAGAAGCATTGGAAAATATAAGGAATTTTTTACAAAGATGTGAAGACCATAATCTATACTTAAAAAGTGAGAAATGCTTCATGATGATGCAGGAAGGAGTAGTCCTTGGCCATTAGATCTCTAAAAAAGGAATTCAAGTAGACCCAACCAAGATTGAAGTGATTACCAATCTGCCTATTCCTGCAAAGCAAAAATATGTTAGAAGTTTCTTGGGACATGCAGGGTATTATAGGTGTTTCATCAAAGATTTCAATAAAATGGTAGCACCACTGTACAATCTCCTAACCAAATATGTTGAGTTCCAATGGAAAGAGGATTGTGACAAAGCATTCTCTAATTTGAAAGTAGCTTTAACTCATGCTCATGTACTGAAAGGCCCTAATTGGGAGCTTCCTTTTCATATTCATACAGATGCATCTGATTATGCTATAGGAGTTGTCTTGGGACTGAAAGAAGGAGCAATTGAGAATGCAATCTATTTTTTCAGCAAAAACCTCCAAGGGGTTGAGTTCAATTACACAGTGACAAAGAAGATGTTGGAAGACATCTATGCCCTTAACAAGTTCAGGCACTACATAACAAGATATCAGATCTTTCTTCACACAGACCATGCAACCATAAGATAGCTCATGAATAATCCCTTGATTTCAAGAAGGCTAGCAAGGTGGTTTTTGTTGATGCAGGAATTTGACATCACCATTGTTGACAAATCAGGCAAGGCAAATGTTGTAGCAGATTTCCTCTCCAAATTGATTACATCAAAAGACACTAAAGTCATTGATGACTCTTTCCCTGATGAACATTTATTTTCCATCAATGTGCATACACCTTGGTATGTTGATATAGCCAATTATCTGATTATAGGGAGATTTCCTCCTCATTTCTCTCCAAAAGAGAGAAGGGTGCTCATTGAGAAAACCTTTCCTTTCTCATGGATTGCAAGATGTTTATTCTACACTGGACCAAATCATGTCATGAGGAGATGTGTAAGGGAAGATGAAACATATGATATACTACATGCATGTCACAATGAACCCTATGGAGGGAAATTTGTAGCCAAGAGGACAACAATGAAAATTCTTAATACAAGATACTACTGGCCCACACTTCATACTAGGAAGTGTGATAGATGTCAAAGGATGGGTCGGCCAACTAAATCTGATGAGATGCCTCTTTATCCCCAGGTAGTCATCACTCCATTTGATAAATGGGGACTTGATTTTGTAGGTCCCATTGATCCTCCATCAAATGACAAATCCTACATCTTGGTTTGGACTGACTATGTGACCAAGTGGGTTGAGGTTAAAGCTATGAAACATGCCAAGGACAATAAGGTTGTGGAATTTATTTATGAGGAAATCTTCACTTGTTATGGGGTCCCAAGGGAGATAATGACTGATTAAGGGGCTCAATTTATATCAGCCCTTATCACAACACTAGTCAATGAATATAATGTGAGGCACAAGAAATCTACCCCTTATCACCCTCATGCCAATGGCCAGTCTGAGGTGACCAATAGGGAAATTGACACAATTCTGACAAAAATAGTGGTTGTTCATAGGAAAGACTAGGAAAATAGGTTGCCCGAAGCTATCTGGGCTTATAGGACCACCTGGAAGACAACCACAGGTTTCACTCCTTTTGAATTACTGTATGGGAAGACAGTTATGATGCCTATTGAGTTTGAGCATAAAACTCTTAGGACTGCACTAGATCTTGGGATGGACATATCCGAGGGAAAAAAGGATAGATTCATGTAGCTGAATGCTTTGGATGAGATGAGAAAGACATCCCTGCATCATATTGAGGTAGTGCAAAATCAGAGGGTCAAATGGCATGATAGATACATAAAGGAAAAGAAGTTCTAGCTAGGTGATGGGCACTCCTTTATGACTCCAGGTATCAAGATAATGCAAGAAAACTACAGACAAGGTGGTTAGGACCATATGAAGTTGCAGAAGTCTTCCCCAATGGTGTTGTACAAATCACAACCATTGACCCTGTCAGATTAAAACTATTGGTCAACGGTCATCGTTTAACGTTGTATCATAAACCAGCTTCCAAGGAGGAATTCATGCAACAATTTTTCAACACCAAACCTTTGAAATTCTTGCAGGTGAAGGAAGCAGACCTAGTGTCCCTCCTTCTGACTAATCTAGGTACACATGCAATCACTTCATAATAAATATTTCCACTTTTGTAGGAATCCACTTCTTCACCAATAAATTCATCCACCCATTTGTCTCCATCTTCTCTCTCTTCCATAACTCCACCATCACTTCACTTCACCATCATTTCATTCCATCACCACCGCATTAATTGATCAACTATACTTTAAAAGGTAACCAGTACTTTGTCCACAATCCTTGCAAAGGATACTCCACGTTTTTAGGTACGTGCATGACAATCTGTTATATCTTAATTATCTTTAGTGCATTTATTTAATTACTGTAAATTAATGTGGATATTTCACATAGCATATAATTGTACCCCACCTTGTCAAATCATAATTACCACCCAACCTGTGTGGACACATGCTCTAATTTAGGTTGGGGGGGAGTGTCAACTCACAAGTCCATGTGTCATCCATGTCAACAAATTTGAAATAAGCCAATTTGAATGAAATGTTGAAATGACGGCTTGCATGTGTGAAAGGACACTGAACCGCCACCATTTTTCTTGATGATACCCTTCATTTATGATTCCTTATTACCTTAGTCATAATATTAAGTCACCAAAAAGGTAAATTGCATATGACATTGGCGTTAGGACTTCAGAAGAGTTGCAAGAAGAATAAATTGGGTTTTCAAAGAAAGATTGCAGGAAAGGGAATTTTGCAGAAGTGCTTGTTTGATTGCGGGTAGCTGAAATAATGGGAGGACAGTTGATTAGGAATGAACCCACAGTTCATGATGTCATAATGCAGGATGCACTTTCTCTGGCTGAGTTCAAGAATTGTGGATGGCTAGATTATTTCCTGAAACTTGACAGCTACAATGAGGACATTGTGCTAGAATTAGCACAAACACTCTCTGAGGGGAAGGCAATGGTAAAAGGGTTAGAGGTGATCGCTACTAAGGAGAGAATTACAGAGGTAATGGGTTTACCTACCGATGGAGAGCCATACCTTACTACCAGAGATGCAAGGTCAGCCAGGGCTGAATTTACTGAACCCAATGACCCTCCATTGGTTGTAGATAAGCAAGGTACGATGAGAACTTCTCTGCCAGAGCCATGGAAACAAGTATACATCCACATTGTCAAGTATATTACTTGTGAGGGCCGCCAATCATGCCTCCATTATGTGAATTTTAAGCTCCTAAACCATATGAGGCATGGAAGAAGAATGAACGTGCCCAATGTGCTCTATCACCTTCTTGCAATCATGGCGGTCAAAATGCAAAAAGGTAGGGATAATTTTGTCTCTCACCATCATTTGATAAAATTATTAGTAGAGAAATATTTGCAAGAGGTGTCTGATATGACATGGGAGGAATTTGTAAGCATTGATTAGTTTAGACAAGAAAATGTACGTCCTAAGGTCATCCTCAACCTCGTAGGGTTAGTAGGGGAGAGAGGGTTGCTAAAACCACTCCTGGAGCTTCAACCTCTGGTGCAAACCCTAACATAAACCTTCTTGTAGTTGAACAAGCTATAGAAATTGGTTCTTCTGAGTCAGAATATTCAGATGAGGAAAGTTCATCCTCAGATCTTGATGTTAATGCTCTTCCCAAAGACCCAATTCGAACTAGGGTTTCCCTTAGGAGATAGGAGGCACAAATGAGAGAGGAAAAGATGAGAAAGGGGAAGGCCAAGAAGCAAACGACAGAAAAAAGCAACACCAAGCCCTAGAAAATAGAAGGTTGATGACATTGTTCCTCCTACAGCCAAAGAAAAACATAAAATTCCTCCTAATAAATCAAAGCCAGCTGGTCCAGCCACTGATATACCTCTAAAGAGAAACCCTAGGCTTAGAAAAACATCTAGGGAAGAGACAAAAGCCTCAATGGGGCAGGTAAATGTTGAAGAAAATGATATTTTTGAAGAACAAGCAAATATAAGAATAGCAGAGCTTGTTGCTATTGCAGAACAGGTTGAGAATCAAGAGCAAGATGAGGATCAAGAACCCCTACAACCAGAGTAGGATGAACAACCAGAATCACTGCAATGGTGTTATTTGAACAACAAGAATCGGTGCAAAGGTAGATTTTGGTAGGAACACATCAACCCCCTACTTTTTCATGGAATATTGTAGCTCTGAACCTATGGAGTGAGATGCAAAGAAAAGAGGAGGAATGGGAAAAGGAAAAACGCAAGCTACAGGATGAGATTAAAAAGAAAAATACAGAAATTGAAGAAAAGAGTGCAGAAATTGTTGCCTTGAAAGAAAAGGTGGATAATGTGGTAGCTTTAGTACCTTGAATGCTCTCACACAGAACTCCTCCTAGAGTGTAAGCCCTGCATTTGAAGGAGCGAAATCTTTCCTTTCAACTGTCAAGGATTATTTCAGGTTTGAGCCCTTCTCTTGACACTCCTCATGAATTTTTCCAGGCCTATCAATTTTCCCCACCTAAAGTTAAAAATATGTTGTGTGAACTATACCTGCATAATTATGCTATGACTAATGATCATGATTGGAATCCCTTACTGTATATTGGAGATATCCATTTAAGGGCATTTATGTCTTCGATTCATAATGAAATTAGTTGGGGGTAGTAGTTTAGGACTTATAGGGAAAGAGAATTTCATACTCCCTTGCCTCTCAGGGCTGAATCTAGTAACCCTGCAGACATTTACCAAACATGGCATAGAATTCTTTATCGCCCAAGCTACAACAAGAGGATCATGCCTGTTAGGGAAGAAGCCTACAAGGAATATGAAAAGGTAGCTGAAACTATAGGGAAATCAGTAATGGGGTACTTATAACAGAGGTGGAATAGTTTTCCAAATGAGATGAAACAAGCTGAACCCCACTCTTTGCAAAATTATGCTACAACATGCAAATGATTTGACAGATACATACAGATTGGAAGGATGAGGCAACAGTATTGGCTTCCATTAACATTTCAGCCACCTACACTATTGTGGCTTGTGTCAAATTACAATTTTTATCGATATGACATAGTTGCAGAAAGGGAAAGATGGAACAGATTGGAGAACAAGCAAATATTCTATTGGGATCCCAATTCAAACACTGCAGAGATCAATGTGGGACAGTTGGAAGTTGGTGACTTCAAGGCATTGACTAGGAAAAAGAATAGTGCTCCCTTTGTTGGAGGACCAGTAAAACATTAGGTTGGGGGGAATGATGAGTCCAATTAATGGCTCAATTTTGATAGGGTTTATTATATATTTTTTGTTGTTACCATAGACTTTGGCACTTGGTTGTTGACATTTTCCTTAAAACCATAAACCTTGGGCATGATTTTATCCTTGTGACTTTTAATGACATTAACATGCTATGTGAGTTATCTACGCTAATTTTGCAAGTGGATTGAATGGATGTTACTTTGAGGTAATTCTGGATATGCAATTGTTTGTGCATGCTAATGTCATTATGCAGGTTTTCATTAAGATGTTGATGCCAATAAAGATTACAAAGTGGAAGGAATTCCTGCCAGCTAGTCGATTGCCAAGAAAGTTAAGAAGATGATCATTAAGAGGTCAAAAGAGGGAAAATTTCCAATGGAGGGAAATTCCTAATTCAAATAAAATATTGTAACTACCTTTTAAAGGTCATATTTGTTTGTTGAGCAAATCTAGGGAGTGTGTTATGCTAGATTCTTGTTGGGTAAGTCTGCTTTGACCAAATTTGGCCCATGCATAACTTCCTCCATCTTTTTCTATGCTTTCAATAAGTGGCATACTCCTATTTTGATGGAGTCAACTGCCTAGGTAGTTAGGGTTGATTAGTAGTTTTTCTCTCTATAAATATTGGTTAGATGCCCCTTTTCATAAGGTTGGATGTTCTAAGATTGTACTTGCATTTTCCAATTTTAGTAATATAGTCATATTGTTGAGATGTTGTAATCATGTTTTCAAGAAATAATATGATATTATGAGTTGTTGCATTTGAGTTAGTTTAAGGGAGACTCACTCAAGGGGGGCCCACTTGTTGAGAATTCCACCTATTTAGTTTAAAAGTTATTTTTTGTTTAGTAATTAGTTTCAATTTTAGCGACTGTCTATTCCTGTAGCCACTGAAATTTGGTTATGTGGTTGTTCCTACAGCCAAGGCAGACAGAGTAGTTTCGTGTCTGTTTGCTAAGATTTCCATTTCTATCTTTCATTTCCAGTCTAGTTGTTGATGCCTAGTGTAATTTTTGATTCATGCTCAGTGCTTAAGTTGATTTCTTTATAGAATTTCATTTCCAGTATTGTTTTTTTTCCAATTTATGGATGACTACAGTAGAGTCCTAGTGCACATACAATGCTGACCCATTTCAAGTTTACGTCCCTAGGTTGACAATGAAATGCACCTTCATAATGAGTAAGATAGCTACTTAGTGCAGATGTCCAATCTCTAAGTCACATCTCTAAGGGCTTAGTTATTAAACCATTAGAGGAGACCAATACCCTTCCCACGGTATTTTTTAAATTTTGATATCTTGAATCCCAATGGGAATAGAACCATAACAATGTTTCTATCAAACAAATAGGGCCACAAATTTCCCTACATGTGTGATTTTTTCACTTTTCTAGATTGGATGTCTTGTATATGTTGTGAGAGAAATTTGAATTGCGTGAAGAGGTCATTTTTCAGATCAGGTGGTGGGATGTGCATGTTTTGGGATGGTATGTTTTGTTGGGTGAAGGATGGGGTGGCTTGCGTGATTTTGTTCAAGGCATTTTTTTGTGTGTTCATGAAAGGTTGCTAGAAGTTTTGTTGTGTGAGAAATGCTTGTTGGTATGCCTGTTGTTGTTGGCATGCCAACAACACTTATTGTTGGGCTTGTTGTTGTTTTTGTCATTGAGCCAATAGCACTTGTTGTTGGGTCTATTGTTGCATTGCTTGTTGTTGTTGTGATATAAATGCTTGTTGTTGTGTGTGTTGTTGCAAGGCTTTTCGGTAGGCTTGTTGTTGTAACAAGGCTTGTGCTTGTGCTTGTTGTGCTTGAGCTTGAGCTTGGGCTTGTTGTTCCTGTTGTGTGGCTTGTTGTTGTTGTAGCACAGCTTGCGCTTGTGCTTGTGCTTGAGCTTGTGCTTGAGCTTGTGCTTGAGCTTTTGCTTGGGCTTGAGCTTGTGCTTGTGCTTGAAATTGTTATAAGGCCTTTTGGTAAGCTTGTTGTGCTACTTGTAATGTGATATTGTATTGATTGGCTATATTTGGATTTGGTGGTGGAGGTGGGGGATTTTGTAGGATGGTGTGAGATGATGTGATGAGAGGTGGTTGGGGTGGTTCTTGAGGTGTTTGTTGAGTGATGAATAGGGGTTGTGTGGTGGATGGTATGGTTGGAATGCTTAGTCCTTGGGAGACCATGTTTTGGGATGTTTGAGGTGTTGTAGATGACATGATCATTGGTTGAGAGATTTGGATTAGTGCCACTTGGTGTTGTGATATCAGTGGCACGTTCAAAGGATTTGGTATGTTTGATGTGTTGATTTGATTTGATTGGTTTTGGGTTAATGTGTTGGATGAAGGGATTTTCCCTATACCTTGAATCAGTGTCGATGATGATGTCAAGATAGGGAATGGTGGAAATATTTGTGATGTATTCTCTTGTTCGACTGAGGATGAAGCATTGAAAGTACCCATCTATCCAAATAAATCCACTTGTCCTTGTGATACCATGGGGAGAGAGCTTTGTGTATCAAGAGGGTATGTCGATGTCACGGAAAAGGTGGAGGTATTGTTTGTATCATGGAAAATGAGTGGCACATATGGATGTTTTGGGTCTTGTGGGATAGTGTTAGGCATACCCAAGATTGTGTTAGCCTCTAAATTTTGGTTTTTGAAAAGTGGATGCCCTTGAAGGGCTTGGAGTAATGAACTTCCCTTGGTGATCATTGGTTGACTTGGAGCATGAGATGATGTTGGTTGTATGATGGGTTGGATGATGCTTGGGAATGAAGGTGTGAATGATATTGGTGGCATATTCCAAAAAGGTTGTTCAACAATAGTGCTCACATCAAAATCGGAAGGGAATTTAGCCCCTTCCTTTGCTAATGCCAACATGTGTTGTGTGGGATTGAGCCTCATGACTGTGTTGACAAGCTTGTGCATTCAGGATTTTGAACTAGTTCCAGTATTTTGTCTTGGGACCTCCCTTAGAAATTGTTGGTGATATCCTCCACTTGGAAACCTCCCTCTTAAGGATCTTGAGGAATTTGAGGGGGATTAAGTGGAGGGTTGATAGATTCCCTAGGGTTGAATTCTGATGCAGTTTGACTTAAATCACTTAAGGTTGATGTCTCTTTGTTTTGCTCCATGATCTTCTTGTGTTGTGACCTTGTTTGGACCATAAAATAAGGATCAACTTTTAGAAATATGGGAGGTAAGCCTCTAACTCCTTTGGTTGATCTAAACTTTAGTTACAAAAATAAAATCCAGGGTGTTTAAGCATCAAATGATGATGATGTAAATGATGAGGGGTGAATGATATGGATGCTTGAACTTTTGAGAACTTTGGATCAATACTAGACCTTAGGATTTTGATTTTGGATTGGTTTGATTTGGATAATGGACTTGTAGATCTAGCATATATGATAGATAATGTTACATGTGATTTGGATGATAGATCTAGCATGGATTGGTTTGATTTGGATAATGTTAGATGTGATCTTAGGGTAAACTTATCCAAAGGGGTGCTAATTTAACTAAATGTGTGAGAAAGGATTCATTCCCACACACCTATCCAAACAAGATGATTTTGATTTTGATTTAAGGATTTACCAAAAGTCTAACATAGATGATTTTTGCAAAGTCCTAAAAGTTGTTTGTGAGATGGGTTTTGATAGTGATGTGACAAATGGAAGTGTTGGTTTGATCCTAGGTGAACCTAGAAAGACTTTGTTTACAAGACCAATGTGTTGAAGAACATGTTATACCTCTAAATTGTTTCAAAAATCATATGGTTCATATTGAGCATACATATCTAGATTGTTGAGCGGAATAAGTCTATAAAACCTTGTTACCTTCTTGCTTATCTTGTGGTATTGTCTTAGGTTGCACTTTCTAATGTATCTCTTGATATCCTTTTGAGTATGACTCCTAAACTTGGAGTGATGGCATAAAGACTTTTATTTTGGAATCTTGATTTTTTGGGAAATCATGACAACAAACACATATGTGGGGTTTAATTTCCTTTTATCTTGATTAAATGGGTTCTTTTTACCACATCAACACATCTTGTTTAAATTCCAAACTAAATGTCTATGTCTTAGCTCTTTCTCATCCCACAAGTTCCATTATGTGAAAATCAAAGAGTCAAGGCCATAGTTTCCTTAGGTTGACTTTGGAGAGAGAAAATTGAGATATGATCCCAAATATATAGAAGCCTCTAAGGATAAAATCCCTAGGGACAAGGAGTAATAATTGGACTCTTCAAGGATATTTGCTCTTTCCAAAGGGTTTGAAATTCTTATGACTTGTTTAATGTTTGTTTCAATGTTTGAGATCCAAGCAATGTTTTTGATTTAATGCACAACCCTAGGCTTCAAAGATACTACTTATTGAGTCCCCACTCGGATTTCTCCAAACACTAAGACAAAGCGAATAGATAGAGATTTGGCGACACTTGCTCCACTCCATGACACACTTCTCGGGACCACCAAATCTCAAAATCTTGAAGATCCAGAGATCCTAAGGATTTTTCTATTTCTACTTTGAATAGTACAAATGTGGGGCAGCTTCAAAACGACCGTTCCTGCACCAACAAGCATAAAGGATTTTGGTCACTAAACAAGTTGGTTCTTAGTTCAGATACTCGAGGACATGGCACCTTGCAAGTGTTCAACAAGCCACTAAAGACTCTAATCAATTCTACTAGGGAATTTTATACTTTTTATGGTAGTACCTTGTTCTCAATGAAACTGTATGGCTAAGGCCTACATACCATGAGGACTTCACAGTTTAATCTTATACATTTATATAATGGCTCGAGCAAAAAACCGGTTGGAGTCACCTTCGAGTTCTCCTTTTGGATGTGTCTATTAGGCAGGCCCCTCTAAAGGTGAAAAAAAGCAAGGGATTACATTTGTAGTCCAATCGCCCAGTTCACGTAAAATGCAAGGAGGGAACACACACAATGTATTTTCCTCACACTAGCATGGGGGTTCAATTTTAGATCCAAATCTCAAAATGTGTGGATGATTTTAGACAACTAGTGTCAATGGAATGCTTTTGATTCTCAAGATTGTTGAGTGGCGCGAGAGAAGTGCATATGCATTCAAGTGACAAAAATTGCAAAAAACCACAAAACAAAGAAGACACAAGTTCTTTTTAATCTCCAAAGTAAAAGTGAGTTCGTTTTAAGCACCAAAAGCTAAGTGTGAATTTATCTTGTTCAATTTTAACCCACAAAGCAATGTCTAGTAAGTTCCTAATGTTCAATTTTAGTCCAAATTTGACAAAGCTTGAGTTGATTGTTAATTTTAAGCCCAAAGTAATTCTAGTTCATCCTAAAATAGAAAATGAAAAGCAAAATTGGAAAGCCTAAGCTATTACAATGAGCATTAAAAGATGCTTTTAGTTTTTCAAGTCAATTTTCCTCTTCTTCCTACAAAAGCAACGCTAGGCAACAAAGGCGACACTATGCAACTGACAAAGGCGGCGTTGAAAGCAAAAGTAGCGCTTTGGTGAAATGCAAAGGTAGCCCTCTGTAGTAGACAAAGAGCACAAATGTGACACTATGGCAACAAAGATGACACAATAGCAAAAGCAACGGTCTATCAAAAATCAGAAAGAGACTAGAAAAAATGAGAAGACAAAGGCGGCGCCACAAGCGATGTGAAGTGATAGATGTGATACTAGAAACAAAGGTGACGCTCTATGTGCAAGCAAAGGTAGCGTTGTATGCAAAAGCGGAACTGAATGAAGCAGAAGTGGCGTCACCCTCCTATAGCTACAAAAAAGGTATTTTCAAGCCAAATTGTTAAAATAAAAAAGTTATCCCTCCTTCTAGCACCAAAATGTGAACACCAAACCTACAATTAGCTAACACAAGACCATCAAACAATATTTAATCATGTTATAAACTAAAATATAGCATTCCCTATGAGATTCTTAGCTAAATGAAGATGAAAACATGAAAATGAGAGCATAAACAAGTTCCAAAGATAACATGCAATCAACTTAAAATAGCTAAACCTTCATCCCATAGGAGGATTGGTGCTCCTTTGATGTGGAAAGAAGCCCTTTCCCAATCTCTTTGATAAGCTCCAATGATGTAGTTGATCCAAAGTGTGATACTTGATGCAAAATGATAACATAAAAAAGCTAATGTGATAAAAATGGTGAATGCTATGAGTAGAAATGCCTATAGTAAGAATGCTTCAAGTTGTGGATCCATATTGTGTAGAGGAAGCCTCTATTTATAGGAATCAAGGGTTGAAGAATTAGAAAAATTGGTGAATGTGGGATAAAAAGAGAGCTAATAGGAATGTGGCACTTGTCACAATTCTATTGGATGAGGGTAGAGCACATTTTGGGAATGTGTAAAGGAGATGTAAGAGGAGTTAATGAGAATGGTTGAGGATTTGAAAGGTTGTAAGAAGAAGTAAATGAATATGGTTGAAGATGTGAAAGGATGTAAGAAGAATAAATGAGGATGTAAGAGGAGTTAATGAATGTGTAAGAGGTTATTTAAAATCTTTAGAGGGAAATTGAATGAAGAGGTGGTTGGGAGGAATATTCTTAGGAATATGCTATTGTAAGGATAAATAGAGGAATTAGATAATTAAAAGAAATGAATTTCATGTGCAACCTGGTTAGTTGACCATGGGTTGATTTAATTCTTGAAGAGTTAAAGATGAGGGATTTTTTAATGATGATTAGAAAGTGGTTTAATGTTAATTAATTCATAATTAATTAACTTAGATGGGTTAGGGGATTGTGAAATTTGATTTAAATAGTTTGATTTATTTAATCAAATGAGAAGACTTTAGGGGGATTTAATTAAATGATTTTATTAATAATAGAAATTGATGAATTTAACTAAATAATGCTTATTATTTAATCAATTGGTTAGTATGAAGTGATTTAGGAAGAAATGGTGTTAATTAATCAGAATCAGATGCATAATATCAATAAAGTTTATTTAAGTGTCTATAGAAACATATATGTTGATTTTACGTGCTTCACTTGTCAAACAGCTAGACTGATGTTGCCTATTTGAACTTTACAAAAAGGTGATAGAGCTTTGTGCTTTCATGCTTTCACCTACTAATATCAATTTTATCATAAGAAATCTCTCTATTTCTAATACACTACATTGTTTTATAGCTAGTCACAATGATATATTCACTTGCTATAACATATGGTGATAATCAAAACTCTTCATTAGCATCAAAATGAGACTTTTGTAACATGCTTGATTTACATGAAGGTAAACATAATGTACATTATAGATACACTTGATCATTGAAATAGAAGGCTTGAAAATAGAACTTGATATCTATCATATCTATGAACCTAGACTGTGCCAAGATCCCATATGCTAAAGTTCATGTATTGTAAGAAGTAACATTATAATTGTTGGACTTTATAATTGAAAGTGTATTATGTGTTATGTTTCCTAAGTGTCCTTTATTAGTAATTTATGTAAAGTGGTTATTAAGAAATTTGTTTGAAAATAAGTTGATTCTTTAAGAAAAAATGGCTTTATAAACTTATATTTTACAATGAAAAATAAATCCTTACATAATATATCTATGTTATTTGTGTTAAATGTGTGATATAGATTACAATCTTCTCATGATTTTTAATCTTACAACAATAAAGTAATTTTTAATGAAACACCATCCCCAAAGAGTAAAATGCATCCCTTTCCATGATGTTATTAAATCATCATAATGATAATATAAGCATCTATTGTATTTGAGCTCTTACTTTTATTCCCAAGTAGAAGCAATGAGAGCATTAAGAAATTTTCTATGATAGCTAAGAAAGTAGGAAAATTATAAACTATAAAAAATACTAGATAAGTTGATCACTTCATGGTCATATCTACAAATGGATTCACTCCATCTAAAGCTAGTCTAAACTATTGGTAAAATATGTCTCAACCTTGCAATAACATAAGGTTTACTATTGATAGGTGAGCACGAGGAAGGGGGGTACCCCCTTGCAGGGTCTAGGAGGCTCATCCCCCGGTGGGGGTCTGGGGGCCACACGCCTCGGCAGGGGAAAGCCACATTTTATGTATATTTTATTATTGTAAATATGGACTGTTCATCATTAGGTTTGAGATCTAACAATAGATATTTTGTTTGCTTGTCTCGCCCTAGAAGGAAGCCCTATTTTATGAGGGTGTTGTATTATGGTTTTGTATTGTGATGTATTTTGAGAATCTACGGTCGTGTTGCCTCTATATCTCTAGTTGGTGATACTTATGTGAGAAGCTTGCTCTGCAAGTATATTGTAATTTTCATGATTTCTAAATAATATATTGGGCGGCTTTTGGAGTGGGGTTTTTCTCCTGAAAGGCTTTTCCCCATGTAAATCATTGTGTTGTGGTATGCATGATATTTATGATTATTTTTGTTTAAGTTTTTGTAATTGTTCTAAAGATCTGTAATTTTTTTCATTATCCTCCTCTCAAGATTAGTGTAGGAAGTTGTTCTGCTACCTTAGCTTCCTTACACAAACCAAATATTTCAATGTTCTTGAAAAATTAAAGTTATCTATTATTAAATTCCACCATATCTAGAAATAATTTGTGTGACATTATTTTCCACTGTGGTGCTTCTTTTGGGCGTGCCATTATATAATTTGAGTAATTTATCAATGCATCTACATTTTTAGCTACCCTAGGCTAAGAAAAAAATGATGAAGAGCTTGTTAGAGTGGATAGTGAACCCCACAACTTATGGAAATCACTTGTAAACAAAACGTCCATCACAAACAAGAGATCCAAGTAACCGATTTTCTATGCAACTAAGAGAGAAATGATTGAATACACACAAGAATCTGATATTGAGATTAACATGTACTTGTATTGTCAATTAAATGGAATTAGAATAAGTACAATAAAGAATACTTATAAAAGAAAAAGTATAAACTCTAGATGAGGATTTGATTAGATTGTGACAAGTGTCATAATCTCATGCAATGAGACAAATTACCTATAAATAGTCCAATATAATAACAAAAAATAACTCCTAAGTTTAGCTTAAGTGAATAAATTAATAAGGGACCTAATAATTAATTAATGATTTTTTTTTTTAGACTGCAGGAATCGGTCAGGTTTCTATCCCCCTATAAACTACAGTGCGCCTGGTAAACTTTTTTCACATGACCAGTGGTGCTGGCGCAACACACCCTTTGATACCACAGGGATAGTGGGGAGACTAGACCTCATGACCTCTTTCATGCAACATGATTCTTTTAGCCAATCGAGCTAGGCCCACTGCCCCAATTAATTAATTATCAAGTGATGTTCCTAATTACTCCAAAACCCCCCTTAAGATCAACTTAGGGAGAAGCTAAAAACTCTAATGAAGAATACAATCATGGATGCATAGATGGGTCCCATCTATAATGCCTGATGAGGTGCCCATGTTCAAATAAATGAAATCTCTCATAACTAGAGAAAAGGAGAAAATCATATGGGAGAAAACTCCTCTCCAAAAGAGAGAAAAATAAATAATTGCACTAGTGAAGAAGGATAAAATGAGGACTCAATGTGACCCCCCAAGGACTATTTATTTCACACAAGTACAATATATGCCCCTCGATAGGAGAGAGAAAAAGAGGATATAAATCCTCCCCCAAAGAAAGAGCTCCTATGCGAATGATGAATGCTTGAAGACATAACAAAATCTACTACAAACAAATAAAATTTCTCCCCATAGGAAGAAATAGATCCATTGGTGATTGGAGAAGCCATTCCCAAAATATGGAAGAATCAAGAATCTAAATCCAAATGATGTATACCTCTGAAAATTGCTCAAGTATCCACATGTCGGAATAAAATGGTGTCAATCCAAAAACTAGTGAAGATTGATGTAGAACAAGCTCCAAAGATGGTGAAGATGATGGGCCAACAACGATGATGTGATTGTCAACAAAGAGGAGATGAATTTCCTCAAAGTAATCCTCCAAATCAACAATTTGAGACTCTACAAACGAGGATGATATGTCTGCAAGATATGAATCCCAAGTAGTTGTGTCTAGAAGAAGATGAATGTTTTGTTGTACTAATCCAATAGGGGCTAAGGATGTGGCGATGCCAAGTTGCTCAAGAACAACATAAAATGGTGATGGTGTATGGATCTGAAGAGTGGGAACATGAAGAGAAGTCTATGAACCATCAAACATGTAATACTTGTGATATAATCAAGCTCCTCTAAAGTATCATCATCAAAGGGTATGCAATCTATATCTTCAAGAGGAATGAGACAATTTGTAGCAGGATCCTCTAGGTATCGAGAGATATAAGGGTCTCCATAGATCTCCCAAAGTCGTAAAGTGTATAGGGACAATAAATGTCCATACAACACTTGAACAAATCACTCATAAAACATGATCATTGATAATACCCCATGTTGAATAGCTACTCGGTGTGTCTGGAATAGGTATGAGTCCATAAAAATAAGGAAAAATATCAAGCCACATGAGATGTGCCAAGATGTTGTTTTGATAAGACTCATAATTATCCTTTTCCAAGATGACCACAGAAGGATGAAAATAAAAACCCATGATACTTCCTAAAATAAAAAAACTTAGAGATTGATAACCTCAATGCATGTAAAAAAGATCAAATGAAGTCATCTCAAGCAAAAAAATATTTTCCAAGTACTAAGATGTCCAAGTAATTAACAAAAAATGTGAAACCATAAAAAAATGAATAAAATGTAACTAGGGCATATTCTAGAAAAAGTGCCTGAATTGATTTTAAGAGCTTGGAAATACCTTTGTAACTCTGCAAGAATTGTGAAACTCAAAGATATAGGCATAAAGTTATGAGCTCGAAAGCAAAAAATGATTATCTAACTTTGACTAAGAATAAAATGTACCAACAGAAAAATATGATGATGAGACCTACACCACTGGAAAGTACACAGAACTAACTTTTCGATGATATCTCATTTACCCAATTTTAGCACCATATGCCCAAGTTATGATTTGTTGAAAGATGGGGTCAATTTAACTAGTCGTTTGTCAACAAACATGACCATTTTGATTTGATTTATAAAAAATACTCATTACATGCAAAAAAAAATAGATACCCACAAAATATTTTGATGTTTCCAAAAAAACCCAGAAAGTGTTTTTAATTCCAAAAAGTAGAACATGTCATTTGGTAAAAATAATTAAACTTCACTTGTAGGGAAAATGGTCGCACTATGCTATTTTGATGGTATTTTTTTACAATATTTTCTCATTGTTTTCAAAATATAATAGATATCCATATTGTTTTCATGATTATAAACATTACCCAGAAATTGTTTTTCTCCAAAATAGACCAAGCAAAAGATATTCTATGAAATTTCTTGGATCTCTTAGAATTTGGATAGGAAGTCACAAATTTGGTGCTTTGATACCATGTTGGATTAGATAGTGAACCCCATAGCTCCTAGAAATCACCTACAACTAAAATGCATGTCACAAACGAGAGATCAAAACAACTGATTTGCTATGCAACCAAGAGAGAAATGATTGAATCTACACAAGCATCTGATATTAAGATTAAACTGTAATTGTATTATCAAAAGAATGAAATTGGAATAAGTACAAAAAAAATGCTTATAAAATTAAAATTGTAAACCTTAGATGATGACTTGATTAGATTGTGAAAAGTGTCATAATCTCATGCAATGAGACAACTTAACCTATGAATAGCCCAATCTAATAATAAAAAACACTCATAAGTTTATCTTAAGTGAATAAAGTAATAAAGGACCTAATAATTAATTAATGATTAATAATTATCAAGTGATGTTCCTAATTAATCCAATAGATCCTTCTTTGGAGAGTTCCATTTTATCCCAATATTATACCTCCCTTGTTTACATTTGGGATAGTTGGTTGCATTTGTTAACTGTTGTGGAATAATATATAGTGATTTACTCATGCATCAATATTTTAATTTTTAATTCTAGCATGTAAACCATGTATTTTCATTTATAACTTGTATATCCAAATAGTAATAGATTAGGTGGGAATGATAACAAGCTATGAACTCTCACATTATGCCATCATGAACCACTTGCAAAATGAGAATGTGAATTATCATCAATAAAGAATTTGTTTGCAAGTAGAATACATGAGGATTAAAGATTGATAGATTAAAATTTTCCAAGATTTATAATATTGATCCTTATCAATTTTTGATCTCTCACAATTTAGAAAATTTATTTCTTCAAGCAAGTTAGAAGCCTCATTCAATATTATCTATTCTATTCATTTCCACCTCTTCATCTATGTTTCACATTGGCATGGATATGCCTTAATTAAACTCAAACATATTTCTCAGTAGTTCATTAATGCATCTATGACCATAATTTAGTTGCACAATACTCAATCTATATAATATTCTCAATTTATTCACAAATAAAATGATATTGTATTCCTTTGTGGTTAACTTTCTTGTGATGCTAAGAATTCTTTGTCATATCAATACAACTCTAGTTGTCACACTTCAACACGATTGATTGGGTTTGAGCTATCTCAATATATTGCAATAATATTATGAGTAAGATTCATTCTTTTGTTTCTTGGCATGCTAATATGTATTCTACTTCTAGACTTGAAAGAGACATTGTTGGTTGCTTCTTACTTGACCATAAAATTTTACCTCCACTAAGGATAAACAAGTATATTAAAGTTGATTACTTGCTATCTATATCCCCTACCCAATCTTCATCACAATAGTTTGTAAACTTAAAAATTTATTTTGAACTCCAAATAAATATAATTATGTGCTTAGTATCTAAAAATTATTTCATCTGTAGCCCAATGTTGTTGTCCAAGATTGATAGAAAATCAGCTCACGATATCCACAACATGTAGAATATTAGGTTTTTTAGATTTCATCCCAATAGTATTCTAATATGTAATTATACTTATTTTTTTTTTCTTCTTGTGTTTTGGGACACATTTATAATGAAAGTATCTGACTTATTTCTATTGGAGTATTTATTGGCTTGCAAATTTCCATCCCAAATTTCTTGAGAATTTTCCCAACATGCCTCCCTTGAGTAGGATGGATTTGTCTCTACCCCCTATCCCTTAATATTTGAATATCCAAGCAATAATTAATTTCATGTATTAGTTGGTCATCTCAATTTTTGTACCTAAGTGGGACTTAAACATCAAATATTGTTTATATCATTGCTCATAATTTTAACATTGACTTGATAAAAATATTTATGTAGATATTCAAATCAACATTACAACTAACATATCCTTCCTTTTGAAGAAACCCATCAATACACTCATACCATGCCCTCAATTACTATTTCAATCCATACAATGTATTCTAAATCTTGCATATCAACTAATCTGTCCTCCTTATATATATCCTTATGGTTACTCCGAATAAACTTATTCCCTTAAAACCCCACTTAAATATGTGTAAAAGAAAAAATGCAACCTAGCTTAGAAAGTGTATAAAACTCTCCAAACTAGATGATCTAAAAATTCTAATATTAGTTCTAAGTTAATCTATCTTCAAAGATTAAGTGCTTTGAACAAGGTTTCGCTGCTATTTTGAGAGAAAAATTGTAGACTGGCCTAGAAATGTGCTTTAAAAAATGAAAGTGAAAATTAACAAAGTTAAAGTAAAGAGTTGAATTGAAAGATTTATTGTTTATTTCTAACTGAAGTAAAATAATAGAAAATCAACACCAGATTAAAAAATAGTGAAGAAAGAAGAAACTATGGCCGAAAGTTGATTTTCTCGCCTAAACACCTACATGATGTGTGAATGTTGATTTGATACATTATTTTTTGTATGAGTTTTAAAAATTAACTCTCCAAAATACTCACTTCAACTTTCATAATAAAATTATAGCTACACATAGATCAGACGAGAAATACTAGTAGTTTCTAGGTATGATGAAGATAAAGAAAAACTAACTTAAGCTAAAGACATAGATGAAAATAAGTGAAAAAGAGATGGAGGAAATAGAAAGCCCCAACTTTGATGAATTGATCCAAGTGATAACCTATAAGGTAGAGAAGGAAAATAATTTGGGGTTGCAAAGGATCTTGCTATGAATGGTCTAGCCCCTTCTTTAGTTTTTCAACCTCAAAGGGTATCTAGATGAGGAAATATTGAAATATTGTGTGTACTCCTATCTTTTGTATGTCTAGGAATCAAAAGAATAGTGACACATGTAAATAGAGTGACTAAAATAAAAATAAGGAAATGAGATTGCAAGTGCCAAATCTAGCAACAACAAGATTCTACAATGATAAAATGAAAGATAAATTGAGAAGGCAAAATTAAATAATAATACAAAATCACCTAACTAGCTTGGTGACACCAATGAAGGTAAGAGTGTTATCGAAAGATGTCACTAAACTTCCTAAGAATACAAATGATAGATAGAGTCTTCAAACACAATTATCAAATACTCAAGAATATTGGTAGACTAACCAAAATCTTGGTAGGAGAGTGATGGAGAGTGAAAGCTCAAAATTTAAATTACAATATTGAGATATATTTTAAAATGAGATGTGTGGAAGGAGATAAGGGAGTTGGGTATCCATTTGGATTCACTCCAAGTAGTTACCATTGGCTTGGGTAGGTAGCAAGTGATAAAATATTTCAAAATAATCATGAATCAAAAACTATAGTGGGATGTCTATGTGTTGTGCCAGTGTCTAAACATTTTTGGCTCTAGAAAGGGCCAAACACTAGAAAATGACATGATAAAGAGAGATGTAACATTAATTTTGAGAAAAAAGGGCCATGGGAGCAAAATACCTTGGCACCATGGATACAAAAGGCTATGTGAAGAGTTGAATGGACCTATAAACACACTAGGGGAGATAGACACTAAAGTGAGTCCAAAACATAATGTAAAATTGTAAATATATGCAATTTCCATAATTTCAAGATGTTATTTTTATATCTAGTTGATGTACATGAAGGTATTAGCCTATTACAATTTCTAGTAGAACTCTAATGAATGTTATCAACTATAGGTGAGAATGTGCCATGATAATCCAAGTCTACAATATAAACATATAATTTTTCCCTCAATGGAGCTTTATAGTGATTTGTCAATCCATCTAGCTTATACTTTTGTTTAAACAACACTTAGACCCAACTATTCTCCTTTTGGATGGAAGCATCATGGTTTCTTAAGAGTATTTTTTGGATGATTCATGTTTGGTATCCATTTCATGCCTTCAATATACTCCATAATCCTTTTCAAGAGCTTCTCAAACATTCATTCATTCATCAACTTCTATATAAATTGCATTTATTCTTATACTTTTGTATGGGTTTCCTTACTCTAACTAATCTTTAGAGTTCTATCTACTCTTAAACAAATTCCACATGTTGTAAGGATATAGGTTGAAGTGCTCTTACTATTCCAACTCGATTAGAATCCTCATAATTAAGTTCTTCAAATCTATAATAAAAAATTCTTACTTTTGCACCCTTCACTTTATCTAGTGCTACTAATTTATGCAAAATCAAATATTCATCAAAATTGATGTCTCTCCTTACTAGAATCTTGTTTGTGATGAGATCATAAATTGTCAATGTTCCATGATGTTTATGAGATGGAGACAATGGAAGGACAAGGGACACATTTAGGGGATGGTAATTGTATATGTATATAAAAATGTATATATGTATGTATATATACATACATACATACATATATACATATATGTATATATGTATGTATATATATACATATATACATATATTAAATACATATACATATATATAAAGAGAGGGGGAGAGAATCAAATTTGCACAAGTTAATGAGCAACAATATAACATGACAATTTGTTAAAATAATGTTGGATGATGTTTGTAGAGGGCTATATACCAACCACACTCTAAAAAGAAATTATTTATTTGCATTTCTCACACAATACCACATTGTACCAAACCATGGCCAATTCACCTTTAATGTCTTTTGCAACTAACAATAATAGTTGAATATAATACTAAATCAATAATTTTGAAGTTTGAGACTTTTTGGAACAATGAAATAAAAAATCCAAAATATTAATATTAGTGTTAATTATTTTATACCTTATATCATTAACTATGAATATGAATCATGATATATTTATTTCTATTATATTATAGTTGTTTTTTATACTATAAGCTACATTTACACGATGTAGTACCCTTTACACAAGAAGGCCCTACAAGCTAGAGTTCATCAGTTCATAGTAACAAAATAAAACCCAGTAACAATAGGCAAACAAAATGCAAACATGACACAAAAAAGAAAAAGAAAAAATTTGAGAGAGCAGACAAGACCCACACCATCACCTAGCTAAGTTCTCCCATTCCTCCATGAGGAAATTATAAACATCACCACTGGCCTAACTAGTACTAGGATCAGCCTCAGTTGCATTCTTCTTTAATTCCTCCTTTAGCACAACAAAGAGAGTGATTGTCGAGTGGTGGATAAATTTTATGGTGAAGCAGGTTAGCCTATTGAGTTTCCTCTCCAAGGTACAAATGCGGGCCTACAGTCCTTTGTAGTCTTCATCCTTAATAGCATCCGAAAAATTGGTCTACTCTTCTAGAACCTGACGATTAGAGGAGTCCAGAGTGGACTCCTCTAGGATCATCTTGTTAAGTTTTGGAAAATGACTTGGTCCCTTAGTATACTCCTTAGTTTCCTCCACAATTTCCTCAATGGTGTCATGCTTGTTGTCCATGCACTCAATGTCATGTTTAAAACTGCTGGAAATTTCATCAATGTGGACACCAAGTTTTTGTTTTGCCACTCGATCAGAATGCCTGACATTGGGAGGTTCCACACTAGTATGCCTACTTGTGTCCATCAAATTTTCCACCTCCTCATAATATTTGGTGTCATTTTCACCCTCTTCATTTTCAGTGGTGGGTTCTTCCACATAGATATTAATGCCCTTTTTTCTTCTTTTTTTTCCTCAGATTTGGCCTTACTCATCGGTTTTCCCCTTCTTTGTAGGAGTATTTTTTTAATTTGCACAACCCAACAAAAACATTAGTCTAAGCTTTCCTAGGGTTTTGATTTTATTTTTGGTAGGTGATTTAGGTTTAGTGTCTGTAGGGGGCTGGTTGGGAGGGAGGCATATTTTCCTCTTTGAACCAACGATAGCAGTAGGGGAGGGTTTTAGGGGAGAAGGTTTAGAGGGTTTGGGCTCCTCAACCCTAGTGGCAGAGATAGTTTTGAGGGGCATAAGGCTAAATGAAACTGATACATGTGGAGAATGAGCTCCTGGTGAAGGGGGAGGGGGGGTTTTCTATATTTTTGGTAGCAAGATCCAAGGTCTCTTTAACAGAGCTTTCAAGAGACGATAATAGAAAGAAAGGGAAGCTAATGAGAAGCCGATGATGGAAATGATTAAGGAGAGGCATATGGTAAAAATAATAACATTTGAAATGACCTTCTAAAGTAATATATTTCATAAGGACAAGGAAAACCTAGTCCCAAGGTGCGGGGAGCTTACTCTTGTCATAGCCAACATGAAGTTTTGTAGGACGCTCATTCTCCTTGAAGAATTGTTGCATACTATCCATATCCTACAACTTTGTGTGTTTTTTGAGTTTTTTCCTGGTGCAAGAAATCCTAGTGGTTTGGGCTATCACATCTTCACTCACTTCAAAAAAAATTCCACCAATGGGACCACCCTTCAATCACACCAACTGTTGGCAAATTGAGTAGAGAGTATTTCATCTTAACCTTTTAGGCATTCCATCAGAGGGTCTAAGCCCCCTTCAACATAGATGTGCCACAATAGAGTGTTGCAGTGAAACTCCTCACAAGAGCCTGGCTTAGTCCTGACTCTATTTCCACCCATCGTCAAATCCAGTGAAGAATGAACACTAACAAGAGCAAGAAAAAAAGATTTTTTTATCAAACTACAAAATGGGAAGGCATAAGGAAAGCTTTTTCCAAGATAAAAAATCCTCATAGATCTTTGTACCCTACCCAATTAAGAAGATTGGATCCTCCCACATACAAGAGTCTTTTCCAAGAAGCCCAAGATGGCATAGCAATTATGGAGAGTGGTAGAGTACATTGAGGCTAGGAAATTAGCCATCATGAACCCAAAGTTCATTATTATAAGGTCGTAATTAAACATCAGTTTGGAAGGGTATGAAATCATATCAATCTCCTGGCCATTCGAACTATTTAAAAGATTATTAATAACGTGATAAGCCTTGTACACATGAATTGTAACCATATTGATCCAAGTGTAAGCCTAGCTAGGAAAAAGGTACAAGTCAAATCGCATCCCAGTCATCCATAGGTTCTTGTCCATCTCATCATTATTATTCCACCATAAGTTACCGAGACTATTGGTAATTGGAAGAATAATCCAGCTAGAGCAAGAGGTTTCAACACTCATCATTAATGGTAAAAAAAATTGATCATCAAGGATAAATCCTTGCACATTCATGGGAAGGCCTCCAAATTCCTCCAACATCTCGAAGAGTTCCAAGAAGAACCAATATTGGCCAAAGAGTTGGAAACTTTATTGCCTTCTCTAAAAATATGAGTAAGTTTCTTTATTTCAAATTTGGTGAGAATGAATTGAATATCAACCATAATATCCCTAACATACCATCCCTGAAAGCTTTTATTAGTGATGGCATCAATCACAGATTTGGAGTCCCCCTCAATATGTAGAGACTTTAACCCAATAGAGGCAACAGATTTGACCCCACTAAGCAAAGCCCATGCCTCTTTTGTCATAGAAGATTGAATTCCTATTCCACCAACATAACCAACAACCATTCTTCCATCTAGATATCTGATGATGCTACCAATGCTAGCAGGGCTAGGAGTGCCCTTAGCAACACTATCAAAATTGAGTTTGTGCCAACCATGTGAGGGAGGCTTCCACTTTGTATTCAACCTAACCAAATCTTTTGAGTTATCAAAGGAATCGAGGTCCAGGGATCTATTCCAAGATTTTTCCATAATGATTTCAAAAGCATAAGGGGGCTTTCTTGGAGGTTTCCAAGCATAAAGGGATGTTTTTTCGGTGATAAGTCTAAAGCAAATATTAAAGACCTCCAAGGGTATCTTTTCCATATTTTGGAAAATCCTATTGTTCTTTTCCTTCTATAAGCACCTGCAGATATAGGGAGGAAACTGTTGCCAAATCTCTTTGGGTAAAGGGTGGTAATAGGGGCATAGCTAGTTTTCTACAAAGCTTTTGAGATCTCCATTCATAGTCCAATAGACCCCAAGTTTTTGAACGGTTGAATCCCAAACCTCAACAACAAAGGGACAATGGAGTAACAGGTGAGGGACAGACTACTCATCATTCTTGTAAAGCATGCATTTGTTATGGATTTGAAATCCCCTTTTCCTTAAGTTATCCTAGGTGAGAATCCTGTTATAACCCGTAGTCCACCAAACGATTGATTTTTGGGGTAAGGTGCCTATTCCAAATGTGTTTCCAAATACTTCCTTGGGCTCCCAACAAAGACAACACTCTGTAAGCTGACTTGATCGAGAGATTACCCTTGCTCTCTTTTTGGTCCAAAAAAATTCATCATCCTGGGTAGAAATAGGTATTTTGGTTAGAGATAAATGTCCTAAAGTAATCTTGCTTGGTGACCCAACTCTGGAGAGTGATGACAACTAATCTCCAAAACCTTCCACTTTTGAGAGCCTTGCTAACCAGTCATATAGTCCACCACATTATTACCAAAATGAGCAGCAGTAGGGGCCATCAAAGTCTTGAAATCATATTGATTAAGGGGTATTTAAAGTAGCTAGGGATCCTCCTAGAACATTATTTTGCAATCATCTCCAAGATTCCATCTCAAACTAGACTGTAGCACCAGTTTGACCCTATAAATATTGTTCCAAATTAAGGACTCTTGGGGATGTCCATCAGAAAGGCACCTAATCAGGGCGTGTTATTGAGGTAGTTAGCATTTAGTATAATGCACCGGTTCTTCTCGTTTATTAATAGGTCCCAACCAACCTTCAAAAGAAGAACTTTATTAGTGGTTTGGAATTTCCTTATGCCAAGTCCACCACTAGATTTTGGAAGACAAATCATATCCCAAATTAGCAAAGCTAGCTTCTTCTTTTCCTCTGTACTAGACCAAAGAAAGTTCCTTTGGATTCTTTTAAGTTTCTCAGCAATATCTGGGGATTTTAAAAATGGATAGGAAGTACATCAGGATCCCTTGAAGAGTAGCACCCAGGAGTTGCAACTTACCATCATGACTCAATATAGAACCTTTCCACCCAACCAATTTCCTTTGCATTATTTCCAAGACCAAGTTCCAAAAGTTGGGAGTAACTTCCTTAACCATAAGAGGAAGCCCAAGATAAAATATAGGAATAGTAGCACTCTTATAGCCTAGGATAGTAGTCACCTTATCTTGAAGGGTTTGTGAGTTGTTGAAGAATTAAATCATGCTTTTATTATAGTTTATGCATTTACCAAAGCTAGAAGCATAATTGTTGAGACAACACTTCCATTTCCTAGCTTCCATCACTGAGGCTTTCCTAAAGAGGATGGTGTCGTCAACAAATTTTTAAATAGCTGAAGGGTCCAAGGATGTAGCAGGTTTGACCCCCTTGATAGTACCATCATTTAGCATTTTAGAGACATTGTGGCTTAAGACATCAGCAACCATAATGAAAAGATAAGTAGATAGGGTGTCTCCTTGTCTAATCTCATTACCAGCCTTAAAAAACCCATGGGGAACCCCATTAACCATAATAGAATACTTGATAGTAGAAATGCATTCATAAATGAAATTAACAACCAATTGATTTAAAAAAAACCTAGTAAGAACTTTAAGAAGAAAATTCCATAGGACCTTATTTTAGGCTTTAGAAATGTTGATTTTAAAAGCCATACCTGTACTATTGCATCTATCCATAGAGTGAAGGATTTTGTGAGTGGAAATGGAAGCATCCATAATATGACAACGAGGACAAAGCCTTTTTGGCAGGGGCTAATCATCTTGTCAAAAAGAAGTTTTAGTCGGTTGACAAGGATTTTTGAGAAGATTTTATAGATGGTGTTACACAAGTTGATAGACTTGAATTCAACCATGGTCTGAGGGTCATCATTTTTGGGAATGAGGGATAAAAATGTGTGGTCTAGTTGTTTAAGGAGTTTTCAAGTTTTGAAGAAGTCCTTAGCAGCAAGGAAGACATCTTCTCCCATAATCTCTTAGAATTCCTAGAAGAGGCAAGAGGGAAGCCATTAGGACCCAAGGCTTTGAAAGAACCCATGCTAAAAACAACCACCCTAACTTCCTGAGGAGTGACAACCTTGAGAATAGCAGCATTGTCCAGGTTGGTTAAAATGGGGGGAATTATGTCCAATAACTGATCATCTAAAGCAAATTTGGGAATAACAATAGGCTTAGAGAAGGAATGATGAAAGTGTTTAGAGGCCAATAGTTCGATCTAGGTGGGAGTATTGGCTTCCACCCCTTGTTCATCTTTAAGCTTCTTTACTTGATTCCCTTTTCTATGCTTGAGAGCAGAGATGTGAAAAAAGGAAGAGAAATACAAAAATCGTGGAGACATCCTCTCCATAATACAAATACACTTTATCCTTCACATGCCTCATGGATTTTGTAGAATCCATTCTAATTTCTAATAAAATTGGTGGCAATTGCACAATTCAAGGGAAAATCTGGCTAAACAGTCCACTTGACATTGAAAAGAATTTCATTAAATTATCGACCAGGGCTAGTAGGCTTGTGATGGTACTAGAACTGTATGTGATTTCAAAGACCTGAGGTTACCTGAATTATCCTAGTGAAGGTATTCAATTACTGGAAAATCATAAAATTGCATAACAGTGAAAGAAGTAAAACTAGTGCTTTGGCTACGGGTACCTGTAGCGTAGTCTATGATTGAACTATTGTTAACAGGTAAACTGCCGAAACTAACTAGAATCCGATAACCAAACCTATTCTACGCTCTAGAGTATCCTAAGTTGAATAAATGCAATCATGAATCATGAAAAATATTTATTGATAACTTTTATATGAGAATCTATCTTAACTTATTTTGTAATTATGAAGTAACTACAAACACGAATAGCTATCAAACGAAAATGAAAAACTGTAAATTCAGTGAAGGACGGTACCTTGAGTGGCCCTTGCTCAGGTGGTTGTCTTCACTAAACTAAACCAAATCTAAATTTCATATTTAATTCAATCATATCAATTTGAGATCATTCATTGCACATTCCAAAATATCACATGAAATCTTGCTCAAAGATTGTATTAAAAAAAAAACATGTTTGAACAATCAACATAACTAGAAACTGAAAAGTATTTGATAACCAAATCCACAACTGAAAGACTAATCAACTAACTATCCTAAAGACTCAATGACCAGCTATATACATGCACAAGGGAGTTTATTCAAAGCACAACTCAAAACTGAAACCATTAATTACAACTCCCTAGATATCATAGTGTAATTAAGATTTAGTTGTCCTAACTACAACTAAAAAGAACTAAGAATCCAAATAGGATTAGAATTCTATAATAACAGAACTGGAATGTGGAACATAGAACCAATTACTCCATAATCCTAATGATAACATATTTCTCCTTCTTTAATGTCATTATTAATTGTCATAATGATGCACAATTGTCTTCATCAGGTGTCTCCATGTTGTAGTTATTGCACTCAATGTATTTAGGAATATTCCCTGTTTTGCTATCCAGGAACTCCTTCATTGCAGGTTGCATTCTATAGTTGTTGCGGGCTAAAGTGTCTTCTTTGGCTGCAAGGGATTAGTTCTCAAAACGTGCACACAATACTAACTACCATGATTAAACATAGATATCAATCATAATTCATACATATTCACATATAAATCAAGCAACACCATCATATTGTAACTGCATTTCCATATACTTTAACGAAGTCCAAGGTTTACATAATAAACATAAAATATGGCATACTATAGGAATAATAGTCTTAGAAATGTCTTATAAGCAACATAAAGATAACATAAAACTAGCTAATAAATGGACTCATCACTCCCCTAACTACCCTTTTGCTTGCCCTCAAGCAAATGAACTAGGGGGACATATTATAGTGCAGTGTAATCTCCCTAAGGTCCATGACAATGTTTACTCCCTTGATCTACTTCAAGTAGAATCCCCTGTAACATGAAAGCATCCTCATTCTAATAAGTTCAACCTACTCACATTCCTCCATTTTATTCCCTATCCAACGTGGCACAGGATAAAGAAGGGTGGTTGGTTGGAATGTAAGTGGTAGCTAATTAAGTGCTTATTCAGCAACAATATCCATATATTTGTGCTCTTTCAAGCATAGCCATGAAGTTGTATACTGAAAGTGGCTCTTTCCTCTATAGTTTTGGAGTCAAATTGTCCCATCTCTTTTGCACATACTTATAACAATAATGAACCAATCCAACTACCAATGTTTGCATTCTATTATAATACTTCACCCTCAATCTCATGATCTTTCCTCTTGGTCCTTTATACTCTTGAAGTTGTAACCATTCATTTATGATGGCATCAGGGTTCTTATATTCCTTTCTTACTGGGAGAGAAACAAACTTCTCTCTCTCCTCATATTCCTCCATAAGTTCACCCCTAAATCCTTCATTCCTAAAGGAGGATGTTAGTGCTCTAACCTATAAATCCCCCACAAACATCAAGGGGTTCCATTATGTTTCCTTAGGCACTACATAGTTATGTAGACAGTACTCACAAAGCTATTCCTATTCATTTGGTGTAGAGTCAACAAAAACATTAAGGAAATCAATTTTCCTACTCATTCCAACTAACTGGTTACTTATTAGTCTACTAAACTAAAAACTTAAAAACTTATCTTGCAAAAAAAATGCATAAGTTCTTTTTGGGGGTCTACATCTAACAATTTGGGAAACTTTATCTACTACCTCCTCCATTATGACTGCTAACTTGTTCAACTCAATGTCCTTCCCCTCCAACACTTTGGTATGCTCTGCAATTAGGGTTTCTTTTTCTTTTCTCCAGTTTTCCTTTTCTTGTGAAAATTCATTGACAACTTTCCATAATTGATACCCAAGGGATAGAGTTGTATGATGAGTTGGAGTCTTTATAGGAGGGGGTTTGCTGTTCTCTGTTGCAAGTTGTGTATCCCTTGTTTAACTATAGAAATTTGTACCAATGGGTCTAGTTTTTCCCCATGTCCATATGTCTATAGCTTCTCCTCCATCTTTTGAATCTTCATTTCTCTCTCTCTCTCACTTTATCCCTTTGTTCATAAGTTTTCACTTGTTCTTCCAACTACTTAATTCTTTCTAATGCTTCCTCCAATTCCTTCCTAACATTCCTTCTAAAAATATTTCTTCATCCCTTAAATTTTGATCATTACAACTCTCTTTGTATTCAAAACCCTCATTGTTAGGACTATCTAGGGTTCTCTTCTTGGTTTTATAAGCAACAAATATATCCTTTTAATCTAAGTTAGAGGTGGATACATACCATTTTCTTTTAGCAGGAACATGCACATTCTCAAGATCATTTTCCTTTATTTTTGAGTTAGTATTAACCATCATAATATTTTCCTCTTTTGTCTCCTTACCCCTCAATTCTTCTTTTGATTTTCCTATACTTCCTCTCATAACACCTTTTTGTCTCAACCGACCTGAATGCCTAGGTGTAGCAGATGTCTCTTTTCATGTATCCTTTTTCTTCTACACCTTTGAAGGTGTAGAAAGGCTACCTCCCTTTCTCTTAGCTTTAGGTGTCTTAGAGGTAGATGGGGTCTTCTTTGCTTATGGTTGTCTAGATATCGTAGGTGATGATTCCTGCACATTGTGCTCCTCAGGTTCACCTTGGCTGCAAGTAGGTGAAGAAGTAGGTGAAACAAGAGGGGTTCCTCTTATAGGTGTAGCTGATGGTTTTAGGGTTTCAAGAACTAGAGGTTGCTCTAGTATATTGTTAATATCCCAAAATTTCACAAAGCTTTCCCAAGATACCTATGGATATTGAATTCTAAGACTCCTTTTTGTTAACAAGGCTATTAAACAATGATGAGAAAGAGATGAATCATTATGTTTCCTTTGGTATTTAGATCCCATCCTCTTTAACAAATTGTAGAGGTAATTTGGCACATTAATAATTATATTATGACGAAGATGGCTTAATAATTTGAAATGCACAGTGTAAAGAAGAGATAACCTACCATCACATGTAAGGTACCTAATGATATATGAGGCACAAGAAGCCCATACCCATGGAAGTGAAAGTCTTTGAGTACCTTGGGATGATGAATCAAGGTTTTCTCCTCACTCACTAAACTCTTCCCTTGCAACCACGACATCAGCTTGAACTGGAAATTCAGCTCTAGTCCTCGAAAAACCAGATACTTGTGCAATTGCTCCTTCTAAAGCATCTACTGACAATCCCTTTACAATGGCTTCATCATGTTGTGATGTAGCTACAAATCTCCCTGTTATATCATCATCAAATTATGTCAATTTTAGAAAATAATCTAGCCGTCCCACCTTTGTGAAAATGGGCAACACTATTGCATCTTCCAATATCTATTTATGTGCAGTTGGCTCCCTTTGGATAATGTCACCTCCCATGGTATATTCTGCCTCTGATCAAAAACTATGAAAATTCAACCCAAGTTTTAATCTCAACAGTCCATCAACCCAAGTTACCTATTACACTTGCATGCACCTTTCCTTCAACAACTTCAATCATTTTTCCCTTTTCTCCTTTGTTCAACTTCTATAAGCTTGAAAGGCTTTGAATCAGCTTAAATTTAGGAAATTTTGAACTAGAATCGACATGAAAAAGTCTGTAGGTACAAAACAGGGTATAGAAAAAAGGTTTGTATGTTTGCCTCTTGGTTCTACATTTGGCTTTTTTAGATTTTTGGTGGCAAAAACTAAAATTTTGGCTTATATATTACCCTTCCCCCGAACTGAAATTCTTTAAGTGTCCTCACTTCAAGTTAGGAAAAATAGGTGAAGGTAATAATTACAAAGTATGGAAATAGAAGTAATGAATAGAAAGTATGCAAGATTTAATGCAAGTACATATTGAACATAATGAAAATCCATGTTAATTATGGTTGTGTAGTATGCATATATGTTAGGTATAATAAACATAATTCCTCTTGTGAGGCTTATTTGAAGATTATTCATTGCATGATGCTGATTTGACATGAGTTAATTGCAATGAGTGAATGTATGGAGGGTGAAATGAATGACAGGTTGGCACGTGGTTTGAAATGAAGCAAAATGTACGGATGATGGAAGTGGAAGTGATAGTTTGAATTCTTGATATTCAAAATATGCATTATGAAATGAAATGAGCATGCTACATGTACCAATATGACAGGTTTATTTTTTGCATGTGTGGTGGAAAAAGTGGAGTGAAAGGTGATGATCTGCAATTAATGTGGTGCCAAATTTTGATTTTTTTGGATAGATAGTATTGCGGGTTCCTTCGACAATATGTCCTAAACTGAAGTTTGACAATTCATGTGCAATGTGCCACAGGTCCCTACTGCAACAGGTCCCTAACTAGAATGTGACAACTTTAATACATGAAGCTATAGGTCCCTACTGCAATATGGAGAATGTTGCAAAAAAAATGTGCATCATTGTAACTGTGTTGTGTGTGCATATGAGGTGGATTAGTAAATTAAAATTGTGTGACCTTAGGGGATGAGTTGTGTAGCTCAACCACTTATTCACTTGAAGAACTTGGTACATCTGCTATTGAATAATCATTATGTAGTTTTGTACTTGTATCTAAATCAATAATAAGACCATACTGCTGAATGAGAGAAAGAATGAAATCATTTTTCTATACTGGTTTTTAATGAGTTTTTACCTATGGACATTAACCAAAAGTGAGAACCTTACTACATCTATGGTCTCCAAAATTGATTACTCCATTAGGAAAAAATTGACTTATTTCATAGGGTCCCAACCATCTAGATTGGATTTTTCCCTTGAAATATTTATATCTTGAATCATACAATAAGGCCTACTCTCCTACATTGAATTCCTTTATCTTTATATATTGGTCATGCCATTTTGTCCTTTGTTTTTGTACTATCTCGGTATGATGCATTGCATCCATCCTAATTTCATCTAGCCCAGTTAAGTTATGTAATCTCTCCTTTTGTGTTGTTGTGAGGTCCATGTGTAATTCTACTATTGTTTTAAGTGTTTTATACTCAAACTCTATTGGGAGAACTGGTGTTTTACCATATGCTAGTTCTAAGGGGGTGAAACTAGTAGTTGTTTTCCATGTTGTTCTATATGCCCATACTACCTCTGGTAATCTAGTAGCCCAATCTTTCCCGTGTAACTGCACTGTCTTGGTAAGAATACTTTCAATTTCCCTATTTGTAACCTTCACCTGGCCATTGGCCTGAGGGTGATAAGGTGTTGACTTTTTGTTCCTTATTTCATATTCTTCAACCAATTTTGTAATGACCTCTAAAGTAAATTGTGGACCCTGATCAATTACTATTTCCCTAGGTACTCCATACCTAGTAAAAATCTCTTCATACAAGAATTTAACAATATTGCCATCTTTGGCACATTGCAATGTATTTACTTCCACCCACTCGGTCAGATAATCAGTGCAAACCAAAATGCACTCCTTGTTGTTAGATGTAGGTGATATTGGCCCAATGAAATCTAGACCCCAATTGTTAAAGGGTGCTAGTGTCAATTGTGGTTGCAAAGGCATTTCACTAGTCTTGGTTGACTTATCCATTCTTTGGCATTTGTCATAACTTCTTGTGTACTTGATAGAATCTGTGTGTAAAGTTGGCTAGTAGTAACCTATTGTGAGGATTTTGAATGTTGTCCTTTTGGCTACAAAGTGACCCCCACAAGGCTCATCATGGCAAGCCTTCATTATATCAAAGACTTCATCTTCTCTTGTACACCTTCTCGTGATATTGTTTGGGCCTATGTAGAATAGATAACCTTATACCCAAGAATATGGAAAACACATGTGCACTAGTTGTATATTTTCCCTTGGAGAAAAGTGTGCTAGTATCTACCCTATCACTAAATAATTTGCAATGTTAGCATGCCAAAGTTTATGTATATTAAGAGAAAACAAATGCTCATCTAGAAATGAGTCATCTACTACCCCTTCTACTGATTGTGTTGGCAACCTTGATAGAAAATTTTCTACTACATTAGCCTCCCCAAGTTTTTCCACTATTGTGATATCAAATTCTTGTAGAAGGAGTAGCCATCTAACTAGCCTGCCCTCTACCACAGGTTTGTTCATTAAGTATCTTATAGCTATATGATCTATGTGGGAAAAAATTGCATATCCAGTGATGTAATGCCTAAATTTGTTGATGGAATATACTACTGCTAGCATTTCCTTTTTTGTAACAGTGTAATTTAGCTCTTCTCCTTGTAAGTTCTTGCTAATGTAGTAAATAAAATATTCTTGATTACCTTCTTTTTGACCCAAAACTACTCCAATAGAAAAATCTAAAGCATCAGTGTGTATATGGAAGGGTAATGTCCAATTCGGTCCCCTCAAAATAGGTGCTCTAGTTAAGGCTGCTTTAAGTTCCTCAAAAGAATGTTGGCACTATGATGTTCAATCAAATTCTATATCTTTAGTCAACAGAACAAATAATGGTGCTACAATCTTACTGAAGTCCTTAATGAACCTCCTATAATAGCCTGCATGGCCTAGGAAGCTTCTAACATCTTTATGCCTTTGTGGAACAAGTAATGTGGAAATGATATCTATCTTATGTGGGTCAACTTGAATCCCTTCACTGGATATGAAATGTCCTAGAATAATTCCCTGAGTTATCATCATAAAACACTTTTCATTACTTAGGGACAAGCTATGTTCTTTACATAGTTTCAAAACCTTTTCTAGATTGATAAGGTCTTCTTCATAAGTTTCCCCATATGTGGTGAAGTCATCCATATATATCTCCATAGATTCATGAGCATAATTATAGAAGATGCTAAGCACTGACCTTTGGAAAGTAGTTGGTGCATTGCATAACCCAAAGGGTAGGACATAATAGGCATAAGTACCCCAAGGGCATGTGAATGTTGTTTTTTCCTAATCCTCTGGAGCAATCTTTATCTAATTGTAGCCACTAAAACCATCTAGGAATGAAAAGTACTTCTTCCCTGCTAAAGAGTCAAGCACTTGATCAATGAAGGGTAATGAGAAGTGATCTTTCCTAGTGGCTATGTTCACCTCCCTATAATCTACACATACCCTCAATTTTACACCTTTCTTAGGGACAATAACTAAGGGTGATACCCATTCACTATAAGATATAAGATAAATGAAGCATGTATCTAGTAGTTTTTGGAGTTTAACTTTAGCTATTTCTCTCAAAGCAGGGTTCATTCATCTTTGAGGTTGTCTAATGGGCCTAAAACCATCATTTATATAGATCCTATGCATACACAAGTCAGTCCATCTATACCCTACATGTCATGGTAGTCCCATGCAAAGGTTGTTGCATGTGCCTCTAGCATAGTATTCAAGGAATTACGTCGCTCTTCTGTTAGTGCATTGTTTATGTTCAACATTTTTCCTGGCAGAATTTCTAATGTTTTGGATGATGCTTGCACGGATGAGAGGTCAAGTCCAGGAATATTTGGCATACACTATTGTGGAAGCAAGGAATGGAAAACCTAGGATATTTCTTCTGATGAGTTGGCAGGTATAATGTTCTACAAAGGATATTGTAGGTATGAAAGATAGTCCTATTGTTGTGGGTTTCTACGGAAATCATTATGTATTATGTGAGCAATTAGATTATCTTCATCTTGATCATCCAACAAAGGGTTGTGTTCTATTATCATTAAGGTCTACAGGGAATAGTGGTCATCCTCATCCAAGGTGGGCCATATGGTTTATTCAAGATCAACACAAGGTTAGGCTAGAGGATAGAGAACCAATTTCTTGTTTATGGTCCCATTAGATGTGATCATGTTTCCAGATCTACAACCTATGAATGCATCAACTATAGATAATCATGATCTACCTAAAATGAGTGGATATCCTGCAAGGTTGACCTTTGGTTACAAGACTATGAAATCAACAAGATATTCCCAAGAATCTAATGCTATAACTAAATCCTCAATGATTCCCTCATGCTTTACTATTGACCTATATGTCAATTGTAAAATAGTAGGTTTAGGTCTAAGGTTGGCTAACTGAAGGAGTTGCATTATTTACTTACTCACAACATTAATTGTTGCCCCTAGGTCAATCAAGGTATTCTTGATAAGGGTCCCATTAATCTTAACATCCACTACTGGACTACCAGGGTTTGTGTATTTAGGGACAATTATGTTCCCTAGCATAATATCAACAAGGTTTCCTAGGACATGAACTGTCTAAGGATCCTTCCTCTTTCTCCGTGGTTTCTTAAGACAAAGGTCCCTTACAGTCTTGGTATAAATTGGGATGTCCTTGATTGCTTGAATGAGAATAATTTTGATACTTACATCCCTTAGTTGATCCAATAGGTCTGTCTCAACTTTACTTTGATGTCTTGGTATGGCTAAGCACTTAGGAAATGGAGGCTCTAGACTTGAGATAGTTTGGTTTACCTGATTCGACTCGGGCTCAAGAGATGAATTATATGGAGCTTTAGCTGTAGGTCCCTCATCTTCCATTTTAGCAATTTGTGGGGATGAAGGACCTTCTAGTGTCTTTCCTAACGTAAGGTGGACATCACTCACCTCTACCCCATAGGTTGGGTATTTCATAGCCTCGTTAGTATATGCTTGTTGGACAAGCTTCTTATTGGGGTTAGGTGCAAGTTAGACAAGTAATTATGGTGCTTTTGGTGGCTGAGATGTTGTGATTGTGGGATTAGACATAATCACTTATTGTTGTGGCTGAGAGGGTAGAAAAGGCTATTGGCAATTCATGTTTTGTTGTTGCCACTGTTGTCCTTTTTGCCATTATGGCTGCCACTGATTTTGTTGCTCTAGCCATTGAAGGTTATAGTTGGAACCTTGGAAATTTTGTTGTGGTCATGCATTTTGTTGCTGCTAGTTCTAGTTTTGTTGAGGTTGTTGCCATTGTTGAGGGTTTTTTCATTAGTTTTGGGTATTTGGAAAAGGCTGAGAATTCCAAGCAGAATTTTTTTGATTTCTAATTGGACAAGATGTATTGAAATTTAGAGGGTCTTGTGGCATAACTTGTCTTTGTTGCCATGGCCTTCTTTGTGCAATGTAAAATAGTTGTCCATCTTCTCCTTCTAATGGTTAAAAATATGGTTTCTTTGATTTGTGCTCTGTGATACTTGCAACCCTTTTACTTTTGCAGTTTACTTTTCTTTGTCTGCAATTGGAGCAGTATTCAATGAGCATTGCTTCAACCTCCTCCTGCTTCTTCTTGATATGTAAAGTGTCCAGCTAAGTAGCTAGATGACTGATAATGTCCTCCTTCATGTTAGATAATAGGTTTCTTAATTCCACTTTAGAAACCCCACTAGATGTTTTTCCAATGGTGGATGTTCTCTCTCCCCTTGATCTTTTGGCAAAGGACCTTGAGTAATTTCTAAAGACTCTACAAATAGCTTCAAAGGGTAACTGAGAAACATCCCCTTCCCCAATAATATTGATGGCATCCATGCATTCCTCATTGACTCGTCTTAAGAATACAAGCTTCAAATATTCTTCTAAGAGTCTATCTTATGGGTTTTTCTTCAAGCAAAATTGAAACCTCTCTACATAATCTTCCAATGGTTCATCCTCTTTTTGAGTTATCCTGGATATATCATCTCTTCTTCTATCAACCCCTTTGCAATAATCTTGGTATTTCTCCAAAAAAATTGTTTTCATGGTGCCCCAATCTAGAACAACATCTCTTCCTAATCCCATAAACCATCTCATGGTACCATTCTTCAAGGTAGCAGGAAATAGCTTGAGCCTATGGACATTAGTTGTGTAGTCATAACTCCTGCACAGGACATCAAACTCAAACAAGAATGTGTTTGGTTCCTCAGTCACCAAACCATAGAAGACTAGGAGGGCTAAAGGTGGTATATTCTTTAGAATAATATCCCTCTCTTGGTCGGTGATTAGGAACTCAAAGGTGGCATGTTCAAGTGGATCATCCACTACTGTATCACCCATGGTTTGGTATGTCCCCTATGTGGGTGTAGTAGATATTGGTGAAAGGGAAGATTCTTCTTTAGTAGTACTGTTAGTGATCCAAATCTGCACCCTAAATGCCAAGATGTGAACGAACTTGGTAGATTTGGATGTAACATGGGACTGCTTTCAGGTTGTGGGTATCCTATTTGAAAGCAGACCTCCAGATTATGGGTCGGCTTCCCCTTTTGATGTCACCTAACTATTAATCTCTAAGGTAAAGGGTAAGGATTGCATGAAAATAAATCTAATGCTGAAAAACCTAAGGTGATGCACCAAAACAACCTAGACCTGTTAACAACCTACCACATTCGAATTAATATCATAAAGCTTGACTCACACAACTCACTTTCCAATGTAGTTTACATAAATATTTCATAAGGAGGTCTATAAATAGTGCTTTTAAAAGGAAAACAGGGATTTCACAATTAACAACACTACTAAACAACATAACTTACAACCTGTAAACATACATCTTCTGCTAAACAGATGCATAAACATGAGACAAGCTTGCAAGGAAAAGACAGATTTTCACAAGACAAACTAATCAATCATTAACAACATACATGAGAAACAAAAAATGAGAAGGTAAAAATGCTCTACTTTATTAATTCAAAGTGCTTATTGTATAACCCATCTGAGTTACAATACTGCTCCATGAAAAATAGCTCCAAAACAAAGCTATCCTGCTACTGGAAAGAAAGAACTTGCTCAAAATGTTCAAAATGAACATAGTTAAGCAAAACCCACCAAAAACCCCCCACACAAGTCCTTCCAGAAGATTTTGGTTGGATGCAACAAAAAGGGCCAAAAAGAACCTTCTAGAAACCCTCCAAACCGTCCTCCACATGAAGAAAAGTTAAGCCAAGTAATAGTCACACTAAAAATGTGACAAAAATTCCTCCAACAACCCCTCTTCCTCTAAAATCAGTCAAAATAGCCTCCCACACATCCCTCATTTCTACAAGTCATCATTGGTCTTCACACAAGTATTGACCCACACTCTCCTCATGCAATATGTGTGTTTTGAAAACACAAGATTCCAAAAAGCATTAAAGATAATGATCTTGATTAAGTGATTCATAAAACATCACTTAACAAGTCATTTTACATTCAAAGCACAAAATAAGGGGCCCACCATCCTTGAATTATATTACATTTTCATTAAAAAGACATAATAAAAGTGATTTTTAAATCACTTAAATGATATTTTATGCATTGAAATAAAATGCAACATATAATGTCATATCCAAATGCTTTCAAAAGCATCCAAGGCACTTGAGCATCTCCACTTACCTCATTATGCATTTTAGTCTACACATGTCAATACTCACTTGTTTTCAAAGGCATCATACAGCTCCAATATACTTGGCCAATATGGTTGACCTCCAAATTTCTTGGAAAGCATATTCCAAGTCACATGATTATTGGGAAAAAACAAAGGCATTACATAAGCTACTTGGCACACTCCATATGTTGTTTTGTTTTGAACTTAGCAAAGGTTGAAAATGGGGAAAAAGAACTTAAGGCATAGAATTCCTAAGGAAATAACATATGATTTCAGACCCCATTGCATTTAACACATGCTTCAATCTTTTAAAAAATGGGAAGAAAATCCCATCACACTCAAGGGTCAAACCCTAATCATCAAAATAGCCAAAATAATGAGGCAAGCTCATCATTTTGTCTTTGAAGAATCTGGAACATGACTCTGTCGCCGTGGGGTTTGAGCAAACACAGAAAAAATGGAGATTCACCACGGTTTTGTTGAGATTTCACTGATGAGAAGCGCAAAAAAAGAGGTAAAATGCTTTTTTGTAGCTTGAAATCTGCATTTTTCACCATTTGGAGGTCATTTTTGAACTTACAGGCCATGACCATGGACACATTTCTGACCCATATGTATTATTTCTCTCTCTTTGTTGTTGTTTTACCTTGTTCACAGCCGCCATTGTTTCCTCTGAAGCTCGAATGGAAACTTTGTTAAAAGCAAAGAGCTTGAAAGTTTGCAAAAAGAATGTGAGCAAAAGTTCCAAGTGAGTTAAAGCGACCACTCCATTTTGATTTTGAGCAACAAAAAGCCATGTTTTTGTTTCTACCTTGAGAATAAAGCATAAAATCTCGTTTCTTTTCTGCATTTGACAATAAAGACACTCAGTTGTTGTTTATGTTGCTTTCATGAAGGAAAAAAAGCTTCCTGACTGCGACCATGGACAAAAAATAGTGTGTTTTTATAAGTGGCTCTGCTTCATTTGAAAACCCCATAATGTTTATTCATTTCTCTTCTGTATTATCAAGTTTTTAAACAACCCATATGGGTTTTTGATATGTAGAAAAGAAAAAACGGCCTATGAGCTCGACCTCCATTTTGAAAACTAGGTTTCCTTTGCATTCACAATTTCTGTTTCATTTTCACTATAATTGCAAAACCCCTGTTTTGGGTTTTCTGTAGCATATATATTTCTGAATCTGCAACTTGTTTTCAAAAGAACCCAAGTGGGTTTCTTCGTTTCTTGAAGAAACTCATTTTTTTTGTAGAAATGCAGATGGGTTTTGTAAATACACTCCATTTTCTGTAGAATGTAGCAATGTTGTTTCATTTTTTGAAACCCCAGGTGGGTCTTCCATATTTTGCAAAACATAGAGGTTTGCTTAGCCACGACCTGTCATAATGCATGAATTCCATTTGTCATTTCTGCTCCTTTTTCACCATTGTTGTTTCTGTGCATTACCTTATGTATCTTGAACCCAGATGGGTCCTTTTAGTTTGAAAGCAAACTTCATATTTTGTTAAAAAATGATTCAATGCCATTGTACAGTGTGGATACAATTGAAAGCTCCAATTTGTAGCAAAAAATGTGTCTTTCTGTGAGCATCAAATGCTTGTTTTGTAAATGCACTTCTTTCACTGTAGAATGTCTTTGAAAACAAAACCCCAAAGTGGGTGTGTTATTGTGAAGAATTTCCTGCATTTGACACTTCCCTTTTGAGAGTATCATATTTTTTCCTTTATTGATACCTCCTCATGTTGCTAAACACTCATGGTAACCTCTTTTGAATGCCTCAAACACTTTGACAAAACACCACTATATAAAAATTTGGCACCATGATAAATATAATGGATTACCTTTTGAAGTTGATCTGCTCATAAGGTTTTCAAAGAATGGCATTTTGTCATACTTGTTAAGGTTCATCACAAACTGTTCACTGCCTTTGTTTGCTTGCATTTCCCCTCTTTAAATGATCATCATACTCAAGATGAAATAGCTCTATGACAATATGTATCCTTTTCAAGTACCAAAAGAAATCAATCTTCTCCATTCCCATAAAATCAAAAGAAATCAATCTTAGTTGCAGATCCAATGATAAGCATTGAACCTCTGGTTCCTACATAGTAAGAAATTAATTGCCAAAGCTCTGAATCCATTGGAAATTCCACTTTATCATAGATTCCCATTGTAGTTGCAACTAATGGCACATTATATGTGTCAACTAGAGTTGATGTTTCTTAAATGTTTTTTCCTTTTTCCCTTCAATCTTCAACACTGCCAGTATCCGAAGACATTATGCTTTCATTCCTAGGCTTTGTAGATTGTGAATTCACATCTACAGAAAGGGAGCCACTGGAAAATGTAAGACTTGATGATCTTAGAGCACTTTGATCAAGGCCATGCTGAGCAAGAACTATCTCCATAGCCCTAGATATTACTTGATAAGGTAAGGAGTGCTCTTTTCCATTCAGTTTTATGTGATGGCACATCATGAAAAGTTTGGTTGCCGATTTGATGGGTTCATCTTTTGATTCTTGTATCAATTCTTGAAGGAATTTGGCAGCTTCTACTCCTACATGAGGAGACAATGCCATCTTGCCACCATCCACAACGTTGTCTACTACTTGGATTCTAGGAACACCTATGGTTGTCCCTCAGTGATTTCTGACTATCAACATGCATTTATATAGCCCTATATGTTCAATACCTCACTCACCATGAAATGAGGCAAACTTTACACTAGTCCAAGAGTTTCTTTGTCATTTCAACACCAAAACTTTGTAGGCCAAACATAAGAACAAAACCTTCACACCCAGACTGTATATCAATAAAATCCACGGGTTTTGTAGTATATGGTTTTATTGCTACTGTTCATGCATGATGATTACACTCTTTGTGGCTTGAAACTTTTAGCTCAATAAGCCTTGTGATTGCTTTTCTCACTTGTGCACTATAATCATCATAACTGTTGATGCATACTTGGTCCTTCCAAATGCATTGTTGTTCTTGACTATTACGCTGTCATAAATGTTGTGTTACCTAGCCCCTTCCCTCTCAAAATAAGTGATCAAGCTACTCATGCAAGACTGCCCCAGCCTTATGGCTATCATATCAATTGATGTTCTCCTGTCCTTAAATGCATCTAAATACTATATTCAGATTGTCTCTTTGGTTTGAATACCCTTGTAGCTTTTATGTTTGACCATCACTTGAACAAGTTGCATAGGTCATAGGCTTTGCATGTTGTTGTCCTATGCACTTCAACTTCTCCATTTCTTGACATGTGGCTACACCAATGGTTGTATTCTGATGCAAATCGCTGCTTCACTTGGGTATGATGACATGCCCCCTTGTTTGCTCATGGTTTACTGATTTTACTTGGTCAATGCTTGATAGCTCTTCCTAAAACCAAAAATCCTCCCTTGCTGCCCCATAGCATACTTCCTTGTGGTTGTTCTACTATGAGGTGTAGCATTCACCCTTCCTTTAGGACTATCCCAACCTTCATGGTTTCCATAACAATGCTTGCTTCCTAACATGAATTTGCTACCTGATCTCCACAATATTTGTTTTCCTTTTTGATCATGTGTAACACATAACTACCTCCCCACTTTGATCCTAGTGGGTAGACACATGTCCCCTATGTCGGTGACCTAAAAGCTCACCGTCCTATGTGATGTGTGGTTGTCCAATAGGGTCAAGGTGAGAGGGACTTGGCAATACTCTGGATTACTCTCTCATTATTTAAGAGATGCATAATTGAACTTGATGCATCTTTTGAATATGATAATGAAAGTTGATCAACTGGTGTGATTCCATATTGATTTAATGCATTAATAACATGTATATCTTTGATCAAGTTGCTCAATTTCCTATTTCTTTCAAAGCATGTTGAGCTCTACCCTCGTGGGAGCCACATTTACCCCACATGTTGTAATAACTGAATCAAAATAGTAACCAGACTTGTCCTAAATCTGCACATGAAGCAAACAAGTTAAAAAATAGATGCATATTTTGGATGTGTTTGATGACTTTGTTGTTTTCTAGGACATCCAAGGTTTGCATGCTTATTTGATGCACTTATGGATCAGTTTATACATGCATAGGTAGGTGTGTATGTAAGGATTGAGATCTTTCATTGCTTAGAGCCTCACTCTAATATCATTTTTTTCCAGATGCAGGAGCTAGGAGCATTATGGAGCTAGGAAGGACACAAGCAGCTTGGGGCAACAACAACAGGGCAAGAGGGCAACCTCTCAACCAGTCATTCTTAGGCAATGACTGGTCTCCATTCTTATATTCACTTTGTTTTTTACTTATTCATGTATAAATTCTTTCATATTTCCATTGAATAAGTAAAGTTAGTCCCTTGGCTTGTGAGGGACATGTACACTTCATGATTATCATTAAAATATTACATTTGTATACATATATGATTCTCTTTTCTCATTTGTTGTAATTGCAACATTGGAATGAAAATATAATTTGTTTCATTTGACAATCTTTATCAGGCATATTGACTTGACCTAGCAAACTTATGATTTATCTTTTAATTATTTAAACAACACAAAAACAATAAACACTAAGTTACCTGATTTCAACTGAAAGCTATAAATTAGGTAATAGTACCCTCACTCTGATGAATGTGGTCACCAATATCTTCTCTAGCTTGTTGGCTTGTTGAGAGGAGGAACCTTCCCAGTGTGTCTCTCTACCTCCGCATACAATAGGTAGAACTTTGTATAGCAATGGCTCCTGTACAATGTTAGTAGAATGTTCTTTTATTTGATAAGATTAAATCTAACAATCCTAATACTAAAAGAAAATTCTAAACTAGGAAAGATTGAAAACAAAAGAAGCTAATCTTGGAAAGTAGCAACATCCCCGACAATGGCACCAAAAATGTAGAGTCCATTCTAATGTCTAATAAACTTGGTGGCAATCACAAAATTCAAGGGAAAACCTGGCTGAATAGTCAACTTGACATTGAAAAGACTCTCATTAAATTATTGACCAGGGCTAGTAGGCTTGTGATGGTATTGGCACTATATGTGATTTCAAAGACTTGAGGTTACCTAAATTATCCTAGTGAAGGTATTACACTTACTGGAAAATCATAAAAAAATGCATAACAATGAAAGAAGTAAAACTAGTGTTTTGGCTACAAGTACCTATAGCATAGTCTGTGGCTGAACTATTGTTAATAGGTAAACTATTGAAACTAACTAGAAGTTGATAATGAGACTTATTCTACACTCCGGAGTATCCTAAGCTGAATAAATACAATCATGAATCATGAACAATAATTATTGATAACTTTGATATGAGAATCTATCTTAACTTATTTTGCAATTATGAAGTAACTACAAACACATTCAAGGGAAGTAACTGTAAATGTAGTGAAGGACAGTACCTCAAGTGGCCCTTGCTTAGGTGGTTGTCTTCACTAAAATAAACCAAAACTAAATCTTCATATTTAACTCAATCATATCAACTTGAGATCATTTATTGCACATTCCAAAATATCACATGAAATCTTGCTCAAAGATTGTGTTAAAAAAAACATGTTTGAACAATCAACATAACTGGAAACTAAAAAGTGTTTGATAACCAAATCCACAATTGAAAGATTAATCAACTAACTATCCTAAAGACCCAACCATTGGCTATATACTTGCATAGGGGAGTTTATTCAGAACACATCTCTAAACTAAAACCATTAATTACAACTCCCTAGATTTTAGAGCGTAATTTAGATTTAGTTATCTTAACTGCAACTAAAAAGAAATAAGAATCCAAATAGGATTAGAATTTTTTAATAACAAAATTGGAACATGGAACAGAGAATTAATTATGCCAGAATCCTAATGATTCTTCAATGCCTTTATTAATTTTCATAATGATGCATGATTGTCTTCATCAGGTGTCTCCATGTTGTAGTTATTGCACTCAATGTATTTAGGAACATCCCCTATTTCGCTGTCCAAGAACTCCTTCAGCTATGGGTTGCATTTTATAGTTGTTGCAGGCTATAGTGTCTTCTCTGGTTGCAAGGGATTAGTTCACAAAACATACACATAATACTAACTACCATGATTAAACACAAATATCAATCATAATTCATACATATTCACATATAAATCAAGCAACACCATCATATCATAACTGCATTTCCATATAATTTAACCAAGTCGAAGATCTACATAATAAACATAAAATATGGCATGCTGTAGGAATAATAGTCTTAGGAATGTCTTATAAGCAACATAAAGATAACAAAAAACTAGCTAATAAATGGGCTCGTCAGATTCAATGCCTTTCTACAACTAGACATGGCATGGTTGAAACCCTAGACAAATTCTCTCACCAGTGTAGCCTCTAATTGCCACCAATAGAATTAATCTCCTTGAAAATGATAAAAAAATTATGCTATAATTGTAGTAAGGCGTCCAACTCTAATCAATGTACTGTAACATTCAAATCCACGGTTGAGGTTGATTCTTGCCCAAAACTGGACACTACTGATTGAAGGAGAAGGACTACGATTACTTCTATTAGTTGGTAAAAGTGGCACCATTATTGCAAGTAGGTGGAGCAAGTGGAGGAGAAGCATGTAGTTTTGCACTTTGATCCATAATGAGTTGTGCATTTGTGCCCCTTTTTCCTTATCAAGGGTTCTAACCATATAAAAAACCACCACTATGCTTGCTCATTCATCCCCTTTGTTGGTGATTTCAACCCCATCAAGAATCGTCAAGACTTTCACTGGGAACTAGAACCATGTTTGATGTTCCCATGGGAATTGTCGACATAATTCTTTGAAAACAACAAAGCCAAGAAGAAGAAGCTTGTTGGGGATAGAGGAGAAAATAGGAACAACACGACACAATGACCATTATTGAAACTTGTCAAATTTGTTATTAATGAAGGATCATACTTCATGGGCACACACAAAGGAGGGGGCTCAAGAAAAAATGATAACAAAATATTGAGTCCCAACAAACCCTATAGTGCTTGAATCCAAATGATAAAGTTTTTATGATAACACATATTTTGAGATTGTTATTAAATTAAATATGTTAATTTTTAGATTGTGTTGAATTAACTTGACACATCAATAACATCATTCTTCTATCATCGATGAATAACTAAGTACCCTTATCCATCACTTACAATCTTTATACATGTTTTATAATTATTAATCCAAACTATTTTATCTACCTTTTCCTTTGCTAGTTGTTTTCAATTATTGGTCAAGCTATTGCTAGATATTGTCCTTTTAGATCACTTTCTTATCTATTTTTATATTGAGAGGCAAGTTGCAACACCCAAAGCACCCCAAAATGTAATGGTAACTCAACATGTCATTTTTGAGTCATAAACCCATGCTAGGCCATATTTAGCACATTTTGAATCTCAAGCCATGTCCTACACATGAGATTGGTTGGATCTAATAGTGGAATGACACCATCAAATGGATTGCTCAATTCTTGGAAATGTATGGTCACTAGCTAGCCCTGTTTTATCATTGCTCATACAAGGCCACCACCTTAGATCTTCATCATGCCATCGTTGAGTTGGATGCACTTATATTCTCTCCCACTTTGTAATTGTGTGTTGCTCAAGTTCACTTATAGAAGTTGATAATCATATAGTTCAAGGAGCTCAAATGAAGATCTATTTGCCTCAGCTCAAAATTGAGGATGAAGTTTTAAAGAATTTTGTCAATCCCTTCAAGCTCACCAAATTCATTTGAGAATCCAACATATCAAAGAAGGCTAGGAATTCCTCTCTATCCTTATTGATATCCTCCAACTTTTCATCTACCATAATCAATAGGATTTTTAGGTTGAAGTGCCTCCTTTGAAATTTGAGCATGCCCTTCAATAGTGTGTGATTGTGGTCCCTTTTAGGCTCTTTGTCATATAGTGGGTCCTTTATGACAAAAAAACTCACTTTGGTGGATCTTCATGAAGCGACTTTTTCGATGGCTAATGATAAAGGCCCTAATTATGATGGTTTCTCATGTGAATACTATGAAACCCTACGAGACATTGTTTGGCCTAATTTCTTCTAGGTTTACTTTGAGGATTTTGTTGTAGGTTCTTTAGGTGCTATAATAAATGAAGGCAATATTAAATTCATACCAAAGGTGGGAAATCTCCAATAAACTTATAATTGGTGGTCGATCACTTTATTAAATACTTCTAAGAATGTCATAGCGAAAGCCCTTATGCTTTGCATATGTCACTTGCTTCCATTTATTGTCTGGCCTAAACAAACTAGCTTTATCAAAAGCAAATATAATATGGAAAATATTATTGTCATTTGGGAAGGTATGGAATGAAATTGTCATTCTTAGAAACAAGCTATTTTCATCAAAATTAACTTTACTAAAGCCTACAACCACATTGAATGATAGTTTAATTTTGACATACTTTAAGCTCTTAGATTTAACCCTAATTTTCTCTAGTAAGTTCAAATGCTCTTTGTCAATGTTTGAGCTTGCTTCACCATTAATAGTTGATAATCATCCTCTTCTGGGTTCTTTCAATATATACACCAAGGATGACCTCTTGCTCCACTTTTGTATCTTCTTGCTGTTAGAGGCTCTAGCTATTAGCTTGCCAACACAATTAGCCAATAGAGAGTTAAAGACATTTCCCTTTACAACTCTAATCTCTATCTTGTTAATGGTCTTTTCCTTGACGTCTCCTTTGTTAACAATGTGAACCACACCTTACAATGTTAAAGTATTTTTGCCTTGATTCTAGCTCTAGTATTCAATGGTAAAAAATCTCAATACTACCGTCAATCCTTCTTGCCCCAATTGTTTTGGCTTGATTCTTTTGGTTGGAAATAGATTTGACCATGAGTATTTTTAGATTTTTAGATATTCCCTTTACTTTCTAATCTTCTTCCAATACTCTTTGATAACCATTGTGATTCATATTGAAAAGATATTGCACTTTTAGATTGCCCATGTCTCTTTCTCTACCTAAAAGATTTCAAAAAGTGCTATGACCACTCCATATTTCTTCTTCTTTCTAGACTCCCTTAGAAGGCTTCATAAAAAAAACTCTAGAGACTACTTAATTTAAGTATCTATATATGCGATTATTTTCCCTTTCACATTCTCCTCTTACAAGAGACATTCAAGATTTAAAAGTTTGGAAGGATAAACAATATTCAAAGCCACCACTTGCCGAATATCCCTTTTTTTCATTGGAATACCTATATGAGTAGAGTTTGTCAACATGAGGCATGAGAACGAGTTTAGAGGAATCTATGCTGTGGCAAGTTGTAAAGGAGGTTCGCTTTGATCGGATATTCCATGATATTGCATGGAAATACTAAAATATCGAAATTAGCGATAGGTAGACAGAATAACTAGGGCTTTACCTTTCTGCTCCCGCACTTTCCGTCCCCCACTTCACTCCGGGTGCCAGGAATCTTCACTTGACTTAATCAACAGGGTTGTTCTACATACACGTGTCGGTCGGCAATTTTGGATCCAAGGACTTCTGTCCAACCCTCTTCAATGGATTATTACAACCGTCAGATGCTTTCGGCTAGATTGAACGGTTGAGATGGTTTTCAGGAATATCGAGAATTATATAAGCAGAGCCATGGCGTAGGGCAGCGGACATTCACTCAACAGAGCGGCGTGGTATAGATTCAGGACAGGACGATCGTAATCACAAGTAAGTTACATAAATCTCGATTCTTTTCTTAAGTTGCAGAAGTCTCGATTTTCTCCGATCTTCGAGAAATAAGTCGTGTTCTGGTGCTGTAGTCGTTCAATGCTTTTAATGGCTGTTCTTGCTTTTCTTCTGTAATGAGATAAACAGATCTGCTGTTCATCGTTGCAGATTAGTTGCTAACATGTTTTCTTTGGCGATTTGGTTAGGAAATCAGGTTTTATACAATGGCAAATCCAAGGGTTTTCTTTGACATGTCGGTGGGCGGCGCGCCGGCTGGCCGAATCGTGATGGAGCTGTACGCGGACGTGACACCGAAGACGGCAGAGAACTTCAGGGCTCTCTGCACTGGCGAGAAGGGTGTGGGCAAGTCAGGGAAGCCCCTCCATTTCAAGGGCTCCGCCTTCCACCGCGTCATCCCCGGCTTTATGTGCCAGGGCGGTGACTTCACTGCCGGCAATGGCACCGGCGGTGAGTCCATCTACGGTGCGAAGTTTGCCGATGAGAACTTCCAGAAGAGGCACACCGGCCCTGGGATCCTGTCCATGGCTAACGCCGGCAAAAACACCAACGGCTCCCAGTTTTTTGTCTGCACCGCCAAGACTGAGTGGCTGGACGGCAAACATGTCGTCTTTGGCCAGGTCGTCGACGGCATGGACGTCGTCCGCGCCATCGAGCGCGTCGGCTCCTCCAGCGGACGCACCTCCAAGCCCGTCGTTGTCCAGGATTGCGGTCAGCTTTAAATGCCCTCTTATGTTAGGGTTGCAGCTATTACTTCTTAATGCTCTTTTAAGTTGCCTAGGGTGTGGTCAAGTTTAACGGCATTTATCGATAAGATTAAGTTATAGTAAGTTAAAGACAAATATGTGGTTAAAGATTCTCTTGCCTGTGGATGATTTCCCTATGCAATCCTAAGGGGTTGTTTGCCATACTTTGAGCAGAGCAATAACATGTTTATGTTTGGTGTTTTCTTATCTCGATCGGTCTACACTTAGGCAGGGTTAAATGATGGGAATTTAACAGATGGATGGTTTCGATTGTTTGGATAGGACTGTATGTGCTTAATAAAATTTACACTGCAGAACTTCAATTTAGTGTATTTCATATTCTGATTTATGCGGTTTTAAGTTTTCGAAAATTTTATGAGGTATTGCCATATCTTTCGTTTACTAGTTTCCAGGGATACAGTGAAAATGAGAATGTTATATAAACCTTGTTATCACAGGGCCTAAATTTGATGTCTGTAGGACTGGGTTTAAGAGCTTTTGCTGAAAAATGTAATCAGTATCACATTAAAGCGTAGAGGCCGTCAAAATTTGTATAAGATAATTCTGATGAATGTGTTCACACTCTTAGCGGGCAGAGCATTTTGTTCACTTTGTTTTACCAGTATATCTTGCAAATCCTTTAGTTGAAGGAACGTTTTGCTGCTGCAACTGTTTTAATTTGATGAAACGCATTTTAAGTTTTTCAGATCTATCATTGTTTTGATTTTTTTCAGATCTATCATTGTTTGATTTTTTTATTTTTTATTTTTCTCTGGCTTCCCATGATCTTGTATCGTTAACAGACAATTGGGAAGGTAGGACGGTTTTTTCTCTTGCAGGCATAGTTGCACCCTTGTAACCCTCATTCTTATTATTGGCCTGGTTTGAATTTCTGCGGAGGACTAATTTTAAGCTATAAATTATCTTTGTGGGTGGGTTTGTTGGACGAATGAATACAATATTTATCATTTTGTATCGACAATTGCATTGAATAATATCGAGATTCCTTTATTATTCGATTTTGAAGTCCTTTGCTTGGCCTGTAAGGAAGAGTTATCACACTACAGAGGAAATTGTAAAGTCTGTCGTCGCCTATCCGAATACAGTTGCAAAGCTTGACAACCATTGACATCACAGGCCAGATGGTAGGTGTTAGTTCCAGTTATGTTTTGATTGGTGGCCATTTTATTGGAATTTTGCTTTTTCTGTTATAGTATTGGTCGAAAAGATTTGCTTGAACGAGTGTCTTTTCTTAAAAAAAAAACGAAGGGCTAAAAGGAGTTTATCATTCAAGATATCGGTGTAATTGATTTTGTTCTTCTTATAAGACTACGTGTATTAGTCCTTAGGACCTATGAACATTTCTCCCTGTTATTTTGTTTCTGCTTTTGTATGTGCCTTTTGTTTATGGTAGGTTGTGGGATTGAAAAGTGCCCTCTCTTTCTCTAGTGATGCCTTTGTTCACATGATTGCGTCGTCTTTTTCTTTTGATTCCCTCGTTCAGGTGGTATTCTTCTGTCTAAATTTTCCTCCACTAATATCAATCGATGATGCTCAATGATGAGAAACCAATGCTTTCTTTTCTCTTTTAGATAATTTAATAGTTAGATAAAAGCGGTAGTTTTAAAAATGGTTGTGATTAAATGCTTTTGTATCTCTTTTTTCTTTCCTGCCACAAATTTCTCACATAAAGCACTGCTGATATGACAAGCAATCCAAATAAGATTTTGTCGGTTTACTAATCTCATAGTTTTCAATTTGTGCATTGGTTTTAATCACTAAAAGTTTTATAGTTTCTCTGTTTGGAGTTCTTTCATACATGAGATGTATATCCCTGTGGCTGTTTCCCTTGTGGCTTAGTTTAGTTCATGTATTCTTTGCTAAAAGCTCTTTATGAATTTCTAAGGTGTATTTGTTACTTGGGTCGATTATTTTATTGACTTCTGTATTGCCTCTATCTAAATGTCTCTCACTCGTGGCCACTTGACCATTACAGCAGTTGCAGACCAGTAGAATGTTTACTTATGGTAGTTTTGATTATTTTTTAAATTCAAAGAATGATGGTAAAGGAGTTGTTTCCAAAATGTGTGCTGCCGATACAATAGGTGGCCTTATATAATAGGGATAAAAATGTTAGTAGCAGACTTGGAAGGGAGATTTAAATGATAGTATGAAATTTTGAGGGAATGCATCTTAGTTAAATCTAGTGGGGCTTCTAATATATAAGGGTAAAAAAATTGATAGGCGCAGTGGGAAAAAAATTGTCAGTTCTTCAATATTTAATCCCTCTTGAAAATCCAACTATTCTCTTTACCCACAATACACGACTTAGAAGCTTTCAAACCTAAGATCCTCTCTCCTGGCCCTTGTATTCTGCGGCCTGCCATTCTAAGTTGATAATAAGGGTATACTTGTTCACTTGTAAGTGGCAACCATTCCTTTTTTCGGGTACTTTTAAGTAAATTCCTTTACATAACTAACCCTCAGTTGAGGGTTCCAGACCTACTTCTATCTTAAAAAAGATTAGTCAAGTCATCCTTAAACGTAGATTCCAAAAAGATGATTCAACATGTCAGATATCTAACGTGAATACTATCTCATGGCTGTCCTCAGAGATATAACATTGAACATATCTAGGTAGAGTAAATCAAAATACTATTTGCAACTTATCGACAAAATCTCATATATTCTGACATTTTCCAGTACAAAATCTCAGCCAGAGCCATACATTACTTTTGACTGAATTAATTGAAAATAAAAAATAGATTGTATTCTGATTTTTTATTAATTAATAAATATAGTTAAATGTGTATTTTATGTTTGGATAGACAGTATAATTGATTGGGATATTTTTTTTTTATCTCAAGTTATTACAGAACAATGTTTAAGTTAAAAGTTTTTAAGTTAAGATGCATTAATATCTAACTCTTAAGAATACAAGTATTATCAACAAAATTATTGTGTCATCTCATTTTGAGGCTATACATTTATCGATTACTGATTACAAAATAATTTACAATCTTAATATGTTGCTGATCTTTATATGTTTAATTTATAGTTTTTTTGAATTTTTTTAAATGGTATATAGCATGAAATTTGAAACTTGAGTTTGTTGATTTTTAGAGAAATTATCTTTAATAGTTTAATTATAGTTAATTTACAAATAAAAGTGGTAATTAGTTGTCTAATTTTGAAAAATTACTTTTAATAAATAGGTGTACTATAAGAAAGGTATAAGATGTGTATAAGAATTATTGTAGATTTGAAGATATGTTGGAGGATTAGATGCAGTCATTTAAGAGATACACATGAATGAGTGTATGGAGGGTAGGTTTATGAAAATAAGTATTACAGATATAATATATTGAAATAAAAAGATAAACGACACAATAGAAATGAGTGCCATTTAGTGGTGAGTACTTATCTTTGTAGTATTGTAATTAGAGGTTTGTAGAGTCAAATAAAATATATGTAAATTTAATGCAGGTGAATAAAATTAAATGTATTTTTTTGTTGTGAATAAAATTAAATGTATTTTTTTGTTGTGATTAAATTAAATGTATTTTATTTTGTTGTGAATAAAATTAAATGTATTTTTTTGTTGTGATTAAATTAAATGTATTTTATTTTGTTGTCAATAAAATTAAATGTATTTTATTTTGTTGTCAATAAAATTAAATGTATTTTTTTGTTAATTATTGTATTTTAGTTTGACTTTTTGTTTTGTTTTGTTTTGTTTAGTAGTGATGGTTGTTTTTATTTGTTTTGGTTATGTAATGTAAATATCTTGTTTAATGTTAAATATAAAAATATAAATAATCTAGTATATATGTTTGTTGTTTAATGTTATTTTTTTTTAATAATATAAAATATAATAAATTTTAATTTTATAAATTAAATATGAATGTAGAATACAATTGAATATTTATATATAATATATATTATTATATAATTTATTATAGTATAATAATTTTATCACTTTTACCATAATTATTTGTTTTTTAATGATCACCTATATACGAAACTACTATACTTCTCATTATGTTTGGTTGATCTCATATTGGTAAATTAAATAAAAGGTAAAAAGGAAATTTTGTAATATGATAGAAACATAATAATAACAAAAAACCAATCATATAGGATATAATTATGAATGTTATCTTCACAAAAATCTATCTCAAATCTTTATTATATTTGTTTTTAAAAATAAATAAAGTAGTAATATAATTCTAATGTAATGTAGTATAAGTATAAGTATAAAATAATTTAAATATAATATAATATTACATTAACAAAACTTAAAGTAATATAATATCATATTAATAAAAATATTATATAATTTAAATATCATATAATCTAAATTTCATAATAAAAATATAATATTAATAAAAATCAATTATATTATATAAAAATATTATATATTAAATTTTTTAATATTATAAAGATATTATAAATATCAAACTAAATAAAAAAAAATCAAATAATTGTACAAAAGTGATAATTATATAAATATAAAATTTATGCACTTGTATTAATATGAACCAAGATCAAATCTATCACAAATACTTAATATTAATATTTGATTTATTTATTTATTTATTTTATTTTAAACTCTATCATAGTGCCCTTGAACTATTCATCAATAAATTAGAAATGCAAAAATAAGGACATTCAAAGTTAAAAGCTATCATGCAATGTATTTTGTCGATACTTCACCAAATGACATGCATTAAATACATATGGATGAGAGTCCAAAATGTAAGCAGACTTTAGTCCATTGGTTCAAAATGACATGCATTAAATACATATGGATGAGCGTCCAAAATGTAAGCGGAGTTTAGTCCAACGAATCAAAAGTCTGTATCAAAAAATGAACGGTTTGAAGTTGCAATGTATTTGCCAATATGTCTATCAAAACTGTGTTATCAACGTCAATTGATATCCAACTCCCAACAAGTGGAGACATTTTACAACAAGTGGAGATATTTTAAAGACATTTTACAACAAGTGGAGACATTTTATAGTTCGTTACTGTTTACTGATCAACTTCAGTGCTCACCGTTCATGGCAGTAGCGTTGTTCAATGCATAGAAACCATCACCTGTCACTTTAGAACATGTAACTTGTGGCGAGTCCCAACTTCCACCGTTTCAGCAAAAAAACTAGGCAAAATAATAATTCAAATTTATGAAAAATAGGCAAAATAATAGTTGACTTTCACTTTTCTTGAAAATCCATCAATAACACACAAAACCTTTTAGCCAATCATATTCACAAAAAATAATTTTTATAATTTATAAAATTAAATATTTTGCAAGTTCACTTTATAAAATTGATTTCTTTTATAAAAATTATTGCTTTTGATTGGTTGAAATCTAAGTTATTAATAACTAATTAACTAAGAAAAACAAAACTCATTGCAATAGTATTGCCTAACGACAAGTACTATCAAATGACAATGTGATTAACCCAATAAACTTCTATCTATGAAATAATGGAAAAGTAATATGACAAATCAACAAACTCATAACATGTGAATCATTTCATTGGATATATGTAGAAAAATTCTTATGGGAAAAAATACACCCTAAAAAGACCAAAACTTGTGTTATATATACAATGTACTTATTCTTTTGACAAAAGTCCATCAACATAAGAGTTGCTACAAAAATTCATATAATTCATTATTTCATGCCTCCAATTTATAAAAATGTAAGAAACTCAAAATGATAAAGTAGTATTTATAAATATGAGCTAAAACCATGATCAAATGCCCTTATGGTTATGGCCAAACATCTTGGAATATTATGTGACTCCTCTTACACATATATTATGCATCATAGATGTCAAAGTTTCTATTATAAATAGTCAAACTAAGCAAGATCTTTTTCCTAGATGCCTCACGAGGGTCATATCACCAAATACAAAAAATCTTCTTACAACTCTATCTTGTTCAATTCTTAGTAATCTCCCCATGGTGTCTTTTTACGCAATATTTTATATATTTCAAAGAATAAATAAATCGCCTCCTTCATATGGGTGTCGAACATGGCTCCATTAAATGATGTTTGGAGACTAGACATTATTTATCATCTATCTACATAAGTAAATTGTAATTACAAGACTTAGGACTTTCAAGATGAATGTCATGTGTAGTCTTTACATTCTACCATTTGACATTTAAATTGCAAGACATAATAGGAAGTTACAAAGTAAATCAAGCTCTATAAGAGGCAAGGTCCATGGCCTTTCTACACCAACTAAACTTCTCTATGCTTAGTGACTTTGTGAGAGAATCTACAATATTAATCAAAGTGCTAACTTTTTGTATAACAACTCTAACATCCTATCCTCAACCATCTCATAGATAAGGTGATTGAATATCAATATGTTTCATATGTGCATGGAACACTAGGTTCTTCACCAAATAGATGGCACTTTGATAATTGTAACTTATTATACACAAGTCCAATACTTGAACACAATCTTTGTAACCACATGGTCTCTTTAGAGAAACACTTTGCTACCATGTACTCAAATTTTGTAAAGTCCAATGCAATTGTAGGTTGCCACTTACTCATCCAATTAGCAACTCCAAATAGAGTGAATACATAACTATTGTCCAAACCATCAACCCAATCTAAATCAACAATGTCTTATATATCAAGTATCTTGTTGATATCATAAGTCTCGTGATAGAAAATACAATAATCAAGAGTCACTCACAAATATCTAAAAATCTCTTTCATGTAAGTCTAATGCTCTCTACTAGGGTTAGACAAAAAGATATTAAAAAGTCCCACTACTTGGTCAATGATTAGTCTTTGTAAAAACCATAACATACATCAAATTTCATATGACACTAGCATAAAGAACATTAAACATATCCTCCCAATCATTTTCTTAGGATGTTGATCTAATGACAACCTATTACAAATCTTTACAAAATAGTTTAAACATATTTATTTTGATTGAGCCAAATCTTTTTTCCAACTTGATCACTACTAATCTCCATACTCAATCTACTTTATAGACCCTAAATCCTTCATGCCAACATCACTAGATAACTAATTTTTTAATCTCTAATTATTTTTCGTATTGTTTTCAATGAACATGCCATCCACATATAGGACAATGATTAGCAATTGATCATCAATTAATTTGAAATAAGCACAATGATCACTTGACTTCTAACAAACTCAAGGTCCATTGTGAAAGCATCAAGCTTTTGACATTGCATCCATAGTGATTTCTTTAGGTCATGTAATAACTCTTTCAACTTGCAAAAGAAGTTTCCCTTTTCTTTTACCACACAAATTGTTAGAGTAATAGGTTAATTACTTAATTAATTTAATCATGTTGATTAATTAATTAAGTCACCTTTACTTTATTTTTCACTTAAGCTAAACTTAGGCACTTTAATAATTACTTTATTAAATCCTAGGGTTCATTTCAGGGTTTTGATCTCATTTCATCAGGATTGATCTTATTGTAATTATTCACTTCTTGTTTATGCAAAAATACTCTCTTGGTTTACATAGCAATATCTTTGTGTTGTTTGAATCTCTTCTATGTGACAGGTTATTTTGCTTGCAGGTGATCACTGGGTTCTGTGAGGTTGGCTTTTACAACTTCAACATGGTATCAGAGCTCCAAATTTGCAACTTCCTATTCATTTTTTGAGGGATCTTTCCTTAAAGAGAAATTTCAATGCATCTTGAGTCAATTTGGACCTCACTATTGTGTCAAAAGGTTCGAAATAGTCAAGATTGACCTTTGTTTCATCAATTTTGGTTATATGGTGCTCGATTTATGAGGGTTTGAAGTTTCAAAGGGTTTATAGATCCAAAGGGTACCTACAATTTTGGAGCATTTTCAGCTCAAACGAACCTCACCATTGCATTCAAAGCGCCCAAAAACCCCAAAATCGATTGTAAAATTGTCGAAATCGGACATAGTGACTTTGGGAGGCAATTTTTTTTCATTTTTGAGCCGTACGGCCTAGTACGACACGTAATCCAAGGGATTTAAAAAAAATAGTGTTAATGGGCGCTGCCATTAGTTAACCACTAGCGGTTAATGCTAGCTTAATCGCTAGACTTAAGCACCAAACCCCTTTTGGAGTAGTTTTGGAATTTTGGCCATAACTTTTGCGTCCGAACTCGGATTTTTGAAAACAAAATATCGTTAGAACGCTGGTTTTGAGACCGATCAAGTGGTACAAGTGATTTTTCCTAAAAAAAATTTTGCTGCATTTATTTTCAGTCAAAGTCAAATCTTTATTTTTGTGCTTCCGGGGGCATAACTTTTGCATACAGACTCCGTTTTTCAAAAATGAATAGGCATTGGAAAGGTCTTCTAGTGCTCTTTCCAGATCTGTATTTTTTTTCATCATAAAATTTACCAAGTACATTTTATTCAGTTTTTTGTGTTTTCACATTTTGGTGAATTACTTGGACATCTAAGCTCCTAGAAATTTCTTGTTTACGTGGGATGGCTTCTTTTTGGCTGTTCTACATGTATTTATAGTATTGTGTCTATTTTTGACATGATGAGCTTCCATTGTAAGCACTTATGATTTTGTAAACTCACTGCGATAAAATGCCTCTGTATTGCACTTGTATTATGGGATCTTTCACATCACTTTGTGCCTTATTGTACTCGCACTATGATATAAAGTGCCATGAGTGTTGATGTTTGCCTTTGTATTTCCTTCATACCTTTCTCATGTGTGTGTTCCTTGGTTTGTGCACCTTTTATATCTACTTGTACTTTCATGTTTGCACATTTAGATGTTCTTGGTTCTTTATCATGCACTACATTCAGGCATTCAGTTTCAGTGTACCTGTCATGAATCTCCCTTGTCAGCATTATCTAGGGGTTTCTACTGTTGGTGATATTTCTTCCTTGGTTTCGTTGGAGTGAGCTATGTATTCAGTATTTGCTCCTATGTACTTTTGAATACAACGTACATCAGTGGTTGGTTACTTGTATTTCATTGAGATGGATCACTTACCATATGGACACTCTCGCATGCCTATTTATGGAGGCGACCTTCCATTTTTCACTTGATCAGTTCTTCAAAATATTGGTACTTGTGCCATTGGTATATTTGAGTTCTTGATGTTTGCCTTGGTTTGCCATTAGATTCAAGTAGTGTCATTGGGGGCACTCATATAGATTCTTTTCTTCTTGATCCTAATCATCATATGTTTCAGCGGAGGTTCTTCTTTCAGCATTTCAGCAGTCATTCTATGACAGTGTTTGCAGTTTCTTCATGCTTCAGTGGTTTTTTTCCTGTTCATCCTTTGTTCCTATCTTTTGGGATAATTTTCTTCTTGTTGGAGGCTTCTTTAGTCCTTCACTTGTTCCTATTATTTTTGGGAAATTCTTGTTTGGAGGCTTCTTAGTCCTTCACATGTATATCTCTCTTTTGGAGAGGAGTTTTTCCCGCTAGGTTTTTTCCTTTTCTCTTGTTGTGAGAGATCTTTTACATTTGTACATGGGTAACTCATTAGGCCTAGTTGTTGGGACCCATCTTTGCTTTTATGCATTTTGTCCTTAATTTTTTAGCTTCTCCCTAAGTTCATCTTAAGGGGGGTGTTAGAGTAATAGGTTAATTACTTAATTAATTTAATCATATTGATTAATTAATTAAGTCACCTTTACTTTATTTTTCACTTAAGTTAAACTTAGGCACTTTAATAATTACTTTATTAAATCCTAGGGTTCACTTTAGGGTTTTTATCTCCTTTCATAAGGATTGATCTTATTGTGATTATTCACTTCTTGTTTATGCAATTTTACTCTCTTGGTTTGCAGAGCAATATCTTTGTGTTGTTCGAATCTCTTCTATGTGACAGGTTATTTTGCTTGTAGGTGATCATTGGGTTCTATGAGGTTGGCCTTTACAACTTCAGCACAAATCATTAGGCTATTTCCTATAAATTTTTTCCTTAAGATCTCCATATAGGAAAGTAATTTTAATATCAATTTACTCTACTTCTAAATGATAAGCAACAACAAGAGAAAGTGGGAATCTAATAGAAGTTAATTTTTTAATGAGAGATTTTAGTTTCTTCGCTAAAATCAACTCCAACTTGAGAGTAAAATTTGGTCATTAGTCTTTTATTAAACCAATTTTCTAACGAGAGTATTTTTTTTCGCTAAAATCAACTCCAACTTGAGAGTGAAATTTGGTCATTAGTCTTTTTTAACACCTTTCCAACTGTCCATGCTTTGTTGTCCATACTTTGAATATTTTCTTAAACACTTGCTCTAATGGGTTTCTTTTCCTTAAGCAACTTAACTAGATCCCAAGTCTCACACCTATCGAAGGCCACAATTTTATCTTGCATGACCTCCATCCAAGACTCCCATTCGTTCAAAAGAAGAGATTCTTTCATAGATCCAGGTTCATTATGAGTACATGATAGAGCAAATACACAATGGAAATTTGGTGGGCTATACTTGTCAACTATTTGTGTTTGCCTTGTGGATCTACACAACAATGTAGTAAAAGATTCTTTCAATTCTTCCTCCAAACTATCTAAATCTAAATCCCCTTCTTCCTATAAATCCCCTTGTCCAACTCATTGTTCCACTTTTGCATCTTATTTCTTTTGAAGTTTGGTTTCAGAATGTACGGTTTTCTTTTCTTTTCTTTTTGACTATACTTGACCAAACTTAATTTTTAAGTTCCCTAAAGGTTACATTTATAAAATATACTATTTCAAGGTTAGAGGATTTTGAAGCTTATTATCCTTAATATTATAGCTATAACCAACAAAATATATATTTGTTAGTTTCGAAATTTAATTTAGATAATTTTTCTTTAGACATATGAGAAAAAATCTCACAACCAAATACTTTAATGCATGGAATAGAGTGTTTCATCCCTATTCACATTTTATATGGTCTTTTATCAACCAAAGCATATTATGGTATTCTATTAATCAAGTAACAAGCAATATTTAGAGCCTTAGCTCAAAAACATTAACATTGATCCAACTAAGCACTACTTAACATGCATATAGCTTTGTCCATTAATGTTTTGTTCATCCTCTCTATAGTGTCACTTTGTTGTGATGTATATGCAGTTATTTTTTTGCTTTACAATACCTACATGTCTATAAAAGTCATCAAATTCTTTAGAACAATCTTCTCTTCCATTATTTAACCTTAACTTTTATTTTTTAATCCATCTAATTTTCAACAAGAACTTTAAAATCCTTAAACTTACTAAAATTTTAGATTTATTTCGTAGAAAATAAATTCAAGCATAAACTGAGTAGTCATTGATAAATGAAGCATAATAATGTGATTTTTAATAGAAACAATATCCATAGTACCAAATACATCACTATGAATTAATTTTGTTAATATTTTTTCTCTAGTGCTACTAAAGTTAAACTTTAATCCATTTTGTCTACCAACAACACATTGTTCATAAAAATCAAAATCTATAGAATAAACAAATAATCCATCTACCACATTTTTATTAATAAGGGCCTTAATCTCTATTTCATCAATGTGACCCATCATATGGTGCCGCAATATACAAGGTTTTGAGTTTTCAATTAAATAGGTGGAGCTATGATAAGTAGATACATTAAACTTAAACAAAGTTTTAGTTGAGATACTTTAGCTATCACCAAATTCATTTTTTCAACTTGTAACCACTCTTGTAAAATGTGGCATGCACTCCAACATCACTCATTTTAGACATGGAAAGTAAATTTTAAGCTTAAGTAAACTTTTTGCTAATCTTAAAATTTACAACACATATATGACAAATCTCTCTTCAATCATTGAACACAAGTTTTACCTTCCCCTTGCCAACATGAACTATTATCATTGAGGAACACCTCACCACCATCGTATGCCTTATATGAAGATAAATATTCTTTGTGAGGAGTCATGTGATATAGGGTATTTTAATCAACAAACCATGAGTCATCACTAGAAATGTTAGCACAGATAACCAAAGCATCATTTTCATCATCAAAGTGTTTATCATTAGAGATATCTTCATAAGACTTATTCTTGTTTTTGGATTTCTTCTTTGCATGTCCCCAATTACCATAGTTCTAACATTTCACTCTAATCTTATTACGAGTTTTAAACTATTCTTTTGACTTAGGCCTCTCCTTATTCCCTTTTTCTTATTACCTTTTTCCCTTGGGTCAAATCCATGCATGTAGTACATCCTTCGAACCTTCGTCCATAGAATTTTGTGTCAATTATTTTTTGAACAAAAGTATCAACAAGATCATCCATCTAAAGATATGTAGAACCACTATTAATTATAACTATTAGATTCCTCCAAGATCTAGGTAAAAGTCCTAGTAGTAAAATATATTTACGTTCCCCATTTAACTTACATCAATACCTCCTAGATGACTCAAAATAAGATTAAATATATTTAAATACTTGAATATAGAGTCTCATTCTTTCATTTTTAAGGAATACATTTTTTTTTTAAATTACAACTCTTTGTTTGATAAATATCACAAATTCTCCTGAGCCTATGTGTCATTCTCTCCTTGGAGATATTCAAAAGGATTGAATTTAAGAGACAGTTATATTTGTCATTGAACCTTTTGGTCTATCTTTGTCCAATCTACATCAAACGTATTTATAGGTTTTTATTTCTATGTCACAACCCTCTGTCATTCTCTCTCCTCCAAGAGATATTTCATTTTTAGTTTTCACAACTTCGTATCTAGAGCTATTAAAAAATTTTAGTCTTTAGTCATGATGGGCTTTCCATGGCTTCTCTAACCATAGTTGAATTTGAAAAACCACTAAAATAACACTCCTATTGCAACCAAAAAAGGTATCCCCTTCTACAATCTAGTCAAATATCTAATACCAAATATTGAAATAATCAGATAAATAACATAATTTAATGAAATAATGGAGAAGCAATATAACAAATCAATGAAATTTGTAAAATGCAAGCCATTACACCAAATATACATGAAAAACCCCTTATGAAGAAAAACTCCACCCTAAAGAGACCTGAGCTTGTATTATTCTAAATAATGTGTGTAATAATATAATTCACTTATTCCTTTGATAGTAGTTTGGTAACAAAAGACTACCTATAAAGAATCACACAATCAACTATCCCCTACCTCAAATTTATAGAAATATTAGAAACTAGAAATATTTGTAGGCAGTGAAGACTGTATACACTATACCTCAAAATGGACCGAGCATAAGTGATGAGATCAAGGCCTTTGAAACAAATGGTAAAGCAAGGTTTTTTCTTTTGAGTAGTTTTGCAAATTCTGAATTAGTGAAAGTTATGGATCTGAAAATTGCTAAAGAAATTGGGGATAAGCTAGAAAGCATTTATGAAGGAGATGATAAGGTTAAACAAGCTAAGATGCAGAATCTAAAGACACAATTTGAGAACTTGCGAAAGTATGAAGATGAAATAATTACAAGTTACATATAGAGGGTTGATGAACTTGTCAGTGCAATGAGAGGTCGTGGTGAAAAAGTCAAAGAACCTAAAGTGATAAAGAAAATTCTCAAAACTCTTCCTAATTGTTATGGTGAAAAGATTTCTGCTATTGAGGAAGTTGCAAATTTTAATACTTACACTAGAGGTCAGTTGTATGGCACACTAACTACATTTGAAATAAGAAAAATTGGTTTGAATAAAGGTGCAAAAGTGGAGACTGCTTTCAAGGCTGGAAAATAAAAAAAAGTTGAAGATTCAAATGGGGACGATCTTGATGATGTAGATGCTAACTTTTTAAGAAGGATGAAAAAGGGATCTGATAAGTACAAAGGTAAATTACCTTTCAAATGTTTATGTTGTGGAAACATAGGTCTCTATGCTTCAAGATGTTTGAACAAAGTTGTGAACAACGAGAACAAGGGAAACAAAGGAAAAATGATCAAGAAAAGCTATTATGTTAGAGAAGATGTTGGCACTTCTAATGATGAATCTGATTATGGATATGTTGATGATAATGAATGTTTGTTTTTGGCATTAAAAGATGAATCTGATTATGGAGATGCTGATGATAATGAATGTTTATTTTTGGCATTAAAAGATGAATTTATTTTTGCTAAATCTAAAAGTTGTGTGAAGGAAAGTGCTTAGAAGAAAAGGATATGACTGGAGGTACTTTGGTATCTGCTTTTCAAGTTAGACAAGATAAGAAATATTGGGTTATTGACAGTGGTTGCTCAAATCATATGACCGAAGACAAGAGTAAGTTTTTTAAACTTGAAAAATATGATGGAGGACTTGTTAAATTTGGGGATGATTCAGGTGCTAAGATTTGTGGAATAGGTTCAATTAGTTTTAATGGAAAGCATAATACTGAAGATGTTTACTATGTTAAAGGTTTAAGGCATAACCTCTTGAGTGTTGGAAAAATGTGTAGCAAAGGGTACAATCTTATGTTTTAGGATGATGGATGTGAGATCAAAAAAGGGTCCAAAACTGTGATTGCTGCTAGAAAGAGGACAAATGGAAATATCTATCAACTCAAGGGTGTTGATGGTCGAACTCAGATTAATGATAGATGGTTATGGCATTATGTGTCACATCAATTTTGTTAGAATCAGTTTAGTTCAAGCAGTGAGAGACCTACCAAAGATTATAAAGCCTATCAATGGTGTTTGCAGAGATTGTCAATTTGGAAAAAAAACAAGTAGTTTCAAGGGAAAAGAACAATCTTCTATCAAATTGATTATGGAGATGCTGATGATAATGAATGTTTATTTTTGGCATTAAAAGATGAATTTATTTTTGCTAAATCTAAAAGTTGTGTGAAGGAAAGTGCTTAGAAGAAAAGGATATGACTGGAGGTACTTTGGTATCTGCTTTTCAAGTTAGACAAGATAAGAAATATTGGGTTATTGACAGTGGTTGCTCAAATCATATGACCGAAGACAAGAGTAAGTTTTTTAAACTTGAAAAATATGATGGAGGACTTGTTAAATTTGGGGATGATTCAGGTGCTAAGATTTGTGGAATAGGTTCAATTAGTTTTAATGGAAAGCATAATACTGAAGATGTTTACTATGTTAAAGGTTTAAGGCATAACCTCTTGAGTGTTGGAAAAATGTGTAGCAAAGGGTACAATCTTATGTTTTAGGATGATGGATGTGAGATCAAAAAAGGGTCCAAAACTGTGATTGCTGCTAGAAAGAGGACAAATGGAAATATCTATCAACTCAAGGGTGTTGATGGTCGTTATTTTATAACTCAGATTAATGATAGATGGTTATGGCATTGGAGGATGTGTCACATCAATTTTGATAACTTAATTAGAATCAGTTTAGTTCAAGCAGTGAGAGACCTACCAAAGATTATAAAGCCTATCAATGGTGTTTGCAGAGATTGTCAATTTGGAAAAAAAACAAGTAGTTTCAAGGGAAAAGAACAATCTTCTATCAAATTGTTGGAATTGGTGCCTTTGTGGTCCTACAAGAGTGAGAATTATTTAAGGTGATAGGTATTTCATGCTTTTGATTGATGATTATTCTAGACTGTCATGGGTTACTTCTCTTAGAGAAAAATATGAAGCCCTAGATAGATTCAAAGCATTTAAAGTTATGGTTGAGAATGAAATGGATTTGAAGATAAAATGTTTGAGGTCTGACAGAGGTGGAGAGTTCACCTCTAATGAATTTAACATGTTTTGTGAGAATCATGGCATAAAAAGGCACTTGTTTACCCCTAGGACTCCTCAACAAAATGGACTGGTTGAAAGGAAAAACATGACTATTCAAGAAGCTGCAATGACTCTGATGAAAGAAGCTAACCCACCGGAAGTCTACTGGAGAGAAGTAATTCATACTGTTGTTTACATACTTAATAGAGTTCAAGCAAAACCAACAACACAAAGACTCCCTATAAGTTATGGTATGAAAGGATTCCTACTGTGAAGTACTTTAGAGTGTTTGGAAGCAAATGCTATATCAAAAGAGATGATGAAAACTTAGGAAAGTTTGATGCAAGGTCTAATGAAGGTATCTTTCTCAGATATTCTACTAAAAGAAAAGCTTACAAATGTTACAACAAAAGGCTAAGAAGGATTGTTGAAAGTGCAAGTGTCAAGGTTGATGAAGAATTGAGGAATTCAGTGGTGATAGATGTTGTAGAGAAGGGGGATTTGCTACTCACAAGTTCTCTTCATTCAGAGAGCCTCATGGGGCGAACTACCCTAAACTACCTCAAAGAACAACGCCGATAGTTTTAGAATCCAAAAGAGTAGGTCACAAAGGTTTTCTGGACAAACTATCAAGCTCTCGGCCAAAGGACGACAATGCAGAATAAAAATGACAACATGGCATGTTGGCTTCCCAAAGGTGCACTGGCATCTCGTACGAACCAGAGAATGAGTTTATCATAGGAAAACAACATGATGCCTACTTCTACTCCGATTGTTAAGAACTTACATAATGCGATAAAGTAACAAAATGTAATAGAACGGAAATAAAGTAAAATAGATGATAAAGATAAGGAGAAGAAAGGAAGAAGATTCTCACAACAATCCAAGTAATGAAGCCTCCAGCTAGTAGATATCTTCAATACTTGCATCTGTAAGATTGAGAGAAAGTGTTGGGGCTGTATAGGGGTTTGCCTCAGTCAAACCCCCATTTTGGTGTTCCCACCTCCATGGATAGCCAGATAGAAAGAGAGAGAAGAGAACCGAAATGGACAGAGCGTGTGGTGAAAGAAAAACCCACTTAGGAGTAGAACCCACACCACCAAGTAAGAGTGATAAAAGCAATCCCTGCTCAAGGAGGAGAAACTGTATCACAAAGTGAGAATGCAAATGATAGGGGATGTGTGAAATCCCAAGATGCTCACAAGCATGAGACAAGGGAGGTGAAGATAGCTAGCTGCAAGAGCCAAGAGTGTTGTAGAGGGTGCTATAAGAATGCAAGAGTGTTGTAAAAGCTTTAGAGCTTGAGGTTTTTGTAGCAAGTAAGGAGAGTTGTGCAAGAAAGAGCAAGATAGGAGAATGCTTGAGAGAGAAGCTAAGAAGCAAGAGAGAAGCTAGAAGTAGAAGAGAGTTAGCAACAAAAGAAAAGGAGAAGTTAGGAGAATGGAGCTAGAAGAAGTTAGAGATGGAGGAAGAGGCTAGTACTTAGAGGATCCAAATGGAGTCAAAAGAATGCTTTTAAGGAGAGAAAAGAAGCTTCTCCAGCCGTTACAAGGCGTTCTGGGCTGTTACCACCGACCAAAGGAGGTGACAAGTGGCCAACATGCACGAAAACAGTTGTTTGAGTGTTGAAATGTCGCAGGACGCTAGCACAGCGCGCAGACGTCCGCATGGTGCGCTAGTGTCCAAACACGTCACGCTACAAAACAACAAGAACAGGAAAAGCCCAAGGTTCGATGCAAAGCAGACAAATGAAGGTAGCTGCTAAAAAGGGGTGCTGGAGCATCTTGAGAGGGGAGAAAGGCTGATGCAGGGGCTAAAATGAGCCTACACAAGATGCTAAGGGAGTGGACACTAAAGCGGATGCGAGAATGTATGTGAAATTGTAAAGTGTACAATTTTATGACTATACAGATGTATATGAATCGAATGAACTTTCTTGTAGAGAAGAAGAAGAAGAAGAAGAAGAAGAAGAAGAAGAAAAAGCTAAGGAAAAGAAAGTACAGAATGAAGAGGAAGAAGCTCTGGAAAAGACCCCTAAGACCCCTAATTATGTGCAAAGAAATCATTCTAAAGAACAGATCATTGGAGACAAAAGCAAAGGTGTGTTGACAAGAAGAAGAGCTATTGAAGCAGAGGTAAATTTGTGTTTACTTTCTAAAGTTGAACCTAAAATAGTGAGGCATGCAAAGATGAATATTGGATGAAAGAAATGGAAGAAGAGCTTATGCAGATTAAGAAGAATTAGACTTGGGAACTTGTTCCTAGACCTAAAAACAAGAACATAAATGGTACTAAGTGGGTTTTCAAAAACAAGCTGAATGAGAATGGAGAAGTGGTAAGAAACAAGGCAGGGATTGTGTGTAAGAGTTACTCACAAGTTGAAGGAATATAATTTGAGACATTTTCCTTAGTGGCTAGAATGGAAGAAATCAAGATGTTTTTGGCATTCAAATTTTATCAGATGGATGTGAAGTCTACTTTTTTGAATAGAGAATTGGAAGAAGTTTACATGGAACAACCAAAAGGATTTCAGTTGTCAGATAAACCTAATATGGTTCGCAAATTGAAGAAGAAATTATATGGATTGAAGCAAGCTGCTACAGCTTGGTATGCAAGGTTGGACAAATATTTGATACATCAAGGATTCAATAAAGGCACTGCAGATAGTAATCCTTTACTTTAAGGTTGAGAAAGATCAAATCTTGATAGTGGTTGTGTATGTTGATGAAATAATTTTTGGAGGCAATGAAGTTATGTGCAAGAAATTTGCAGAAGAGATGTAGAAAGAGTTTGAAATGTATTTGTTTGGGGAGATGGATTTTTTCCTTGGGCTATAAATCAATCAAACAAATAAATGCATATTCATTTCACAATCAAAGTATGTTAAAGAAATGTTGAAGAAGTTTGGAATGGAAGAATCCAAACTGGTATGTACTCCTATGGTTACTGGTTGCAGACTGAGTAAGGATGATGAATCTCCTAAGGATGATTAGAGGAGGTATAGATCTATGATTAGTGGACTGCTATACCTAAATGCTACTGGACTGGATATCATGCATGCAGTTTGTCTTGTGGCTATATTTCAAGAAGATCCTAAAGAGACTCATGTTGCAGCAATGAAGAGGATATTTAGATATTTGAAGGGCACTCTAGATTATGGCTTGTGGTATCCTAAGGATATTGATTTTGTGTTGAGTGCTTACACAAATGTAAATTGGGTTGGTTGTGTGGATGACATGAAAAGTACAAGTGGTGGTGCATTTTTTCTTTGAAAAATATATAAGGAAATTGTTTATAAAATGCTTGTAGCTCAATTGGTTGAGTACAATTGGTAAGTATTTTTGGTTCAAAGAGTTGTACATCCCGAATCTCTAAAGATAGGGCATTCTCTAAGTGCTAGGGGTGTCAAAATTAGAGAAAGAAACCTATAAATTATGATCAAGTAGGGCAACATTGGACCAATTGAATAAGGTGGGTAATACCTTCAACTTTGGTCTTAGCTAGACTAATAAATATTCCCTAGAGGTATCTTAAATATGATTAAACACAATTGAAGATGGAAAAGTGGATAAATTAATGCAATAGAACCCATTGTATGCTTGGTCCCAAAAGCTATCATTAGACCAAGGAATAACCTACTTCTATAACCTTTATTAAGGTGAAAATTACATCATTTCAAGCAAATAGGATGTGGGTATGCACAAAGTGAACCTCTAGGATGATAATTGTTATGGATCATTGAAGATGTTTTCCTTGGTTATAATGTTAGATCATGAAATGCATACAATTTAATTTATGCTCCTACTCTATTAGTGTAAGATGTTTTCAATTAAGCATATTGTGGATTATTACTTTGAAGACCAATTCCTTTTCATTAGGCTATAGAGTCCAAGCATATCATGAGGAACAACAAATTGAAATCATAAAATAATATGAGTTATGCATAAATAATCACAAATAATGATATCAAGCAACTTAATTTTTTTAGTTATCCATCCTAGACTATATAAATTCATGTGTAATGAAGAATTGATTGTTAAAAATATTATAATAAATTATAATGTTATCTCATTCATCAAATATCCATTACATTCATACTAGTGAATTCATAGGAGGAAACCCTAAGCTAAAACTTCTAAAAAATCTACAAATGGAATTATTTCTCCACATGTAAGAATCATTTACAATTTAAACATGGCTTGAGATTTTTAAATATATGTTGCTCAAATGGTGACTATAATTGTTGGAGTTGAAACCATACAAGCTCCTTTTACTCATAGTTTTGTCATAAATTATGAAATGATCGACCTTTTTGGATAAATAAATAATGGCATATTTATGGTTGACTTTTTGCATTGTCATGTCATCATTTGTAGAATCAAGGAGAGCATATTGTTGCTTGACACAATGAGGCATCGCATACTATGAGCTTATCAATACTTAGCCATAAATATCTATCATGAAATGGTAGCCTAGGATCTTAGTAGTAAGATAAACCATACCTTTACAATACTAGAAATATGATTATGGAATTAATGATGTGGCATGACATATAGTTACCCATCCTACTAGTTACTTGAAGTACATGTTGAATTAAATTTTGCCATTCCCAAATACTGATAACTTTGGTTGCATCTTAAAGCTTCCCAAATCAATTCAGTTACAGTCAGAATTCAGTTAAAACTCTAATAAATTTATACATCACTGATCACACGAGAAAATAATATTCACTCTCAAAATAGAATGATACCCAAATAATAACATAGTCAAATAGTGCAAAAATGTAAATAAATAAAAATTGTACTGAACACAAAATATTCTGTAAATGATGACAAATTGGATGAAATGATATGAACAAGAGATGCAACATATCATATTGCACAATGACCAGAGGATAGTACTCACAATTTCGACTTACAGCATCAAGAAACTATTTCCAAAAGCACATGGAGAATTCCACCATTTTGTAACAGAGAATAGAAGAAGTCAATCACTCCTTTACCCAGTATCAACTAGCATGAGACTCAAAAGCAATAGGAGCTTTAAACAAATCATTAAAATTAGCCTATCAAAGATAGGTAAACACAAGATCTTCCCAATTTCAAATTCTCATGGTTGCGTTTTGTTGCCTTATGCTATGTGTGCTAGCCAAAGATGAAGGATCACTTAGGTACATATATATATACTACCTATTACCACAAATAGCTACTACATAATGCTGTGTCCCCTTTAACACTATTACATATATATATGCGTATATATATATATATATATATATATATATTATTTTTATATTTTCCATGATAATCAAATATGTTAATATTTGATGTTCAAATGAATTCAAATGCATAAACATACTCATGAAAATGGCAACCCTATTGACTTATATATATTTATATATATATACTTTTCCACATAATATAAACCCATTCCATCGGATGTATAACTCTCTTTATCATATTTCGTAAATGATAATGCGTATATATATATATATATTCATCTGCATATACTTATATATGTACACTTCTCCGACAAGCATAAACGTTGGTAAGTGTATTTGTTTATAAATATATACAAACATGTTCATTATATGGCAATATGATAGTCAAATAATCCATTTGATATCGAATGATTAAGACCTTGTGACTATATTTACACACACATATATATACATATAATTGTTTCCTCATGTATGTGCCTCGGTGAGTATTTCTACTCACATACATGTGCATTTGCCAATGCTCTCATACACGGGTTTATGTATATGTGTATACATATGCTCAAAGGCTCAACCCAAGCATGATCAACACAGTAAAACAAGGAAGGTCTCAAAAGCTCAACCAGATAAACATTACCCAAACATGCCTTCAAAGTAAACAAGACCTCAATGCAGAAATATCGACTAAGGATGACTTCCCTATTACTCACAAACTGACTCAGTTCACTCAATCTAAGGTGTGTGTTTATGCTTAGATAGTTATATTTATCGGTTACCCAACCAAGATCTTATCGCGAGTGATATTTCCCTCCCCTTGGAGAAATGGACATTTACCTGTAACCATTAGCACATGCCTTGGAAGTCAATTGTTCACAAAAATAAGCAGTATATATAAACATCTTCAAAGTTAGAATAACAATAATTCAATAAACATCTATTCTCATTTATGCAGTATATCACCATAAATAACATCAACTGAGATAACATCAAATGAAATTACATCAAATGAGATAACATTCATATTGATAACAAGGTTTAAGCATCATTAATTCATCTCCAAAATTCACATATTTACCCTATATAGTATTAGTAAATAGTAACTTCACAATTTGGGGTGTAACACTTTAAGATGGAAAACTATTTTTGGGTGGGAAAATATCCTCTAGAGTAGTTGTAGCATCAAATGCAATTATCAATCACAACCTAGGTTTTGAAAAGAGGTAGGTGGGAGTGAACAATACAAAACATGAGAGTTTTAGGGATGAAAATTTAGGGATGCCTCATAATCCATACATGTGTGAGAATATCTCCTACACATGCCATTTTTCTCACATGTTTGTAAGCATACCTAGCTCTTATGTGCATCACTAATCCTATAGTATTCTTCAAGTGACTTTTGTCACAAAGCTAAGACTTCAATATTTTCCTTCATCTTCCTCAAATCCTAACCCTCCATTAGCTAAACCATCTTGTCCCCCCATTTCCCTTTGAAAAACCTATAAATTGGAGGTCTCTCATCTCATTCAATCATCTATCCATATCCTAACTCATTCTATCCCATTTTCTAATCATCTTCTCATATCATATCCTTATGCTGCCATTTTCTTGATCTATCATCCTAATCCCAACATCATGTTGTTGGTTTAATAAGCAACCACATTCCACCATCAATCCATCAAAAAGAGCACATAAAAAGAGCTCTGGGTGAAACTCTTATTCTAGCTCAATTAGAGGAGCAAATAAGAATTACGGTAAAATGTTCCACTACTCACTTTAGAATTTTTATGCTTCATCTCTTATTCTTTACCTCGTCTTCATATACTATCCAAAAGATGGACTATAGGAAATAACAAGTGTCATGTAGTAGTGATTACTTGACTTTGAGGTATTGTAATAATATAATTTGTTTTGTAATTAAAATGATTAATGAAAATGTGATTATGATCTTACTAGGTGGTGATGTTCAATCCATATAATATGCATTTCAAGCTATATATAATGCAAATTTCCCCTTTATAGAAAAGTACATAGAAATGATTTGCTATGTTGAATCTTTTATTTTATTAGAGGAAGGGTTTGCATAAAAATATAGTATGGTTTATGTAGTAATAATATTTTTATAATAATAATAAATAATTTATTAGCTTTTAAATTTAAAGTGTAAGTAATATTTTTTTGCTAGTTGAATTAGCCTTGGGGGTCATACTCTTATATTACTAAAAAAAAATTAAGAAGAGGTTGCTCCATGAATGGAGGTGCCTTTAACCAAAATGATCAAGGAATACAAACAAAAACTTTAAAGTTTATTTATGGATGATCCATAGTTTATGGCTATAAGTATTACATTTTCAACATATAGTATCCTATCAATTATCCTATCATTTACTATTAAATACTATCCCTATATATCTATATTTTTATTAATATATATTATTTCCCTTATTATCATATAATCTTCATCCCCATCACCCTCATTGTCTAAGGAATCCACATCCATATTAATAAATTCCTAATGGACCCCAACAAATGATATGCCACCTATAGTGAATTTTAGAAAGGTAACACCCCATTTTGCCTAGTTTTTATATGGGCCATTTTTTAAACCATGAGTGAAAATGACAAAAGGTACCCATGGTAGTTCAACAAAGGAGTAGAAAGAGGGCCACTACCCATTACCAATTGGAAAACTTGACCCAAGAACAACCAAAACAAGAAGTGTTGAGGCCATACACCAATGGGGATTGATAAAATCCATTGATACCAACCTCATAGTGCCAATATATTCCCCCACCTCTAAGAAGACCCCAAAGAACATTAAGGCTATGTCGACATTAACACAATAATTGTGAGTGGAAGATAGGAACAAATCACCCAACAACATTTGAATTGCACAGGCCATAGTCACCACTTTCACCTTATAATTTTTCTAGGCATGAATAAAAAATCTCTCCAATCAAGGATATGTGTTAATTCCTAGCATATAATCTTACTATGGAATCCATTACATGCCATTTTGGATACAATAAAAGGTGAATGAAAAGAGAGTCATTAAAATCTTGCATTCCATAACAAACCATAATTTATTTTTGTCAGCACTCATCCATGAGAGGATAAAGATATTGAATCTGAATGTTATAGTCATTTTGTGCCATTTCTAGGAGAATCTTGCAATCATAGAGGTCAGGGACCATCATTAAATAGAGAGGAGAAGTAACACATCTAGTAGCTTAAATTATCTCCAGCTATATGCTCGATGCCAAAGTTATCCAATTGATTCACATGGTAGTTTCCCTCCCTATAGACATATAAAATATCAACGGGCTCGAGTTTGTTAAGAAGAGACTAAATTTGGGTTAATATTCTATTGATTTTACAATTCTAATCCCCTTTTATCCTTACTGCATTTATGATAATTTAAGAGTATTCTTCTATCTATAATACTTTATGCCAAAATGAATTCATGTTTGTAGGCCTATTAGGAGCACCATTGTCTGAAATTTATTATTTTTTCCCTATCCCAAACGCTTTGGGGCAACACCAATCAAGTGTCCCTGATGATCTCTTAAAATGTAACCAACCCTCGAGATGCTCAAATTTCCCATAGAAGCCTCATCAAAATTTAAATTACTCCAACCCATTGATGGGGCCATCCACCTCATGTCTTTCCATGGATTTTATAGGGGATGGGCCTTATTAACCCCATGAATGAGGGGAAGTGTCAATCCCAACAAAAATTTCATCAAGTCACTATCCCAAGAGTGGAAGTCTTTTATTTCATGCTTTAGTTCATGTTATTGTTATTGACCATTTCTTCAATTGCTCTTTCCATATTTTCCATAAAATATTTTATAGCCAGTTCTTTCACTTGGAATACCCTGATATCCCTTTCCTTCCATATTTTTGAAATGATGATTAAAGGACATGTAGTCCAAATGCCAGAGAAAGTAGCTATTATGGAGTGAGGGCTAAGCACAAGAGTATCCTATGCACATGGACCATGCCAATTGAGTTTCTTCTACACTAGGTTCCATCATTCATTAACAAACTAAGAATTTAGCAACAAGTGATCAACTACTTTATTTTTGCACATATCACATTTGGAGGGTCCCACGAAACCCGTCTTCCTCAAATTTTTTGTAGTGGAATTGTCTTTTGTATAGGTATAAGGCCAACCTTTGTGTGACTATTGGTATTCTGATATTCCTTGACATGTGTTCCATTATGGGTTAAATAAATTATATGCATGGTGCAATTTCATTGATGTGTTGGTGTTATCAACTGCATTGGTGAATCATATGGTTTAATTCCTCTCTTTGAACTTAGGTAGCAAACATGGTTATTTATGTTAATAAAATGTTGCATAATCCTCCTATGGATTGACTATCTAGGAGATTATTAGTTCTTGCACCTTATTACATGTTTGAATCTTAATGATGCTAATGGATGCTATGAGTAATGCTAAGGACTATGGATTATTTAGATTCAAAATAAATAACTGATATAGTCTATTTAATTATTAGTATGGAAGTATGAAATTGTGATTGTTTGACCAAGTTTAGGATTGTGGGTGATTCTTCGTGAATGGATCATTCTCAAGAAACAAGATATAATGAATTTAGTTGAGTAAAAGATAAGGATTGATGTGGTATTAAATTTTAGTTTAACAAATGTACTAATGAGTTGAATTATTTTGATGAAGATGTTATCTATGTTAGGTATTGGAGACCTTAAGAATTTTCATAACAACTGAAGAAAATTCACCACCAATCATATGTGGATGCGAGTAAAGGTAACATTAATTAAACAAGAGATCAAATTCAAGTAAGTATAGGTGGTAAGTTATATATATATATTCCTTCTTGATAATAAGAAAATTGAAAAGATAAAATTAGGGAAGGTTAAACCAATGGTTATGACTTTAGTTTCTTTGATGATGAATTTGAATTGATTACATGAATTTATTTTTATCAATTAAATTAAGAAAGTGATCGTAGTGAGATCAGTGAAAATTGTGTAATTTTAATGATGCTTAACCATACACATATTGGATATATATACATATACATATACATATACATATACATATCTACTAATGTTGTGGTTGTTGTACAAGAAATAAGTGTCAATGGGGAGAAGGGAGAGACATCAAAATCCTACTAAAACACTTCACTCATTGAAGTTGTATGATTTACTTGATGCTTTAAAGGAAGAGTTTTAATTAAGGGGGAAAATAGGTTTTGAATGGACCCGAAACCATTAACAAATAGGATTTAACGGGGACCCGAAACCCACACAAAGAAGAACAAGCTGCTCATGGATACAACATAGACAACTAGCAGCGAACCAACATCATATCACCAAAATAACAACAAGACTACCCAAATCTGCACTAATCAGAAGGTTTTGATGGGAACCTTAAACCCAACAAAGCCAAGTTTTACAAGGGATCTTGAACCCAAACTAGGTTTAGAAGGGAACCTGAAACCCACTTACATCCAGATTACAAGGACCAAAATCCTTCACAACAAACCAAGTTTTACCAAGGACCTTAAAACCACTGTTCACATGATCATAGCCTAGCTCCACCAGACAAGAAGAAGAAGAATACCTCTTGCAGCACCACCAAACATGAATAGCCAAATCAGACTCCACCTCAAAAGGAATAGGCTCCCCTCTATAGGAGCAGATGCCATGAAGACCCTTACCACCATTGCAGCTACACTATAACAAAAAATAGCTCCACCTCCATAGGAACGTGCATCACCTCAACAAGTATTGTAATAGTAGAAGTCAACAGCATGGGAAGCACCTCGACAAATCCACAGACCCCCACTCTACCTCCAAAAGAGAGTACTCCACCACAACTGGAGTAGTCTTCACCTTAATAGAAGATACAAACTAGAGAAATAGGAAGAGAGCCACCCAACCAACAGCAAGGAAAATCATGACAGCCACCAACAACTCAAGAGGACAGGACACCAAAAGAAGCAAAGGGAAAAGCCCAAACACACCATTCCAAAAAAGAACATGGGAAAACAAGATACACAATAGGAGAAACCCATACAAAGGAGACTTAAAAGATCCCATAAGACAAAAGCCCAACAGGGAACCAAGACAAAAAATAGATTGAGAAATCCCTAGAAAACATTCCTCAAACAACATCCGAGAGAGAAGAAAGATCTGAGCCTTAAGCATCGGCAACGGAAGGGGCTCAACCACCATGGGGAACACCCAAATCCATGAACTGGGCACAAAGGAAAAACATAAATAAACTTTTCTCAGCCACTGGATGAGACAACAAGACAGAGGAAACAAAGCCTCCCCACAAACTAGAGAGAACAGAGAGGATAACACCTCCAATAGGAAGAAACCCAAAAAAGGCCACCCCAAGGTAGGGGAACACCCAACACAAACCCAGAGAACATCCAAAGCAGCATTAGGGAGGGAAACCACCACATCCCCAATAGCCTTCCAAGTAGATAAACCTTGAAGCACAACCCTCTCGAGGCTCACCAAGCTCATGAAAAAAAGTCAAAAGCGCTACAGAGGAAAAACACCTGACTGTAAAGGGTAGACCTCGCCTCTAGCCCAAACCAAGAACTTCCAAAATGACTCTGAAATATCAACAAGAAACATCATAGGAGTCATCCCAATAAGGCAGTTGAAGCACAACACCAAAAGCTTGGAATAGTCCTCAGCCAACAAGGACCAAGAAAACAGGAACCAAAAAGCGCTAAACACCAACAAAGGAGCAAGAGGAGACTCCACCAGGCCACTAGAAAACAACAGATCCAATCCCAGAAGGAGAGCACAAACAAATCCAACAAGCAAAAGGGACTTGCACACCACAAGGGCACCAACCAAAAAGGATGACGCACAACACAATGCAACAAACCAAAGATACCACCGCTTGCAGTCGCCCAACGTTAGGAAACTAGGATAGAGACCCACACTGAGCCAAAAAACATCATCATCTTCCTCTGAGTCCGTATCTCCCTCGCCTGCTTCGCTTGAGGATTTCAAATTAGGAGCCTCACTCCCTCTCCCGCCTAGCAACATTCTATTTTTTTCTTTGCTTGTTGTCTAAATTGCTTTAAGGGAAGAGTTAATGTGATAGCTTTTATATATATTTTTAAGTTGTCTTTTAACATTTTGGGACCTTATTGTTATTTTAGTTTATTTGACATTTTTCTTGGAAAACCATGTATTAGAAATAGGAGTTCATTTAGTTCTTTATTAAATGGGAGGGTATGTTCCAAGTGGGTTGAAAGTGTCTTTGAATATTAAATTTTACTTTATAATGGTGTTTTAAAAAACCTTAAATATACACCTAAGGGTTAGGAATTTTTTGGAAGCCTTACATATCAAATAAATGAGTATTGACCCTTTTTATTTCCTTTTTATGAATGTGAAAAAAATTGAGTTTAGGGTTTTGTCTTACCTTATTCTAAATTTATCTTATTCATTGTTGGGGAGAAGAGAGAAGGGAGTTAAAATATTTTTCACTTTTCTTTTGGCTGGAAAAAAAAGAGGGAGCTTGGGAAGAGGGTTTGGAAGGAAGAAGATGAAAAAACCAAAAAATGGAGTGAGCAAGAAGAAAAGATAAGTACTTGACCCTATTATGCCATGTTAGTTGTGATTCTTTAGCTTGATGAAATGATAGTTGTGATTTCTTTAGTTTGTTGAAGTCTTGCTAGAAATGACTATAAATTTGTTGAATTTTATTTTGTGAAATGAGTAGTTTTAATCTTTAGAGAGTTGTGGGTGATCCAATACTTAGTGGGTCTTTGCAAAACTACTTGTATGAGGTTTTTATGCAAAATTATTTTAGATTTTCTCTTGCTGTTGGGAGTTGGACTGTTTATTTGATTTATGAGTTTTGGTGTTTTCTCCCTGCTCGAGGGTTGGCTAGAGCCATGAATGGCTTGATGATGCTAAAAACGATGGGTGGAGAGTTTTTAATCTCTCATTGGCATGATCTTACCCCATTCCTTAAAGATGAACGATGGACTTAAAGGCTTTTAATAGGTTGTTGTTGGATAGCATTTTCAAGAAATTTCAATGAAGAACAAAGTTGTAAACTATTCATACTATGGTGCAAGAAACAAAAAGAAAAAAAATGTAAGAGGTTTTAGTTAAAATATGAGAGAAATCTTATGTTAGTAGTGTTGGAAGATGTGAAATAATTTTTAGAAATCTTCTCTTTGTTTCCTTGAGTATATGTGATTTCAAAATATGTGTTGAGGGCGTGATGCAAAATTTTAAGGTTGTATATAAACTTATAACTCATTCTATAATAGAAGCCAAAATATATTATTCTCAAACTTGCAACAAAATAAAAGAGTATTGTATTTCAGTTGTTAAAAAATTTGTATTGAAGAGCTAAATTTTATGGTTACTCTGGTGGAAAGAATGAAAGTAACAAAATAAAATGCAAGGTATTTATGCAGTAAATATGCTCACAAAGGAATATAAATATGAACATATTCAAATTAGTATCTTGAAAATGTGAAATAATTTTCATATTTATATATATATACACAATAAATTTGCATACATACTTATATAAATGTGGAATATATATATATAAATATAAGATTTCCAACATTTTCATAATTTATTTTTACATACATATATCATATAATCAATATATTTTATATATACATATTAAAATAAATAAAAATAATAATATTTAAATATTATGAAATACAATTTACATGATTTAATATAAATCCATATTATATATATAATCTAATTAAAAATTAAATATCTTAAAACTGAAACATTTTTATTTATTTTTTAAAATTCAATGCAAATGGGGGCGGATAGGGTTTACCCTTCCTTTGTGCCTCTTTGCAGGAGCAAAGCTCCCAAGGGGTTGCGACCCCTATGGGTCGAGGCCTATAGGGAGGTGTGTGGACCCCCTATAGGAAGTCAAAGCTTTCTTTGGGGGCCGCGAGGCTCCCCAATGATAACCATCGCCGCCAGTTTCCCCTGTTAACATTGCCCTCTAAATTTTTTCATTGCTTAGATAAATTTAAAAAAATATTATTGTTGTTAAACACAACATATTTAAAAGGAAAATATAATTTTTTTGTTGTGTATACACAACAACAAAAAACCCCCCAAAAAATAAAAATAAATAAATATAACAACATTAATGAAAATGTATATACATTGTCTTAGGAAAAACATTATGAATTCATAGAATATACATGTTGTCTTGGGTAATCTTGCAAGATTTGGTTACCTACAAACAAAAACAAACAACCAAAAATGGGGAAACTTAGAAACAATCTCAAAAACAATACAAAAGGGTTTATGCAAGGAGCTTTAATGTAAGCAAATGTCATATCCATAATCATAATGGGATAAACAAGGGCTTCATAATCTGCAAGACGCAACAATGGTGGACTTGGCATTCTCCAATTCTTTCTCTCCTCCAAACCTGCAAAACCAAATGAAGTGAAAATGAGAATAAAATAGGTTAAAATAATATCCTTATGATTTAGGGTTAACTTGGAGTTGCCCTAATATCTAAGGGTTGTGATTGATCCAATCCAATGGTTGAAAATAAGTGCACATCCTATTAGTTTAAAATTTATAGTTACTTTAGCTAAACATGATTAATTAATCAAAATGGTTCACGATGGGGACAATGGGGCTAGAACCCTCCAACTTAAAGTTGTGATAAAATTCACTTAGTAATTATTTAAATATGCACTATGGGATTTCACAAATTTATCATACACTTGGGTAAAATTTAAATGTAAACCTTGGATTCTTATTAAAATTAATTAAAGTTATTTTATGAAGCATTTAAATAAGAGTTTATTAAATATAAAATTAGACTTAGGTATTTAAAATAAATTTATAAATTAATTTTGAGGACACATCTAAATAATTAAATAAACATTTTAGTTGTTATAGATCATTAAAATTGGTAGCTTAAGGTCTCAAGTAATTTTCATAATTTGGATTAACCCCAAATCCTTCCTAAGACTAACTAGGCCATGAGACCATGCATATATAAAATACAAAATGAGTTATTCACTCGAGGGCAAGAAAATATGAATATGCATATAAATTAGTTCTACGAATTAAAAATTAATGTGTTTATTTGGAAATTAAGGGGATGGGTGTTGAACATGATGCTTCACCTCAATATTTGTGTCATTATAGAACAAAGCTAGATAACATTAAATTATTGGCAATAGGAGGCTAGTTACATTTAAGGCATATTATTTTATGACATTCATTTGGATATCAAGTCAGTAGACCTTACTAGTGTAGATAATGTATCTAGAGCTAATAGAATTAATTACCCTTGAACAACGTAGATTCAATTTACTCACATTACTTAAAGGTGAAAATATTTGACTTATAGATGAAATTAAGTCAATAAGATGTGTAAGATATTAATATATTTCCACCTCAAGAAATGAAAACAAATATAAAATTGACCAAACATGTCTAATTGTATCATGAGATTAAACCCTAAAACATAGAATTTCAACTCCCTTAGGATAAACTCAACTCTTGTTTACCTAGGTCTAACCTAAGGAGTTCTTAAGATATTGATGATGGAGTAACCCTTAGGCTTAGGCATTAGCTTTATAAATGAACCTTGGTCAACTCCAAACCCCAACATCAAGGTCAATCATGTCGTCTACAAGAAAATTTGTTGCAAAGAAACCCTAGGCATGGTCTTGTAGAAAGTTCCTTAGATTTAATCTTCCACACTAGAATTCAGGATGTCATGGCATGTAGTCATTGGGTTCAATTAATGTCTAAGTCATCAGTGCAAGTTAAAACACATACACTTGGGTGGTAATTAGTAGTTGATTAGTGTTCAGAAAAATTATTTGGTTTTCTTGATGTAAAATATTGGGCATGACACTTAGTATCAGAGTGTCCAGGTTGCAACATCGAGAAATTTAGGAATTGAGTGGGTCTTAGTGGTTGCATGTGTTGGTGTCGTGCGAATTAGGGTATGATAATTATTTTAGATTGTGAAAATAAATTGAATAAATAATTGAATTAGGTGGGTTAAACTTTCCTTGGGTGGAGCTTAATTTAATATAAGTATTACATGTTCACATAGCTTGTAAGGATAAGTAAAGGTCAAAGCTATTATTTCTAAATAGTCCCTTTAGTGCAGGAGCACATTGACAATTTTAGCTAGTTGTTGCATTTTGAAGTCTTGTTTTGGTTTTGGTTTAGGATGTTGAAAATAAGGTCTAAGTAGACCAAAATCAATGTAATAGGGGTCATATAGGGTCATATGTTAGTGTTTTGCAAAGTTGTCAACAATAATGAAAAGTTGTAAAAGTTGCAATGGCAACTTAGTCATTTTTGTTTGATAGTTGAAGGTGAATGGTTACCCCATTAGAAATTCAGTTGGAGACCGTTGGATTTGGAGGAAAATATGTTTAAAATCCTCAAACATCTTTGAGGCATGGTTGTTGAAGGTTTTTCTGGTGAATAACAAACTATTGCTTTGTTTTTGTGTGAAATTTTTGTGTTTTCAGAAGTTCCTACGCTTAGTACAGTTCCGTACAACATCATTAACATTTGAAACCAATGTGAATTGTCAAGGCATTGTGTTAGCTTTCATTTGATACCAATTTTGTTTCTTTTCATCAAGCTTTGAGGGAGAACTAGTAATTTTTCTGTAAGTTGCTCTGTAAAGTAAGGGTTTCTAGGGTTTTTAGGAAAATCATGTAAAAGTAGGCCATTCCACCATAGGAAAATTATGAAACTTGGTGGAATGGGCCTTGTAGGATTATTTTTTGTGCTTTTTCTAGTTATAGAGAAGGGTGATAGGGTTTTTGGTGATTTTACATGTGCCCTAGTCTAGCATCTCAATGTGTTAGGCTTAGTTTTGATAGGTAATTGATAGGACAATAAATTTTTGTGAAGGTTTGATGAAACAAGTGGATGAATATAACCCTATGTGACCTGGGGAGTTTGTTGGTGATGATTTTAGGAGTTTTTTGGTGATGATTTTAGGAGTTTGCAAGGCGAATTGAGGACACTTCCTTTGTAAAAGTGGCCTATTTAGGCCTAATTCTAGCGTTGCAAGTCAGTTTTGAGAAGAATGTTCCAAAAAAATTGGGGAACCAGTTTGATATGTTGAATAGCAAGAAAATGGGTGCTTGAAGGTGTGAAGGTTTATCCATTTACAAGCCTTCTCTAAAAGATATAGAAAGAAAAGGTAGATTGGACACCTACAAGCAAGTAGGTCAGAATTGAAGGATTCAACCCTCTTTGGGGTTTGCAAACTTGAAGACCAGATTGGTTTGGTTGTTTGAAGCCTATATCACCTTGCTCTACATCAGGTGGTATCAAAGCTTAGCCTTTAGATCATTTGGAAAGAAGATTGGAATTTGGAAGAAGAGAAGTTGCAAGGCAAAGCATAGGAGATGCCTCCAAAAGGTGGTTCAGTTGTTGTTGCTAGGGAGTTAAGAGCCCTAAGAGAGTCCCAAGAAGCCATGGCAGCTAGAATGGAAGCACTGGAGAAAGGACAAGAGAGATAAGGGTCTTGTAGAGGAGAGTGACCCTAAAGATGGGGAAGAGGGTGAAAGTGAGCACCCCCCAGGAGGATCCAAAGAGTAGATGGATCCTAAAGAAAGGAAGTTTCTACAAGTGCTTAAGGCTGTGAAAGGAGAGACACAAGATGTGAAGATATAGCTACCTATGTATGGTGGAAAAATGGATGTTGAAGAAGTGATTGAATGGATAGATGCCTTAGACAACTATTTTGAATTCAAGGAGGTGGTTGAAGACAAGAAGGTCAAGTTTTCCAAAACAAAATTAAAGGGACCAACATTAACATGGTGGAACTGCACCCAAGAGGAGAGAACAAGGAAATTTAAGCCCAAGATCAATTTATGGGACAGGATGGTGGCAAAGGTAAAGAGTCAATTATTGCCTACAGATTATGAGATTCAAGTGTTTAAGAGATTACTGAATTTAAAAAAAAAAGAAATGGATGTGGTAGCATATAGTGAGGAGTTCCACAAGCTGACCATAAGGTCTAGACATATTGATAATGAAAAGGAGAAAGTACCAAGATATTTGAATGGTTTGAGATCCTCCATTCAAGATGAGATACTCCTCACTACTCCTAGGATAGTAGAGGAGTGTTTTCAAATGGCCACTAAGGCTGAGGAGAAGATAAAGAGGAGGAAAGAAAAACAATCAAGGGGCAAAGGAACCTCTAGTGGAAGAGGATCACAAAGAGGTCAAGGTGAAGAAAGTGCAAATCAAGAATCAAGTGGTGAATCAAGGGGAAGTTTCAGAGGAATAAGGCCAAATGGTAGAGGCAGGTTCAATGGACAAGGAAGGGGGTCTAATACCTTCTCTGGAAGGTGTTATAACTACAATCAATTTGGACATCCTGCATAGAAGTGCCTGGATAAACCAAGTACAAGTTCTCATAGTGGAGAAAGGAGGACCCAACTAGTGCAAGAGGAGGATGAAGAAAGTGTAAAGTCACCTTCTATTCATGTTATTCCAGAGGTAGGAGAGTCCTTAATGATCATGAGGAAATTAATCAAGGTGCCAACCATCAAGGAACACCCTCAAAGAAAGGGTTTGTTTCGAACAACATGCAAATCTCAGGGAAAGGTATGCAAAGAAATAGTTGATTCTGGTTCAACAGATAACATGGTATCATTAGAGATGGTAGAAAAACTTAAAATGAATAGGAATCCTCACCCAACACCTTATAAGATCTCATAGCTCAATAAGGGGCAGCAAGTGCTTGTAAATGAGTAGGTTTGGGTGGAGTTTAACATAGGTGCTTACAAAGATAAAATCCTTTGTGATATTATTCCAATGGATGTGTGCCACCTACTCCTTGGAAGACCTTGGCAATTTGATAGGAGGGCCAAGCATGATGGGCACAAGAATGTGTATGTAATTAAGAAGGATGGAGTGTCATACTCTCTTTCACTTCTACAAGAAGATAATGGTGCAGTTCATGAAGGACCAAGTGTGATGGTAGTTAAGGAGGAGTTTTTGAAAGATCTAGAGGAGGAAGAAATTGGTTATGCCATTGTTGGTAAGCCTATCTCTAATACAACAACAGATAAAGAAGAGATACCAAAGGAGGTGCAGACCTTGTTAGACAAATATGAAGACATAGGAGTGAAGGATTTACCTATTTCACTACCTCCTAGATCATAGATGTGAGTCATCATATTGACCTCATACCAGGTGCAAGTCTATAAAACAAAGCAACATACAAGATGACACATAGGCAGAATGAGGAGATAAAAAATCAGGTTCAATATTTTTTGGACAAAGGGCTGATAAGGGAGAGCTTAATCCCTTGTGTTGTGCCTACAGTATTGGAAACTAATAAGGATGGAGATTGGAGACTTTGTATAGACTCAAGAGAAATAAATAAGATCAATATTAGGTACAAATTTCTTATACCCTGGATGAGGACTTAATGGATAGTTTAGTAGGTGCAAGGTACTTCTCTAAGATTGATTTGAAAAGTGGATATCATTAGATCAAAATAAGGGAAGGAGATGAGTGGAAGACCACCTTTAAGACCAATGAAGGTTTATATGAATGGCTAGTGATGCCATTTGGGTTATCAAATGCCCCAAGTACATTCATGAGGCTGATGAATGAGGTTCTAAAGCACTTCATAGGAAAAATTTTGGTGGTATACTTGGATGATATCCTTGTATACAAAAAAACAAACGAGGATCATTTAGAGCATCTTGATAAGGTCTTGAATAGACTCAATGAGGAGAAGTTAATGACCAATCTCAAGAAGTGTGAGTTTATGAAGAAGGAACTTGTCTACCTTGGATTTGTGATTTCAGAGGGGACCTTAAAGATGGATCCCACAAAGGTAGAATCCATACTCAGTTGGCCAACACCTACATCAGTTGGAGAAGTCAGGAGCTTCCATGGGTTAGCTAGTTTTTATAGAAAGTTCATCAAGAAATTTAGTCACATTTGTGCACCAATGATTGATACCATCAAGGGTGAGAAGAAGAATAAGTTTCATTGGACTATAGAAGTAGATAAAAGTTTTGAATATTTGAAGACAAGAGTGGCACAACAACCTATTCTCACACTCCCTAACTTTGGCAAGGTGTTCACTATGGAATGTGATGCAAGCGGGTCTTCTATAGGTACAGTTTTGAGCCAAGATGGGAAACTGGTTGCCTTTTTTAGTGAGAAACTAAATGATGCCAAGAGGAAGTATTCCACATATGATCTTGAGCTCTATGCCATGGTATAGTCTCTCAAGAAATGGAGACATTATCTCTTACCAAAGTAGTTTGTTGTGTTTATAGATAATCATGCACTAAGCTTTTTGAATACGCAAGACAAGTTGAATCATAGGCACATGAAGTGGATGGAGTATTTGCAGGCTTATACATTTACAATCAAGCATAAGAAAGGACAAGCAAATAAGGTTGCAGATTCCTTGAGCAGGAGGTCTATGATGGTGCAAGAGGTACAAATCCAAAGCATGGGGATAGATGCACTAAAAGGTATGTATGAGCATGATGATGACTTTAAAGATGCATTTGCTATTTACAGTTAGTTTCAAGATGCTTTTCACAATGACTATTCAAATTTTGTGTTGAAAAATAGTTTGTTATTTAAAGGGGCTCAGTTGTGTGTGCCTAAGTGTTCCATGAGGGTAAATTTAATAAGGGAGAAGCATTGTGGTAGTTTGAGTGGGAATTTTGGATTTGATAAAACTTTAGAGCAGGTTAAGAGGTTCTATCATTGGCCAAGGATGCATGTGGATTTTGAGAAGTTTGTAGAGAGTTGTGGGATATGTCAAAGATCCAAAGGATCAAGCTTCGATGCTGGTTTATACCAACCTTTGCCTGTACCTAACCGTCCATGGGAGTCAATAAGTATGAACTTTGTTTTGGGTCTGCCTAAGACACAAAGGGGGTATGCCAGTGTTTATGTTGTTGTAGATAGATTTAGCAAGATGGCCCATTTCATTCCTTGCAGGAGTACAAATGATGCATCTCACATAGCTAGTTTTTTTTTCAAGGAGATTGTAAGGATTCATGAACTGCCCTTGACCATAGTGTTTGAAAGGGATTCAAAATTCATAGGTCACTTTTGGAGGACCTTGTGGAAAATGCTGGGAACCAATCTGCAATTCAGTTTAGCCTACCATCCACAAATGGATGGCCAAATTGAGGTTGTAAATAGGTCACTTGGGAACTTGTTAAGGTGTCTAACAAAGGAGCATGGTCAGTCATGGGACCTTATACTTCCTCAAGCAAAATATGCATACAATGATTCTATCAATAGGAGCATAGGAAGGCGTCCATTTGAGGTAGTCTATGGGATGAGTCCTAGAGAAATATATGAACTCAGAGATCTAAAATATATGGAGAAAAGGAGTGCATTATGGGAGGAGTTTTCCATAGCTATGAAGGACATACATGAGCAGGTCAAAGAGAATTTGAAGAAGAGTGTGGAGAAGTATAAGAAGAATGCAGATTTGAAAGGGAAGGATGTTCAATTCAAATTTGGGGACATGGTACTTGCACATCTCAGAAAAGAGAGGCTTCCTAAAGGAAAATATACCAAGCTGATGATGAAAAAGATTAGTCCCTGCAGGATAGTGCACAAATTTGGACAAAATGCTTATGAGATAGAACTCCCTCCTGGAGTTGCTATCTCACCTATATTTAATGTTGCTAATCTTTATCCTTTTAAGGTATTGTGGACGTAGGTGATGCAGGTGCTACAGGAGTTGAATATGATGAGTGGTTCAAAGAACTACACCCAACCAACCAATGAAGCTTGAAAGCATCCTAGATACAAGGGAGATCAAGAGGACTAGGAAGAAAGTGTACAATGAATACTTGGTCAAATTGCATGGCCTACCAAATGAATATGCTCAATGGATGAAAACAAAGGATATAAAACAACATGGAGTTTTAGTTCAAGAGCTCATTTCATCAGGAGGATGGAATCTTTTCCACCCTGATTTAATGGTGCACGAGCATCTTTGACAATTTTGGCTAGTTGTTGCATTTTGAAGTCTTGTTTTGGTTTTGGTTTAGGATGTTGCAAATAAGGTCTAAGTAGACCAAAATCAATGTAATAGGGGTCATATAGCATCATATGTTAGTGTTTTGCAAAGTTGTCAACAATAATGAAAAGTTGTAAAAGTTGCAATGGCAACTTAGTCATTTTTGTTTAGTAGTTGAAGGTGAACGGTCACCCCATTCAAAATTTAGTTGGGGACCATTAGATTTGGAGGAAAATATGTTTAAAATCCTCAAACATATTTGAGGCATGGTTGTTGAAGGTTTTTCAGGTGAATAACAAACTATTGCTCTATTCTTGTGTGAAAATTCTATGTTTTCAGAAGTTCCTACGCTTAGTATGGTTTCGTACAACATCATTAACATTTGAAACCAATGTGAATTTTTAGGGAATCGTGTTAGCTTTCATTTGATTCCATTTTTGTTTCTTTTCATCAATTTTTGAGGGAGAACCAATAATTTTTCTGTAAGTTTCTCTGTAAAGTAAGGGTTTCTAGGGTTTTGAAGAAAATCATGTAAAAGCAGGCCATTCCACTGTAGGAAAATTATGAAACTTGGTGGAATGGGCCTTGTAGGAGTTTTTTTTTTGTTTTTGGTAGTTATAGAATAGGGTGATGGGGTTTGTGGTGATTTTGCACGTGCCCTAGTCTAGCTTCTTAATGTGCTATGCTTAGTTTTGATAGGTAATTGATAGGACAACAGATTTTTGTGAAGCTTTGATGAAACAAGTGGATGAATCTGACCCTATGTGACCTAGGGAGTCTGTTGGTGATGAGTTTAGGAGTTTTCAAGGTGAATTGAGGACACTTCCTTTGTAAAAGTGGCCTATTTAGGCCTAATTCTAGCGTTGCAGGTCAATTTTGAGAAGAATGTTCCAAAACAACTTGGGGAACTAGTTTGATATGTTGAATAGCAAGAAAATGGGTGCTTGAAGGTGTGAAGGTTTAGCCATTTATAGGCCTTCTCTAAAAGATATAGAAATAAAAGGTAGATTGGACACCTACAAGCGAGTAGGTCAGAATTGAAGGATTCAACCCTCTTTGGGGTTTGCAGACTTGAAGACTAGATTGGTTTGGTTGTTTGAAGCCTATATCACCTTGCTTTGCATCACCCTTTGAGTGCTTAAATCTCAAGGACTAACTTGTGGATGTAACCTCTCCTCATGAACCTTAATTATTATTAAAATCCTACAACTTTTCACCTTAAATGGATAGATAATGTTTCTTTGGAACATGACAAATTTGTGAGCGTGTGTTTGGCTCATAGAATGATAATACATTGTAATATAGTTTATGAAAGGAGCACCACCTTCTTGTCTCACATATGATTGCGAATTTTGGTTCACAAATCATGGCTATTTAGAAAAAATGACAAGACTAACTAAGGAAACACTAGTGCAAATAATAAATATTATTGTATAAGTTCTTTATTTATACCTCCTTATAACCTTGAGACCTAAGGGGATGATTGTTGATTATAAAATGTAAATATCATCTAGAGATTTTGGTTAACTAAAGAAACCGTATTCTAATTCCATAACAAGAGTAAATTGTATGATTATCAAATGTAAATCACTAAAACATTCTCCCTACCCCTATTTGGAGTCTTATTAAATGTTAAGAATGTCACCTATTAAAGTATAAATTATTTGACATCATTTTAAAGTTACAAGTAGAAATGGGTAATTGGACGAGAATTAATCATGCATTTGACCCTTGGACACTTTAAATTCCTAGTCTTCCTAGTTCCTCCTACAACTTAAATCATGATCAAACATAGATGCTACTTATGTGTGTTTCCCTTGAAGGAGATTAAAACACTAGGTATCATGCATTATGGTTTATAGGATAAATGCTAAATAATGAAGCTAATGGTTGTGTTACATATTTTTCGCCTCAGCTCAAATGGAGGAGCTAGCTGATTGTTTTTTTTAACATTAAGTGGAATTGCAGTGTCATGTTCGAATGTTGTTTCGCATTATTATCATTATGCATCGAACAACAGTTATGCATTTTAGTGAAGTTATGAAGTTTTAGAGTGGTTTTCAGATGTTGCAGTTTTAAAAAGAAATACAGAATTGAGTACATGAGCAAAGTAGCATTTCAGATGCTTTTATTCATTTCATAAAGAACTCATATTTTTACAAGGCTTCATTTGATTTCACAATCAAAATGATGTTACAACATTGCATTCAAATGCATTTTCTTTTCAATTGAAAAGAAAAATTGAAATCAAAGATCCACACAAGCCGTGGATATAACTATAACTGTGACAACACATTTTTAATAGCACATTGCACTACTGAAGATGCGAAAGGAAAACACATAAGTAACAGCATAATCATCATTGCCTGATTATTGACGCTTGATGATGAATGGTGCACCTCGTCATCTCGAGCTTCGTCGACCTGTAAGAGGAAAAGAGGGGTGTCAGTGGCTCCGACTATGATGTAACTTATATGATGCACCTACAATAGTACAACATACTATTAGCAATGCATTGAAACAATCAAATCCTATCAAGTGCAGTATAAAAGAAGTGAGCTGAAGAAGAAATAGCAATATCATGATCAACATGTTCCGTTTTTATGCTAACACTGTTTGCTTCCTTGTGCAGGTATAGGTAAATTCATGAAGCTGAACATTATTCGAAGACAAAGCATGTGGAGTAAAACGGGCTCCCACAAGGGTAAAGCTCAGCATGCTGCCCTATTCATTAAATGGGCTATTTTTTAAAGATTCCTTATTATATTCATCAAATGAAATGAGAACAACTGAGAGAGTAAAATAGAGAATCCACCAAGTAACGAAACCAACTGTGTATTCATAACGATCAGGTTTTCTTTCTGAAGGCTATAGGTGAACGGTGAGTTTAGTTCACTTAATAAATTTAACTCAGTACATGTACATCAGAAATTGCTAAATAACTACATTTTATGTGCTGATTGTAATCAAATGTCATGTAAGTTTCAATTCATCAATTCTTTCTTGGATAGTGAACAGGCATACATTATGCCTTAATGGTTTGATTTAATTTTCATTGTCAAGAGAACAAATTTTAAGAGCAGTTTGTGATGTGAGATATAAAAATGCATGAAGGGTACCATGTTGCTCAAGAATTCAAAAGACAGATAAGTCCCTAGTTCCAGTTGATTAGTAAGTACATAATGCATTATGGATTGAAATAATAAAGTGATCATTCCAGAATATTAAAGAAAGAGTAAGCTTTGTCTTTCTAGGAAGTTTGTGAGGTGTCAGTCATGCTTGAGAACAGAAGACTAGGTACAGTCCATTTTTAGCTCAATGTTTCAGCTAAAGCCCTACATAGGTGTTAAAAGAGGAAAAGTAGGAGTTCACTTTGGATCAATTGTGATTTGAGATCTTAACTATGACAAGTTCTGTCTCAAGGGAGTAGCTGGATACAGTAACGAGCATCAGTGATACAATACTTAAATATTGAGTACTGGTTATTAGAAGTTACAACAAGGACAGTGAACTCATTCTGGATGGGATGGTGCCTCAAACGGGATCGTGTATCAATGATTAGTGGAGGACAATAATCAAATGTGATACACATCCATTTTGTTTTCAATGAGTTACAAGTATCAAAGTAAGACATCACTTGTAATAGGTCAAGCCATGAATTAAATATAACAAATATGCAGGATTTTGATCATTTTCAGATTACTCAGTCAAGGTCTTGTCGGAACAGTAAGGTAAAGGTTCTGTCATATCTACAAGATGAGCAACAGAATACAGTTGGGGACCATAATGGAATGTTCAATTTCGAGCTTAATGCACATATGAGATTTTAAATTCAAGACAAATCTTTCAGAATCTTGTGGACATCACAGAGAGTCATACTGACTTTCAACAGAAATAGCAAATGAACATTTTTTCTGTCAAGATTCTTAGTACCTGGAGAGTATTCTCAGAATGTGTATTGGATGTTCTTTTTAAGGATAGTTTACAGCTCCATGTCAAGGACAGTTCTGTGAATTGAGCTCAGGTGTTATAACTATCAAAGAAAGTTACAGAAATGCCAAAATGGAAAATTGGGTATATGAGTCGAATGAGTATGAACAAGCACACAGATTCTTGTTGTTCCCATCATGTTCTTTTATACTTTTGAAGGCATATTAAAACAAGCAATACTGATGCAATGATTTGTTTTTTTTTTGAGATGAACAGAATGCTAAGGAGGTTTAAAGTAAAGACAAATGTTCAAGGCATCTTTTTGTTACGGAAGTGAAAGTAAAACATCACTGATTATTTGAGTCAAAGCCTTAAGAATAAATGCAAGCAAATATACAGTTTTATCACCATTTCAAGCAAATATGGGAGGTAGAGTTCTGTTAGAAAATAAGAGTGCATGCTTTTGGCTTTGAGAATTTTCAATACTCACGATATTGTTTTATTCCAGAAGTTGAAAATAAATCACTGTTTGTTTTAGCTCGAGTCCACGTGGAGATGATAAACAGAGTAATGAAAGATACATAAATGAGCATCTTTTCTTCAAATATCAAATGCTAATATGGAGTTTTTTGTTATAGCTATTGATGTAAATACACAAATTTCGTTAACTCTTACAGGTGCTTTCAGTTCTGAGGGTAAACAATGATGAACAATAGTTAACCACATGAGGGTTTGCTTTCGAAAATACAGAAATATGATAATCTATGATACCCACATGAGTTTCACATAAAAACAGCAGTAGACCACAAGATATGCAGATTTCAGTGCTGTTTTGAGCTTCAGAGGAGAAGAAGATGCAATTTTATTTAATAATCCCAAGGACCCACTTTCAGTTTAGCATCAAAATACAGAAAATGCAATTTCCCTTAAAAATTTCGAGTACCCATTTTCAGGGTTAGCTTCAAAGTGCAGAAGAAACAATTACAAAGATAACCCATGTGAAATCTGGAATAAAATAGCAAGAATATAAAGCAAATGTAAGTTCTCTATGTTGGGTCAAAATAAAGAGGAAGAGATGCAATTTTATTCAGCTTTCTTTGATACCCATATGCAGAAATATTATCAAATTGACATAATGGTCGATTTTATGTTCTGGGTCGAACCCAAAAGTCAAGAAATTGTTTCCTACAGTGCACATTTGCCACGACTTGAATATGGCCAGTATTTATTAGCAAAGAAGAGAATTTTAAAAGTCTCTGGAGAGCAGAATGTTTGGCAAGAAAAGTTACCAGTTTTTATTCTTGATGGAGTATTCAAGCCGTGGCCAGAACTTCCAGAATGCTTCCAAATGCCAAGGGTTCAAGCCCGTAAGAACAACCAAGCTCTCATGGTGATAATAACATAAATAGCAATGGTTGATGTAGCCACAAAAAAGCATGGTAAAAAATATTAGAATATGCATAGCTGCGGATTTAGGGCCTGAATAGTTTAAAGTAAGGGGTCATAGAGGTCATGAAATCATCAGATAAAGCTTACCTCTGCACAGTGAGGGAAAACAAAAGTATAAGTCGAGCTTTTATGGAGTGAACTGCAGAAGCCAAGCTCGAGTTCATGTGGGCCGAAGTCACAGGAAGCATAGCAATGCGTCAGAAGAGAACAAACTCATGCAGGCCACGACCTTATCTCTTTTTGGTATTCAACAGTAAGTGAAAGAACTTCAATACCGATGGCATAAGTCTTACCCATTGGAGTTTCAGATCTCTGGAGTATGTGGAATAGTTCTTCCAACCATTCGAGCTCGAGCTTGACAGGGTCATGGTGGTGGCAGAGGGCGGCAAAGCTCTTTCTTGCAAGTAGAGAGTGTGAAAATGAGTGATAATTAGAGTTCGATTATGTTTTGACCGAACCCTAATTCGAACATCATCATCCAGAATGTTCATTCAAGGCACGTGGAGAATATCAAATGGAGGTCAAAATTATAACTTATGCCTTATGTCTTTATTGAAGTATGAGTTTAAAGCTTATATGAGTGGGGCCGAATCTTCTTTGCTAGGTCGAAGGTTAAGTCTTCTGGACTCTTCTTTCCTTAGTATTTTTGAAGGGATTTGAATATTGAATATTTGGATATTGATTATCAGCTTAGGGTGAGTGGGTTGTTTTGTCACTTAGGGTGCTTTTGACTTAAGGTCAATTTTTCTATTTTAGGGTTTTATTTTTAATTGACTTTAGAGAAATCAATTGGAGTTTTGATGAAGGATGATTATGTAATATGTTTTTTATGATTTTTGTGAAAAATCAGAATGTTGAAATAGGATAAATAAGGAGATTTTCTTTTTGCAAAAGATTTTTAATCTTTAATTGCAAAAATAGACAAATTGTAAAAATTTGCATCTTGTAAAGCAGAATCATAAAAGCAATATTCTATAAATTGCTTTATGTTTTCTTGCTATTTTTAGCAGATCTTTGATTGACTTTTCCTCTTGGTCGGATTTGAGACTTGTCTTGGAGAGATAAGGTGTTTTTGAGCTTTTAAAGCAGATTTAGCCTATTTTTAGAGGCTTGACAGGTTCATCATGAAAGCATTGTGCTTTTTTCTGCTTTTAAAGCAGTTTTTGAGATTGTTTGAAACCTTTTTTCCTTGAGCTTTTTTCTAAGCTCGAATTAGGGTTTTCTTGAGAGTTATTTTCAAAGACTTAGTCTTTTCAGCTCTCCATTCTCAGTAGTTCAGATCGGAGTTTCTTGCTCATACACTCTTGAGCTTGTAAACCTTTTTGGTACTTAGTTTCAGATTCAGGCAAAGACTCTTTCAGTTTTAATAGAACAACATATTTCTCCTTCTTATCTTTTGTCTCAGATTTTGTAATGGCAATTTGATGTAATTGTGTTTTCAAATCAGAATCCTTTTATGTCTTGCTATTATAAGGTTGTGTTTCAGAATTACATGTTTCAAGTTGTATGTTGTATTTGTTTTCAGATCTTCATGCAAATCACTGATGAGATATGTGCTAATGAGATTGTGAGAATTACTATAATAGATGAGCTGTTATGAGTGGTTAAGTCTGGGTTTTCATAAGTTTGGTGAATCATCTGTTAGTCATAGGATTTATTTTCAAGTCATCTTTTATCCCTTTCCTCAGAGTTATTCTAGAATAGAATTCATCATTCGGAGAACCAACTCACTCTGGAGATTCCTCTTTCTGCAGATCACCCACATCTGAAAGAGGTTTCCATGTTTCAGTAGTTTGCTGAATATTGCATTCAGTGGGGTGCAAAACTATTGATAACAGGTTGGAAAACCCTCCCCTCAATATAAGAGAAAATAAATAAATTTAAAGTAGCGTGCACTGTTCCACTATGGCCAAAACAATAGAAGCTACATGACTTCTTGGGAACATAGTAAGTAAATGAGGAATTATTCTAGGGGATTTGAAGGTAAATTTGCATCTAATATTTTTTTAAATTTATAAAACAAGGTTTATAGATCATAGTTATTTGGAAACCAAAATTAAAGATTGTGTAAGAGTTTGTAGGAGAAACTAAATAAATTATGTAGTAGTAACTCAATTAAAGTAGAAGGTAGATATACTATTTACTATTAATTGAAATATGAAGAAACCTCTTTTGAAGAGAAAATGTTTAAGTTAAGATGCGGTTAGGATCAAAACATTGCCATAACACTTTATTCTCACGTATACCCCTTAGAAATCGAGGACCCATTAGTGCATGGATATGAAGGAAAAATTGTTAGTTATATAAATTATCTACTTTTTGCAAATATATATATGATATCTATAAGCTATGAATATCCATAGAGTAGATCATTTTAATATTTTATTTGGGAATGAGTAATGGAATATGTTTAATTTGTGTTGAATCAATTGATTGAGATTATAAAATCGGAGCAATAAAATAGACATGTCAATTTTAATTGATGAAGTGTGTATACACGAATTATGTGGGAAAACTGTTTAAGCATTCAATTTTCTTGATAATTTTTACCTTTTACATTTGTGTTATTGTGCATTTTTAGATAAAACTTTCGAATATATATAAATGTATGATTACAAAATGAGAGATGATTCAATTTTGAAATGTAGGATGTGTATATCCAAAGGGTAATGAGTTGTAAAGGATAATATTGAATGAATTGTTGGAAAAATTATGCATTAATTGTATCTTCTTTACATTATAATGCTTCTTCTTTTATTTAAATTAAAATGTTGATATTTCACCTTCGAGTAGGAACTTCATTGCAAACTTATTGAAAACCCCTATAATTGATTGAACATTCAACCATGAAACATGGAACCTTGTGAACCTAGTTATGATAGAAAGAGAAAACAATTATGTTGATTATAGAAACATAATTATCCTCTATAGGTGAGCATATTTAAATCTACATTAGAAAGTGAAAATGTGTATCCCTAGTGAAATTGAGATGTGGTTGGAAATGTGATGTTTCATGTATGCTAAAATTTAAGTTGAGATCTAACTGATAGTTAAAGCTATGATTAGATATAAGTTATAAAGATTTAACAAACGTAATGGATAAATTTAGAAGACCCCTATTAAGTGAATGAAATTTGTGTATTTTAATTTTGTGATAGGATGTGGTGAACACCATAGAAAGTATGTGTTGTGAAATGTGGAAAGACCAGTAAACTTTGTATTGTGCCTCAAGTGTGTGATACATAGTATCCAAATTGGGATAAGGGTGATGTGGATGTCAAGTATGATCTACCTATGTATACCCTTCATGAAATTCATGTGTGTTTAGATGCCAAAATGTTAAAGTTGGAGTGGGTGTATGTCTATTGATAGGAAATTTTGGTCATGTGATGTTTTATGTTGATGTTCTCTCATAGTGTTGACCCCTTCCTTGGAAGAGGGCGCGCTAGTGTAACTAGGGGTTGAGAGACACAGTTCCATCTATTGAGAAATTACGAGTTTCTAGAGATGTCATCCCTAATCTGGATAAAGGACCTACATGGAAATATTGTGACACTTCATGAATGTTGATTATGGTCTACTCCCCCACACATGAGAGCCACACTCATTGGTTCATAGTGCAAACCTAACCTTTGAGATTGGTACCCTATCGGGTTGAGGATGATCTAAAATGTGCCTTGGTTTGGATTTACTTCTACTCATAGTTTGGTCAACATTTGGTACTTTGAGGGTATGACACATAAGCCAACTTTCAAACTTTGGGTATTTGATAGCATCGAGAGCTAGTCAATAAGAATATGGGTAAACTTGTATCAACTACGAATCAATAGGTAAACCTTGGAAGTAAATTTCATCAAGTTAAACCGTGGGATAAAGAGCTCAAAATAACAAGAACATGCTTGGATTAATAATCAGTTGCACAAAAACTTATGTTAAGAGGTAGAGGAAAGTAATATTATGGATAGAGATAATGAAATATGGCAATAACAGTGGTAGCATGGCAATAACAGTGGTAGCATGGCAACAAGTAGTAGTGGTTAGTATACTACATGAGGTCAACTTTGGACTGTAAAATAATTACAGGTAACTTGCATATGGAATATTTCAGGTAGGAGACTCATGGGTTGGTTATTTAGCTAGTCTTGGGTTGTGTGGGACTATGCTTGTTATTCAGGATATGGCTACTATGTTGTTGTGCTATGTGGTTGGAGATCACCATGATTTTGCATGCTACTATATATATTACGTGGTTTGAGACCACTATTCCCTTCCTCCCCTTGGGTGGCTTTAGCAAAGCCACATGGTGTATGTAATGTGCAAATTTTGTGGGAATGTGATTTATTGCTATCTTATTTATTGATGATTTATTCTCATTATTTTTATGCCAATAGTGTTGAATTTTAATACTATGTTACTTAGCCATTTGAGTTTCACTTGGTCCTCTTTGCCTCAAGGACTTAATTGTTCTTTAATTGAAATGTTGCATTGTTGCTCATTTTGATTGTTGAATTTTATATTTTTTTGCATGCGATTTTATCATGATTTTGGTTTATATTCTTAAATTATTTGTTTTGAGGCCTTCTTATTATTTGTAATTGTTGGCTTGTGTGTAGTAATGTGATCTATGCAAACTACCATATCCAAGAGGGATCCCTAGTAGATTGTATACGGGGGTAGATAGCCAGGGGAATCTATTGTGAAGATGGGGGTTACAAATGGGACCGGTATGAGATGGTCGTAATCCATTCCCCCTAGCTTTATATGAGTGATTTCTTGTGTACCTTCCTTTTGGAGGTTAAACCCCTTACACAAACAAGGGGAAGGTACTAGGAAATGTATGGAGGGGTCCTTGGGAAAGGCCTCAAGACCATCTTTCCTATTATGAATATGGTATTTATGGTATGTGGCTTCGTTGGATACATGTTTATATGATGATATGGGTACACAGGGATGACACACCAACTTTACATTTACTCAACATTTCAGGATTACAAAATCTACAATAATATGGTGATGCGGAATATTCATGGGCACTCAACACAATTCATCCTCATAAATCCCATTGTGTGAGCCTTGTGGAGTAAATTGTAATATATGTGTTAATAACAAGTGAATCTGATGTTAGGTAATTATGTACTAAGTGATAGAGATATGCAAAAATGAGACGATGTTAATTATTTCTTGAAAAAATGATTTTGGATTGTAATTTATTTTGAAGAAGTTTTAGTTGAAACATTTAGCACTATATGTTGATTATTGATGAATGGGATTATCAACTTATCAATATTGATACAATTCTTAAATACATGTGTGTGACCTTAATTTATATGATTATGGTATTAATTTGAAAGATTGCTTGAATGGTGTAAACATTTGTGTTCTGAATTGTATGGGAACTATAGTCAATAGTATGACATTTTATTTCTAATACATGGTTGTTAACATCGTGGGAGAAGTTATCTAATATTATCCCTTGGACTTATACTTTGATTATTTTTAGGATTAGAACAAATAAGACTTGACATATTCAACAATTTATGTGCATGATCATATTAGGATTATATTTTCAAAACCTTCGCTGTTTCTAGGAGGAAGTCTAATCTAAGGTGAGGGGAATGTAAGGCCAAACTTTGTGTGATTATTGGTATTATGATATTCCTTGGTATGAGTGTCCATTATGGATTGAATAAATTAGATGCATGGTGCAATTTCGTTGATGTGTTCTAGTGTTATCAACCATATTGGTGAACAATATGGATTAATTCATCTCTTTGAAATTAGGTAGAAAACATGGTTATTTTTGTTAAGAAAACATTGCATAATCCTCCTATGGATTGACTATCTAGAAGATTATTAGTTCTTGCACCTTACTACATGTTTGAATTTTAATGATGCTAATGGATGCTATGAGTAATGCTAAGGACTATGAATTATTTAGATTCAAAATGAATAATTGATATAGTCTATTTAATTATTAGTATGGAAGTATGGAATTGTGATTGTTTGATCAAATTTAGGATTGTGGTTAATTCTTTGTGAATGAATCATTTTTAAGAAACAAGATATAATGAATTTAGTTGAGTAAAAGATAAGGATTAATGTGGTATTAAATTTTAGTTTAACAAATGTACTAATGATTTGAATGATTTTGATGAAGATATTATCTACGTTAGGTATTGGAGGTCTTAAGAGTTTTCATACAACTGAAGAATGGATGCAAGTAAAGGTAACATTAATTGAACATGATATCAACTTCAAGTAACTATAGGTGGTAAGTTATATGCATAATATTTATATTTTCCTTCTGAATAATAAGAAAATTGTAAAGATAAAATTAGGGAAGGTTAAACCAATGGTTATGGCTTCAATTTCCTTAATGATGAATTTGAATTGATTACATGAATTTATTTTTATCAATTAAATTAGGAAAGTGATCTTAGTTAGATTAGTGAAAATTGTGTAATTTTGATGATGCTTAACCATATACATATTGGATATATATATACATCTACTAATGTTGTGGTTGTTGTATAGGAAATAAGTGCCAATGAGGAGAAGGTAGAAACATAGAAATCCTACTAAAAACGTCACTCGTTGAAGTTGCATGTTTTTCTTGATGCTTTAAGGGAAGAATTAATGTGATAAATTTTATATATTTTTTAAATTATCTTTTAATATTTTGGGGTTATTGTTATTTTAATTTGTTTGACATTTTTCTTTGAAAACCATGTGTATGTTCCAAGTGGGTTGAAAGTGTTTGAATATTAAACTTTACTTTATAATAGTGTTTTAAAAAGCCTTAAATATATACCTAAGGCAACTAGACACTTTTTGAAAGCCTTAAATTATCAAATAAATGAGTATTGACCCCTTTTTATTCCCCTTTTATGAATGTGAAAAAAAATGATTTTAGGGTTTTGTTTTACCTTATTTTTTTTATCTTATTCATTGTTGGGGAGAAGAGAGGAGGGAGTTAAAAACTTGTTCACTTTTCTTTTAGCTGAAAAAAAGAGGGACCTTGGAAAGAGGGTTTGGAAGGAAGAAGAAGATGAAGACACTAGAAAATAGAGTGAGCAAGAAGAAAAGATAAGTACTTGACACTATTATGCCATGTTAGTTGTGATTCTTTAGCTTGTTGAAATGTTGGTTGTGATTTCTTTGTTTTGTTGAAGTCTTGTTGTAAATGATTATAAATTTGTTGAGTTTTATTTTGTGAAATGGGTAGTTTTAATCTTTAGAGAGTTGTGGGTGATCCAATATTTAGCGGGTCTTTGCAAAACTACTTGTATGAGGTTTTTATGAAAATTTATTTTGGATTTTCTCTTGTTATTGGAAGTTGGATTGTTTATTTGATTTATGGTTTTTGGCGTTTTCTCGCTACTTGGGGGTTGGCTAGAGTCATGAATGGCTTGATGATGCCAAAAAGGATGGGTGGAGAGTTTTTACTGTCTCATTCACATGGTCTTACCCTATTCCTTAAAGGTGAATGATGAACTTAAAGGATTTTAACAGGTTGCTGTTGGTATAAAATTTTCATGAAATTTCAATCAAGAACAAAGTTGTAAACTATTCATACTATGGTGCAAGAAATAAAAAGCAAAAAAAAATGTAAGAGCTTTTAGTTAAAATAAGAGAGAACTCTTGTGTTAGTAGTGTTGAAAGGTGAAATAATTTTTAGAAATATTCTCTTTGTTTCCTTGAGTACATGTGGTTTCAAAATATGTGTCGAGGGGGCGATGCAAAATTTTAAGGTTGTATATGAACTTATAGCTCATTCTATAATAAAAGCCAAAATATATTATTCTCAAACTTGCAACAAAATAAAAGTGTAAATTGTATTTAGTTGTCAAAAAAGTTGTATTGAAGAGTTAAATTTTATGGTTACTTTGGTGAAAAGAATGAAAGTAACAAAATAAAATGCAAGATATTCATGTAGTGAATATGCTTATAAAGGAATATAAATATGAGCAAACTCAAATTAGTATGATGAATAAATATGAAATAATTTGCATGTACATGTATATTTGTATATATACATAATAAATTTGCATACATACTTATATAAATGTGGAATATATATATATATATATATATATATATATATATATATATATATATATATATATATATATATATATTTTATATACATATTAAAATAAATAAAAAATAATAATATTTAAATATATATGAAATAAAATTTACATAATATAATTTATAATTTTTAATATAAATCCATATTATATATAATCTAATTAGAAATTAAATATCTTAAAAATGAAACATTTTTTTTTAAAATTTCAATGCAAAAGGGGGCAGATAGAGTTTACCCTATCACCACACCTCTTTGTAGGAGCTGGGCTCCCAAGGGGCTGTGAGCCCCTGTGGGAAGTCACAACTTCCTTTGGGGGCTATGAGGCTCCCCAATAATAGCCACCACTACCCATTTCCCCTGTTCACATTGCCCTCTAAAATTTTTCATTGCTTAAATAAATATAAAAACAATTTTTTTTTATTACTGTTAAACACAACATATTTAAAAGGAAAATGTATTTTTTTGTTGTTGTGTATACACAACAAATCCCCCCTCCCCGAAAAAATATATAACAACATTAATGAAAATGTATATACATTGTCTTAGGAGCAACAATATAAATTCATAGAATATATATGTTGTCTTGGGTAATCTTGCTATATTCAATTACTTGTAAACACAAACAAACAACCAAAAATGGGGGAAGTTAGAAACAATCAAAAAAACAATACAAAAGGGTTTATGTAAGGAGCTTCAATGGAAGCAAACAACATATCCGTAATCATAATGGGATAAACAAGGGCTTCATAACCTGCAAGATGCAACAATGGTGGACTTGGCATTCTCCAATTCTTTCTCTCCTCCAAACCTGCAAAACCAAATGAAGTGAAAATGAGAAGAAAATAGGTTAAAATAATATCCTTATGATTTAGGGTTAACTTGGAGTTTCCCTAAGATCTAAGGGTTGTGATTGATCTAATTTAATGGTTGGAAATAAGTGCACACCCTATTGCTTTAAAAGTTATAGTTACTTTAGCTAAACATGATTAATTAATCAAAATGGTTCATGGTGGCGACAATGAGTCTAAAACCCCTCAACTTAAAGTTGTGACTAAAAGTCACTTAGTAATTATTTAAATATGCCTATGGGACTTCACAAATTTATCAAACACTTGGATAAAATTTAAATGTAAACTTTGGGTTCTTATAAAATTAATTAAAGTTATTTTATGAAGCATTTAAATAAGAGTTTGTTAAATATAAAATTAGACAGATATTTAAAGAAATTTATAAAATAATTTTGAGGACACATCTAAATAATTAAATAAACAATTTTGACGTTATAGATCATTAAAAGTGGTAACTTAAGGTCTCAAGTAATTTTCTTAATTTAGATTAAACCCCACACGCAAATATGATTATGCATATAAATTAGTTCTACGGATTAAAAATTAATGTGGTTATTTGGAAATTAAGGGGATGGGTGTTGAACATGATGCTTCACCTCGACATTTGTGCCATTATAGAACAAAGTTAGATAACATTAAATTATTGGAAATAAAAGGCTGGTTACATTTAAAGGGTATTATTTTATGAAATTCATTTGGGTATCAAGTCAGTAGACCTAACTAGTGTAGATAATGTATCTGGAGCTAATAGAATTAATTACCCTTGAACAATGTAGATTCAATTTACTCAAATTAATTAAAGGTGAAAAGATTTGACTTATAGATGAAACTAAGTCAACAAGATGTGAAAGATATTAATATAGTGCCACCTTGAGAAATAAAAACAAGTATAAACTTGACCACACATGTGTAATTGTATTGTGAGATTAAAGTTTGAAATATAGAATTTCAACTCCCTTAGGATAAACTCAAACCTTGTTTACCCAAGTCGAACCTAAGGAGTTCTTAAGATATTAATGATGGAGTAATCCTTAAGCTTAGGTGTTAGCTTTATAAACAAACCTTGGTCAATTGCAAACCCTAGCATCAAGGTCAATCGTGTCGTCTATAAGAAAATGTGTTGCAAAGAAACCCTAGGCGTGGTCTTGTAGAAAGTTCCTTAGATTTAGACTTCCACACTAGAATTCAGGATGTCATGGCATGTAGTCATTGGGTTCACTTCATGTCTAAGTCATCCGTGCCAGTTAACACACATACACTTGGGTGGTAATTAATAGTTGATTAGTGTTCAAAAAATAATATTTGGTTTTCTTGGTGTAAAATATTGGGCATGACAATAGCTACCTAAGTGAATGCACCAACTTTGGGGAGACAATTCTTATTCCAACAAAGAATACATTGTAGTTCCTCAATTTATTACCACACAATCTTATACAATACTCTTCTTCATTTATGAATAATTTCCTTCCTACCAAAGCTTCTTCTAAGATGAGTTTTTGATTTGTTTGAATGCATGTATCTTACAAGATTTTCCATTGCCACTCACAAAATCCACCACAATCTACTTATGTGATGTAGTCCCTTACATATCTGCTAAGTAATTTTTTTTCAAAACATGTTTGGCCTCATCGATATTTGGAAGTTTTTTCAAAGAAGGATACCCTTTCTAGGAATCCTTCTAAAAGAGAGCCTTTCTCCCATTTCCGAATTTGTTTTAATTAAAATGAAAAACCCATTGTAAATTCACAGGCAAATATTTGTATGTTCTTTCCAACTCTATGTTACTTATAGCTTGTATGGTTACCATGGTCTCCATTCATAGACTCTCTTTAATGTGAATTTAAAACCATTTTTATAGTTTTTCTTCTTTCAATAATTTTTTGGATGTGTCTTTGAGAACAATTTTACTCTTATGAATAACTCTTTTATAGATTAATTCAAATATTTAATTCTAGACCTCCATTTATTGTCTTTCACTATTTTTAAATGTACATTAATTACTTTAACATTATAAATTATAATTAAAAATTGTTTAAGATATTTATTAAATATTTTAGAAAATGTGAAGCTTGTAATAATAAGGGCAACTCTTTAAGCAACTAAAATCTAAAACTATTCTCAATTAATCAATAAAAATATTAATAATTATTTAAAAAGTATTTATAATAAAAAATTTACATAGTTGTTTTATTAAACATAAGTATTAAATTTAAATAGAAAAAAATATAAGATTTAATTACTTAATAGATATGATTAATAATTATTCTAAAGATTGCTTCTAAAATCAATATTATATGTTTTCACACATAATATATGTGAAGAAGGACTAAAGAAAAGAAGGGCTTAAGTTTAAGTAAAGAAATTAGTTATAAACTATTGAAAATATGATTAAAAAATAATATATAACTAAATTTGAGTATGTTAACATACAATAAACATGAAAAGGAACAAAAAGATAAATAAATGCATATATATAATCATAAACAATTATTTATATGCACATAAAAAATATGTCACGATCAAATTTTAAAAATTTGTATTTAAACAGACCTATATTGATATAAATGTGAAAAAACTTAAACTACCATATTTAATAATTAATTAAATAATTTTGATTACAATAATAATACTAAACACATTAAAATCTTTCATTTCATTTCACTTAAAATAGATAAACTTTCTTGATAACATGATTAAATATCTGGTTCTATTTCCGCGACACCAACAATTAAGGTGGATAGTGATAAAATGTGCCAGTGCCATGCAAACTCTAGGCACGACAGTAAAATGGGTTGCTGTTGACATTTGAAGCATGAATTCAACATCATTCTGCCATCGCCCTTCATGGAGAATGACAGTATGGAAATGGAAGAGCAAGAACAAGAGCATGAGCATGCTAAACATTAGATGCAACGCTCGCGTGAAGGGCGAAGACGATTACCATTCTACTCTCAAAGCTCTACAGTCCCAAGGTCGATTCCCTAGAAAGTCATTAGGCCAGGTGTGTGTGCCTGCCTCACTCTTATGCGCAATCACTATTTCATTTAAATGCTCTTTTGCTCCAATACCATCCTAAACTATGCACCGCATTCTCAAGCTGCTGTGAGTGTTTACCAGATAACTCAACACAGACTCAAATTTTATACTCTCCAAACACGTCGAAATTCAGAAAACCCCTTTTTTAACTTTTCAAAGCAAGGTATTTGGAATTAGTGAAGCTTCATATATGTAGATAAAATATGCTATGTTGCCCTAAATATCAGAAATGATAACTTCCAACACCCTGTAAATGGGATTGCTATTTCTGGTTCAGTTTGAACCTTGGATAAATACACTTATTGGACTAAGTGTGCTATGTAGAAGCATGAACGTAGATGATAGAAGGAAAAAACTATTTCAAAGTGCAATAGAACAAGCTAGGCACCTGAATGGGAATTGTAATGCAAAGTTTTATTATGCAAGTCTTGTACATGAGTTGAGAGGTCAGATGCATTGAGCACCTAAATCTATCCTCTTTTCAAGCACTAACTTCTCATTTTTTCTAATTGTATAAAGAAAGATTGTTTACAATATTATACATGAGGATAATTAAGGGTTTGATAGTTACAAAATTGTTTGTAGCTCTAATGAATATTGGCTCCAATGACGGGATTCCTTGGTGTTGCAGTTATCTAAGACTGGTGCCACAATAGAGAGTTTAGGTTAGGTGTGTTAGAACAAACAACATTGTGATTGAATGCATGTGACAAGATTGATTAGGAGTTAGACTATTGTATTACTACTATGTGTTCTATAAGTGATGACAAAGTTGTTCATGGAGTTCTGAAAGCCAAGTGTTGGCATTGAAGGAGTTATGCACTTTGGAGCGTATCTTCCTTTTGCCCTTGAGAAGCAATCGACACCATCGCATCCAACTGTAGAATAAGATGTGGGATGTTTTGAGCAACTTGCACTTTGGTGTACCATTGTCCTTTGGACGAAACTTGATCCACTTCATGATTTGAAAGAGAGGGATCTCTTATTGACTTGTTTGTTTGACTTTGGCATTGATCATCTAATTAGTATATGTTGTTGTGACACAATTAGGATTAAGTTTGACCAGCTATAGCGTTTTTCTAGCATTATGAGATTTCAACAAAGATATATGGTAATGGCACAAGAGCTTTTTTGTTGAAAACGAAGTGTAGACCAAGGTAAGGAGGAAGATAGAGATCAAAAAGTGTTATCTCCTACTTACTTGGTGATTGTGTAGGGTCCATTCCAAAGTGAATGAAGCTTGTGGTAAGTTCTTGTGAGTTGTTCTTTCTACAAATGTAACCAACCTTGTTCACCAACCTAGATGATGTGTTGTGTGTGTTACTTGTACCAAGCATTTGCGTTCTGAAGGATGGTGGCATGAGATATGCTATGCCAAGGGGTGCCTATGGTTGGAAATCCAAGCTGACTTGAAAAGTGTTGTGCGTTGTAGAGCTATGAAAAGCTTTGTTGCTGTTGCGTTGAATGAAGGGAAGAATTTTATCCCATGTGCATTGCTTCCTAGAATTGTACAACCAAAGGAGATGCACTACCATCTTGTTGACTACTTCTATATATTCATTAGTTTGCCAATGGAAGGAAGTAGATTTATCCAATTTTGTGTCCACCATTGACCAACTGCTTTCCAGAAATGACTCAAAAACTTGGTATGTCAATTATATATATTGGTGGATGCTAACCCAAAATGAACCCATACATTTTGAAAATACAACTAAGTTGTTTCTAGAGTTGAGATTGTCTTCTTACAAGGCATGATAGTTGCCATCTTAGAGAATCTATCTACCACTATATACATAGTCATTACTATAATTACCAAACAAAAAATCCATGGAAACAGATTCTCAAGGCTTTGTTTGTACTCGCAAAGGTGTGTACATGCCTTGTTTCTTGATCAACTTGGCTATGGCACATGCGGTGTAGGTTTAGATGTATTTGGCAACATTTGATCACAAGTGCAGCTAGTAGAAGTGCTTTAGCAATATCATGAGCTTTTCTCAATCCCAAAGTGCCTTGTCACTTTGCGAAAACAAGCCTCTCATATGAATTTTTCTCACTCTTCTCTATGTGGTATGCTCAAGTGCCCAAGGTGATATAAGAGTCCATGTTGCAAGTAGAAATCTGGAATTGGATTACCTTTGCACAAGTTTTGATATATCTTAAAGAATTTTGCATTTATTGTTTATGATTTTTTTCCAAATGTTGGTTTTGCATCTACATGCATCAAGCATAGTGAGGAGAGCTTAAATCAAAGGGCGATTGAAACAATTTGCTATTGGATTGGAACTTCTCTTCATGCATTTGATGTTGAGGTGGAACATTTGAAGAGATAAAGAGTAACTTTGATGGTGTTCTTGCTAAAGTTTGTTTTGTGTATATAGAAATTAGAGTGACTTGTGATTTGTATGGATCATTGTTTCTTCTTCGAGTATGTAGTGTTTCCATTGCTTACATGCTTGGACAATTGCATAAAACTCCTTGTCATATGTGGGATACCATCAAACTGTCTATTTTGTGTTGGAAAGTGATTGGATGGTCATGTTGAGTTAATATTACTCCAAGTACATACTTATAGATGTTAGTCTTGATCTCAAATGACTATTGAAGATTTGGTAGCATGAGCATTGACACAAAATAGAGTATGCACTTCAATTTGTTGAATGATTTTTGTTGTGTGGCTGACCTAGTGAATTTTGCCTTTGCGCCACATTTGGTGATTTGATTTAGGGGCTAGGTGATTTGAGAGAAACCAAGTACAAAACTCACATAGAAATTTTCCATCTCAAGAAGTTGTAGGGCTCTATGAGGTCACTCTTGGATGGCCTAGATTTTGGCTAGGTCTACTTGTACTCCCTATGGATCCACAATGTACCCTATATACTATATCTACTTATGGAAAATGATTTTTTTTCCAAATTAACATAGAGCTTCTATACCATAATCAATCAACCCTAGAGAAGGAAGGCATCAACCTAGAAGAGGAAGGCATCAATTTTTATTTTGGTTGTGCATGTGCGATTAGTAAAACTAGATAAATTTGCGAGATCCTCCCACCCACCTATCTCACTACTTACTATATGTGAGAGGTCTCCATAAGAAGCAAAGGGATAGAATTTTTATTTCTTAGATAGATGGGTTGACAAATGTGAAATACTTATTGGATGTGGTGTAGATGTTCATCCCATGTTTTGCCAAAAATTAGGATGTCATCAATGTAGATAGCAATGAGTTGGTTAGTGAAAGGTGGAGAATGTCATTCATCATCCACAAGAATGTTGTTGGTGCATTACAAATTAGAAATTGTGTATGTTGCCAGCATTAATGATCTAATGTTTTGTCATGTATTTTTGCGTGGTTTTCCACTTGAAGTAATATTGATTTGAAAGTTAAATTTGTTTTGGAAGGCTTCCATTAGAACTTGTTGCCAATCATTTTCAGATTTTGTAATCGCAATGTAAAGTTGTGCAGCTTGTCACCAACAAGTATAATAATTTAATTATTCATATCCTTTCATTGTATGCTCTCACTCTTCCCACATTAGGATCTTGATGATAATATTCATGCATTCTCATTGTGAAACTTGTCAAGAATAAAAAAATTCCATTTCAGACATTATATTGTATACTATAAGTTCTATGGGGCCATGCCATTGATGATACTGTTGGTATGCAAAGAGGCCTTAGAGCAAGGAGAGACAATACAATATCATATGTAGTGGCTGAGAGATTGCTTCAGAAGAGGCATCCATTGCCTTGACCTTCTTTTGGAAAATAAGCAAAATTGATGGGGTGAGATTGGTTGTGGAAGATGCCAAAAAAATTACAAAATATATTTCTAATCACCCTTAGGTTTTTAGCTTGATGAGAGAGCACACAAAGGGAAAGTGCTTGTACAAGAAGGTGTCACAATATTTGCAGCTGATTGTGTAACGTTGCAAAACATTTGTAATTTGTTGACACCATTGAAACAATTTTTTGTGAGTCAAGCATGGCTAGAATCGACATATTTAAAAAAGGTTGATGGAGAGAGGACCAAAGACAATTTTTGATGATGCCTTGGCAAAGAGAGTTATAGAGACCATCAAGGTAATTTCAAAATTTAATTTAAATTTCAAGTTGAATCCTTTATTTTCAATTTTTAAAAGTGTAACTTTAATTTGTAGATGTTGAAGCCTTTGGTGAGGGTATTGCACTTGTTGGATGTGGAGTGAAACCTAATGGGATACATTTGTGAGGCCATGAATAGGCCAATGAGTCTATCCAAAACTATTATGGGAGGGATAGAGACAAATTCGATCCCATTTGGGAGGTCATTGATTAAAGGTGGAATAATTAAGCCCACAAAATCATGCATGTAGTGGGGTACTACCTCAACCCCAAGATTGTTTTCTCTGATGACATCACATTGGAAATGAGGAGGTTATGGAGGGCATCTCAACATGCATTGATAGGATGATAGTTGAGCTTGAGATGAGGGACCTCATTATTTTGAAGTTGTAGAATTACAAGTAGGCTAGGGGGAAGCCTCTTTTCTTTGCCACTAGCTATTTGAGGGAGATCAACCTAGACACTCGGTAAAGAAAAATAGAACACTTACTTATATCTTACAAGTTACAAATTGCAATTATTAATATTGTTTACTTACAAACTTTTAAATGTCTTATTTTCAAATTCTTGGTGGGAAGATTGGAGTGGAAATACCCCAAGCCTTTAAATGCTAGCCCTTTAATTTTTGTTTCAACTTTGTAATGCTTTTGGATGTGAGTGCATCAGAGTTTGGTTGGGGCCATTCACATGAAGAAGCACAATAAGTTGACTTAATGACGCCTCAATGACCTAGTTTTTGTGCAATACAACCTTTGGCTTTGCATAAGAAAGGTAGACATATTTGCATAGAAGAATTTAGACTTGGATGAGATTGATATTTATAGAGACTAGGCTACATAGGATGAGGAGACTTTTGTGTTCACGGAGGATGAGATTGTGTTATTTCTAGAGGTAAGCCATGAAGGTTGTAGGTACAATAGAAGTAGGAGAGATTAGATCGGATCATAGTATTAGAGGTGATGTCAAACATGATGTAGAGGAGAAGTCATTGCCATTTAGTACTAGGGGGGAGCCATAGGCACAACCTTCTAGGCTAAGTGTGTAGCCATAATTGAGTGTAAGGACTAGACCCTCTCCCCAATTTCTGATTAGAATAGGGAATAGGAAATTGTAAGCTATTATAATTTGTAACTTACATGGGTATGCAATATACGAAGATGATTTTCGATGACAATCATCATAAATAGATAATAGTTATTAATTGGCTGTTATATTCATACAATGAATTCTATTTGTACTCAAATTTAATAGAAAACACTTCAAATATAATAGAAAACACTTCCCCAATATTTTATAGACTCATTGATACATTTTGTAACTGTATTTTGCATTAAATTTATGGTTTTTTAAGAAATTTAAGAATTTTTAAAGTTGCTAAGTTTTTATTTAGCTGATTTTTTTTGGTCTATTGAGTCTAAGTATGTGAACTATGGAATAAAACATATAATAGCAACCAAGGAGAATGGTCACACAAAAGCATTTTTCAAAGGGGTGCAAAAAGTCATTGTTGATTGTGGGAAGAAGATGACCACACCCTTGTATCTCCTTGCATTTGTATTGTGTCCCAAATATTACGACATGGAGATACTTTCTTTGTCTAGAAGTGGCATCATATAGAGAAGCAAACATTGTTGATGGATACAAGATTGCATTATGAAGAATCTTCCCAAATTTTGATGTGGGGGATATTGTCGTGGGTGAGTTTGGTATCATCATCTTATTAGAGATTCATAGTATCAATGCTCTTTGAGACAAGTACAAAGATGCTTGTACATGGTGGTATCTCCACATGCAAGGTTCTATTTTCCTCCAACCTTTCGCAATCAAAGTTATATCATAGGCAAGCATTTGTAATTTTTAAACATTCTTACTACTCCTTTGCAGCGATATATTACATGTTATACTAATAAATGTTTTATTGATCGTCTCTAGTTTCAATAGGTTGCCGATTCTTCTTTGACCAAGCAGAATTGGTATACTCCTTTATTCATTTAGTTAAGCATAACTAGTTGATTGCAAGAAAAACAAAAGAGTTGGTCTACGTGTATTCCAACTTGTGCCTCCTATCACGTAAGCAAGTCAACTGCAAGCAAGAGGTGACAAAGAATTGGGATGTAACCCTCGAATGTGCCAACTTCGATGTATTTGTTGCACAAATTTCCATAGTCTCTTTCGATGATGATGAGGCTCTTACATAGAATATAGTTAGTGGGAGCAGTACTGTAGTTGCTTGTGGCTCAAAGGAATCAAATAATGATTTTGATGCTTTCTATGAAGAGCAAGATGAAGATTATTGATTATATTTTGTATCGATTTGACATTTGACATTGAATTATCAATTGTCTTTATGACGATCAATTGTGTTTTCAATTTTACATAATTTTTTACAAATTATGGGTACAGCCAAACTGAACTTGGGAAAAAACACTATATCGATCTCATACCAAAACCCCGAACTGACCCATATCCGTACTGGGAACTTAGCACATTTATACAATTTATAGCTGATAAATCACCAAAAGATATTTTAGAAGTACTTCAAAATGATAGTATGTAAAGAGACATCATGAAAAATACAGATCTTGTTAAGAGTAAAATGAGAAGAAAATATTTAAACATCAACTGTAGTATGAACTTGGGTTAGCAGATTTTTATAAATGATGATGGCTTTTAATGTCCAATAGGCCATCATGGTTTGTAGGACCTACAAAAGTGTCTTGTTTCGAAGATTATTTCTAAGATAGTTTAGTGTAAGAATAAATATTCCAAGATTTGTTTAGTTATCTTTATTCAAATCTTCATGTCTTAGGTTGCATTCTCAATCTCCTTTGCAATTGTGTCTAATGTTGTTATATACCAGGCATGTTAAAATGATTTTTTTTTCATTTTCTATATCATTTCTTACAAATTCTCTGTCCCAAGATGTCTTTGGCAGGGTCCATCTACCAGTTTCAGGATGTAAAAGTTGGGGTATTTATTCACATGTTTTAATGCCCTTACTTCTGTCGTAGGTTGGGATTCTTGTGATGCCAAATGTGATATCATGTTGAACTCATGCAGGAAAGTCTTCCTCACTTTACCTCATGCAGCTGAGTTTTCCTCTTTAACTCACGTTGATTTTGGGTCTCAGTTGACCCATATCCTCATACTAGTGGTTACTCCAATTGATCTTGTTTAATGGTGAATATATCTCTTTGGAGATAAAGATGGCTTCCGTGTTTCTCTTTCCAGTGGCTTCTGAGGCAACTGATTTTGTGGTTCTTGTTAAGTCTGTTGTACTGATTAACCCAACATTTCAGCTGGCTTGTTGGGCACACGAGTGGTTTTATTTCTATTGTCCTTTTTCACTTTAATGTCTTTTCTTAATATTTGATTAAGGCTTTCTTCCATAAGTTTGTTGATGTATTGAACTATTTTAGTTACAGTATTTTGTATTGATCCATAAGCCACTACATGATAACTAATAAACATTCAAATGACTGATTTTGTCACAGTATCAACCCCAGATTGATACCCATTCATTTCTAATCTAATGATGACTTCTACATTATTGGCATGCAAAATAGAATTGAATGCATGTTAACTAGTAAATACTGTTGGAAACAACTATCATCAAGCTGACCTGCCAATACGTTATAACTGATATCGTAAGCTTAAATTTTCTTTTGATAAAAGCTAGGTTGCCAATTGGTTAGTAGTTTGATTGAGTAATAAGCTATGAGCACATCAAGAAATCAGAGTTAGATCCAACACTCAGCAAACATAAGCAAACAACCAATTAGGAAAAGCTTGCTTGCCATATTTTGCAATTCCAGTTTTGTAACTTTCCTCAATGTTTTGTAGTAATGCACGTCATTTAAAAAATGAAAGGTCTACGAATTTTGATTGTCATTCATGCCAGTCTAGGAGACTCTTTGTAATGGTTATGCAGACAACTATATACTTCCATAAAACTATTTGAAAACATTGGAACTGGTTCTTTTTCAAAGGGGTTGTGTGTTGAATCTTTCCTTTCCTTTTTTTTTTTTCTGTTAAGTTTGATAACATTTAAACAGGTTAAATATGTGACATGCTCAAAGCATGCTTTAATTAGTTTATTTCTCGCTTTACAAGTATTCGTTTGGCCAGCAATTAGGGTGGGTGTGCTTTTGCAATTTGTTTGTAAGACAATAATAATTTATATGGATACACCCTCATTCTTATTACACCTCTCTAAGGACGGGCTTCACAAAATTGTTTTGTTGTTTGAAACTTTTATTTATTTTCTCTCTATTAAATCCTTTGTATCATTTTGGCTACACTTTAGGGGCCAGGAGTGGAAGCATATGATATGTGTGGTACTGGATGAAAAATAGGAGTCTATGACATGTATCTGCTAAACCATTAGCATGTTGACACTTTGTTTTAACATTTAAGACCTAAAATGAGTTTATGATGATTCAAAAAGAAGAAATCTGAATACATTGAATGACTTGAAATTCAGGAAAGATGACTAGCATTGCATGAGTTTCATTCAATCCTGTCATTGCATTTCAACAATAGCTTTGGTTTTGGTTACTAAGTAAAGGTAGAAGATATAATTGTAAAACATTTGCATGCAGCATTACATGCTAAATTCAGCAGTAAATGAATTTCTGGTAAAAGAAGCACAAGTTAAAGATGGTGACGTGGTCTTGGAAATTGGACCTGGGACGGGTTCGTTAACAAATGTTCTTGTGAATTCTGGTGCTCTTGTTTTTGCGATTGAAAAGGTAAGCATTTATTGATTACCTTAATTTTTGTTATTTAAAATAAAAATCCAGTCCATAGTTTTCATTTCAGTTAAATATTTGTAACCTGCTTTGATAGAGCATACCTTATTATTTTATTCGTGTATGCCGGACTGTCTTTTGGTTGAGCATGCAATCATATTGTATCTTTGAAAGGGGTACATGAAGAGACATCAACAGATTCTAGAACCTCATTTACCTTGATTTAGTTATAGATTCATAAGGTTGTTGAACCATCCCCATGTTCAGTCAATGTCTCTGTTGATGGACACTTGGCCTCAATGATTTTATCAAGATTGAATAAATATATAACATTGATCAAGACACCAATCTTGATTTCTGTTGAGTTACTTTATCTACTGCTAGCAAGTATCCAAAAGAGTTCACTATACCTTGGAAGACCTTATGATTCCAAAACTCCAAAGGGAGCCCCGAAAGCCATATCCAAGTGGGAGCAACCAAACCAAGATCCGCTGAAGGATCAAAACCTGGCTTCCATTTGCACAAGGATAAGCAGTTCTTGAAATTTTTATCATAAGCTCACAGGCCTCCGGTTAGCACCTTTAGCAAATCTTCATGTGTCATAAAGCTAAACAGAAATAGACCATTGGCCATAGCACTTATATTAACACTCCCTTTGAGTTTCCAAACAGATTCTGCCCATTTTCTAACCTGGTCTATATTAGGTTTGAAAGCAAGAAACTTACCCACAAGGGAGAGCTGAAGACCAACAATCGTCTCATTCATGATATCATCAGGAACAACGATCTCTAGACCTTCCACAGAACATGAAGCCTCCAAAGGACTGAAAACCCCAGTTTTCACCATATTTGTAGATCTTTCACCAACCAACTTTTCCACATAGGACACCGGATCTTCTGTTAAAAAGAAAGAATTGAGACCATAAGGGGGAGAAACAGGAGCCTTTTCAGCATCTCAAACAAAACCCACAAAAGACGATGAAGCCTTATTATCTTTCCTTCCATCTTTCCCTGCCATGGAAATAGCCTTCACTCCTTCCTTTACCGCCACAAAAGCAGCCACTTTGGATGGGGAAGCCTGCTGGGGCACCCCACCGGTCAGCTCCATGACCAACCACAAGAGTCTTCAGAAAATTTGAAATTGCAGAGCGTGCACGTTATATCTAGCATGGATTGTTAAAACTTAAAGTTAAATGGAAATCGCTTTATAAGTAAGTTGACTCTTTCCCCATTGGGACACAAGACTAAGATGCTTTCTTTTTGGTTCTTTATGGGGACGATTTTCCTTATAACTATTTTACTTGATAGATGTAAACTTCTTGTTCACTTTCATAATATAAGATACAATCTAAAAAATGTATAAAGAAGAAATTAAATGAAGTCCCATCATAAAGATTGAACACACCTTTCCATTAATCACTTCACCCTTTACTTTTTTGACTTAAGTAACATTCATTTTGTGCAGGGAAAGGAGAATGTTTGTAGAGCACTATTTTGTGTAGAATGGGACAAGATAACTTGTAGACCCCTAATCAATTTTGTTCCAGGGGATCTAGAAATATTTACCAATTCATTCAGTTTCTTGGTTAGGATTTTTTGGTTGGAGTTTCCGTGCATGAATAATTTTGTATAGTGCACTGGTAGGGATGATTTGTGTTGGTATGTGAGGATATTTTGAGGGATGTATGGCTGTCTAAGAATGAGGTTTCCTGAGATGTGTGTGGGGGTCATTTGGCTGTCTAGATGTGGAGATTTTGTGGTGAAAATTTCTGAGTAAGCACAATTTTGTGCAAAGCAATAATACAGATGATGTTCACTAGGGCATGGGGATATTGTGGAGGATGTATTGGGCGATATTGGGGAGGAATTTGGAAGATGTGCATGGGTGAGAATTTTTGGTATTCTATGGAGGAATCTAAAACTTTCCATTTGAAACTTAATACTCTAAAAATTATTAGAAAAAGAAAAACACGTCTTTCATGTTGTACCATAGAGACAAATTTTCAAGGCATAGGTACTGAAGATTTTATCCTTGTCTGGGCAAAATGGCATTCACATTAAAGAGTTTTCTTGTATAGGTTTTGTTGGCATTACAATTCGCACCTCTGGAGTGCGTATTGGCAACAAACAGCTATGCATAGTATTAACTACTCTTCAAATTAGGAGGGGAAGCTCCCTCTTTTGTTGATATGCGTAAAAAGTAAAGTATTCTAAATTCCTATCTTTTTGACTCAGTTGGTAGAGGCACAAGGTTAAGAAACCACATACATTGCAGCTAAGGTTTTCTTTGGTTTTGCAGATCTTAACTACAACTAGGCTAATGCTAAAACTATCCTATCTCCTCTAGATAAACAAAGCAAGAGGAATTAGGAGCAGGGAATGGTATACGATAAACTTTATATTAGGATTCCCAAGGAGGTGGAACACCTATCCGAGGTGTAGATATGAAAGAAAGACTATTAAAAACAACATCAAACGATAATCTCTATTTCTAAATTCCCAAGGAGGTGGAACACCTATCCGAGGTTTAGATATGAAAGAAAGATTATTAGAAACAAATAAATCTAGGACAGCAAATTGAATGAAGGACCTAACACACAATGAATGATCAAACCGACTTTATATTAAACAAAGTGAACCAATACAGAATAGCAATATTGCACAACAAGGTGGGCACAACAAGGTGGGCACAACAATTTGTTATCACAACAAAAGTTCCAGTACAAATGATCAAGGGTGCTCTTATTTATAGAAGCTTGAAGGAGTAGGGAACCCTAAAATCTCCTCGAGTTAACATGAGTCTTGCAAGCATGCAAGATTTATTATTAAGTCTAAATGTATGTAACTTAACAGTTAACTAGAAAAATTACCTCAGTTAACTGATTCTAAACCAGACTAATTGGACCTTGCAACACGCAAGTCTTTATTGGTATGAGAGTTAATTGGCAACTAATAGCAGTTAACTGAAACTGAACTAAATGAGGACTCCATATGTACATAGGTGAGTCCAAAATAGACATGCTCAATAGGTGGGACAGTGAGTTAACTTGGAAAGAGGCATCAAGTTAACTCCTGTGTCTAATGTCTATCTTGAAAAGGTGGGACATCCTGATCTGTAGTTCACTGGCCGTGATCTCAAGCAATTAACCCCTCCACGAGGTTGTTGATAGCATCACCATCTGGAGCACTGATACTCTTCTGAAGTACTCGGTGTCTTCACAACATCTCTTCACTGTCTATGATCTGACTCTGCAATTCTCTTCCACTCTTGGCCGCCTCATCTAATTGTGCTGACATGACTCCTAGTTGGCTCAACTTGTAGCTACTTGAATCATTGCTGGAAATACTATGGATGAGAGTTTGAAATTCTGATTGCACGGCGGCAAGCTCGATGTATTCACCATCCTCACGTTGATACTGGAAAGGGACTTGTGATATGAAAGTTCTTACGAACTTGATAGCACTTGCCACCTTTTCTTCGCTCTCGGCCAACTCTGCAGAAATTGTTTCATGCATTTTTACCTTGAAGATTAATTGTTCTCTCCAAGTAAAAATTGCTTCCTTATCCTCTTCTTCAGTGATCGAGTCGTATGCCGTCCTCAAGTGAGAGATCGATCATGATCTCATTTCATGTTTTGTCTACCGCCAAGTCTTGCTCCAACTCCTGAATTTGTAGACGAAGTTCGTGGGCATTGTACCTTAATTGGTACAACTCTGAAAGTATGAAGCGGTCCCTTGTGATGAACTCCTCTTCCTAGTCCTTCAAGCGCTTCCCATATATAACCACCTGAATTAGTTGATTGTGTTCTGCTGGCAACTCTAACATTTGCAAGAACAAGGCAGTGACATTTTTAGTGCTGTGCATAAGGTTGGAGATATACTAGCGAAGTTGTTGGTTTTCAGCCTTGAGGGCTGCTTTATCCTCACCATCCTTTATTACTCTTTCCTTTATGCTTTCCGTTGCAACTTTGAGGAAATCCACCTCTGCTTGGCGTGTGCTTTTGCCAAGGTTGACCTTTATCAAGGTGAAGTCATCAACTTCTATTTCTTTCAAGTTTTTATTTTCCGATGGCGCAGCGGTCTCAATTACAATCTCTTTGTTAGCATTCCTTTGTACATGAACCTGCTTCTTGCACTTTTTGTCTGGGGTCTCTTGATAGACATGATCAAAATCAGAAAAGTCCAACTGATAGGATGGCTGCCTCCTCTTTCTACCCAGGAGATTCTTAAGCCAAGACGAGTCTCGACTAATCTCACTAGAAGGATCGGTGCTAGTCCTAAGAATTCTTGGTGACTGAGAATGCGTTGAAGGATTGAAGTCCAACTGATAGGATGGCTGCCTCCTCTTTCTACCGAGGAGATTCTCAAGCCAAGACAAGTCTCGACTAATCTCACTGGAAGGATCGGTGCTAGTCCTAGGAATTCTTGATGAGTGAGAATGCGTTGAAGCATTGCTACGTGGTGGCAAGTCCAAATCAATGTGAACCAGAGACTGTTGTGGTGTTGGTGATGGCATGGGAGGTTCTGCCTCTATTTCTGACATGTTCTCAACTGTATTTGTGGCTATCTCCATATGATGCTCTTGCTGGTCCAAATCAGCAACTGGTGCTTTTCCCTTTGTATTTCTTTACATCTTGCTCCCTTTAGGAGGATTACTCCATGTCTTCTGTCTAGGCTTTGATTTTGACGTGGAAGGTAGTGAAGTGACCACCGGTGGCGGCTCTGTGTTTGGCATGGTTGCCTTCCTCATCCTCTGGCTATCCAAATAAAGTATGCTATTTCTAACAACTTTGCTTGTTCTTTCCTTTACAGATGTGCATTCTTTGGCATACCAATCAATGGCTGAAGCGGCTGTGTGTCAATTTGATCCTGGAAGAATTGAGGAAGTGTGACATCCCCATCATCATTGGATAACCCTTCCACATCCTCTGACATGAAATCAACAATCTGTAAAAGGGTGAACCTGCTGTAGCTGCATCTTCGCACCTCGAAGTCGTCCTCACAGTTGAAGAACAACTGTGAACCAATAGTCTTCCATAGAAGGCTTGTGTGAAGAACAATCGCCAAGGCGTGTTGAAAAGTGACCCCAAGGGTCATATGAGCGTCTCTCGACGAGATATATAAGGTTAAGCCTCGCCATCTCATGTCTCATAGCCTTGGCGTCAACTGCTGTCTTGCACCTGTAAATCCCCATTTGTAATGGAAAAGTGGCAGCCGGTTTACGTTTGTTGCGCAGATAGGAGTGGACTTCGTACAACTGCCATAGAAATTCCATGAACACCACCTTATCCGAGGGATAACGGGGTAACATGGCAAGATGACCTGAGTATCCATGCACGTGGATGTAGGTAAAAGTAGGGAATTGGATGAACCAATCCGCCCATTCTACCATTGCCGATTTGGCTTCTACTGAAATACACACATGTAACTCTCGATTAAGATTCCTCACGGTGTACATTAAGAATGCTTCCTGCACTTGTTTGAAGTGTCGCTCGGACTGTGTGAACTCAAGCTGTGTGTAGTACTGATGAACCCTTTGTGCACTTAGAATACTCACAGTATTCAACCTTCTAAACTGGCCTTGGAAGGCAATCAGATACACGAGGTATGAAACACATGTGGAATTCGTGAGCAACCAAGAAGCTGGTCATCTGTTTGTGGAGAACGTCATTGATCAAAGAAGCTCAGTCATAGTGTTCCTTTCTGTTGATGATCTGAGCCATGACGTAATACATCCACGGTTGAAATTTGCAAGCATCTGCTTGATCGGTGACACAGTTGAGTAGGGTAATCATAACCACGTATTCATCTTTAAACTCTCCGCGACCCATATTCTTTGGCAAACTAGTCCTTTTCTATTTAATCCATCTCTCTGCCATTCTTGTGTGACATTTTTCCTTATCAGCATTGAACGCCTTTTTGCACTCCACCATGGAAATGACCAAATTATTCGAATTCAGAGGAATACCGAAGCACTTCTCGATGTCTTGGGCTTGAGACTGCATATTATTCGCCCATCCATTGACTGAATTTCTTGTGTAGTAGAGTTGTAATGCTTTACAAAAGCCATTACAAACTCTATACACTGTGCTGTGATGGGAAGTGAAGCTGCTTCTAGCAACCCGAATTCCTCGAGGTTCTGAACTATGATTTGGTCTATCTCTGAAGCGTTCAAGTCAAACTCTGGATCCACTTGATGCAAATTTGTGTTAGTTGTTTTGATGAAATCATGAATTAAGACCGATTTGGTCTTGAATTCAGTCTGAGTGAACTGCATTTTGAAAAATGTGATGAGCCCTGCTGGCTCTCAACTCAAACCCCAATATTTCTTAAGTCTTTGTAGTGTTATTTAGTTTTTTAGAGAAAGTTTGATAGACAGAAGAGAAGGGGCGCACAGCATAAATGCATATAAAATGTAAATCTGAGTTATTTCAGGCGAATTGACAATACAGAAGATAATAAATATGCTCAACAATGGATTTAGAACTCATAAACATACCCGGAAGTGTCCAAATTATTTATTTAAGAAAGTAGTCCAGTTTGCCAGCCAAGATGGTGAAAAACTGACCAAATCTGGTGTAGAAAGCTACAAAATGCAAAAGCCAGCCTGAAAACGGTGGCAGATGAAGAGTACAAGCCAAACGCCTAAAATGATGAAGAGAAACCCTCAGAAAAGAAGGCATTTCTCCAAGAAATGCCCAAACGCCCTTGCACAAGAGCCACGCACTTCACTGCAAACAACCTGAATTGTCACTTAGAAGGTACAGCCAAGAAGTATGATGTCTGCCAGATGAAATGAAGGCGCCATCTCCCAAAACCCTCTGAAACTGATAAAGAAATCCAATAGGAAACACAGCTCAAGCCCAGTAGAACCTCTGTATGAAGCTCTCACAAACTGCACAAATTTAGCTGATCTCTCACAGCCTCAAAAGTGCTCAACACTGAAGAGTTATCGTTCTTCAATGGAAAAATTGTTCAAACCCTGATCACAGGAGAATGCACAAGAAATAGCACAAGGCAAAGTCGAAATTGTCAAAAGGTGAGTTTCTCATTGCCAGAAATGCCCTTTTATGCAAAGGCACGAATCCCAAGAAAGATACGCCACTTTTGGATATTAAAATCTTTTAAATAATATTTAATTCATTTCAATAGTATATGAATTAAATACTTGGGCGCACTTAATCCATTTAAGTGATTTAAAATATTAAATCACTTTTATAGAATATTTAAGTGATTTAAAAATATAAAGTCAATTTGACTTTATAATTAAATATTAAATCAATTAATATTTAAATCACTTAAAAACCCATAACTCACTCAAAACACCATATAATCCTGTGCCGTCAGAAGCTGTCGACTCCTGCACTGCCAACGCCTGCTGTGAACCAGTCACTGGGCTCTGAACTAAGAACGACAAAACTCATCAAATAATGCCACTGACCCTCTAATCCAACCTGTTAGCCTACGAGAGTCTGAGAAATAGGCTAACCACCATCAAACATGATCATGCCGAAAAAGGGGACATTACAAAAAACTAGCCTATTGACTATAAACACGGATATGTTTTGACAACTTCTTCCAAAAAGCTAAAAGTAGTTGCTGATGAGGCTAAAAATACCTTGTTGAGGGGCAATCTTTTACGAAAAATTCCGAGATACGGGTTTTGTAGGAAAAATTATTCTAAGCAAACCCACAACATTAGAAATTCAAAAAAATGCTTTTTTGTTTGGCATGCAAAGACTTTTCGGAATAGTAGTAGGGGCAACGAGGCTTCAGAAGCTTTTTCTTGCGAAAAATTTTGACATATGGGTTTTGTGGCTGCCAATGTGTTGATCACACCCAGATTCTTCTTTTTTCAAAATGTTGACTTTTTCATTACCATGCAAAGGAATCTTCAGAAAAAAGCAAAGCTTCAAAAAGTGAAGCTACGAGGCAATTTTTCTTGAAAAGTTCTAGCACATGGGTTTTGTAGAGAATGCCGTGCTGAGTAAAACCAGATGATCAAATTCTGAAAAAGATGTCGTTTACTTTGGCATGTGAGAGAAAACCTAAGACAAGGATAGAAGAATTGTGAGAGAAAGAAGATAGAAATTATATTCTACCTCTGTCAATCTTGAAGAAAATCGCCTCCTTGTCTCAATCTGATGGAATCTGCCAACAATTTGCTGAAAAAATGAAGCATGCAAAACTATCTTGCTGAGCAATCTGGACCTGTAATTGCGAAGAAAACTGAAAAATATCACCTGTAGCCCCTTCAAATCTTGCTTGCAAGAGGAAAAATGTGTTTTCCTCAACCTATGATGAAGGAAATAGATGCCTAAATGCATATTTAAAGAATTTTTGAGGGTTAAGGCATCACAAGCATGTAAAAACCCTATTTTAGGACAAAGCATTCTGATTGTACCTCATTTAGTTATTAAAAATGGAGACTGAACCTTCAAGTAGGCACCACTTCAACATGCAAAGAGAAATACGTCACATGCAAAAATAATGGAGTATTTTTATTATTATTTAATTAAGTTCAAAAATCCCTCCATTATAGGGCGTCCAATGCACTTTAGTTTCAAAAGTCAAAGTTTGACTTTAGGCGCCATTATTCTAGGACTTAGAATTTTTTTGAAATTTCCAACTTTTAGCCTTTGCAAACATCATCGAAGCCTCTGTTTGATCCTGAATTTCGGATGCCCGGTTGATTCCGAAGTTGAGCTGATAGATTCATTGCGTAGCTGGATCAAGTCTGATGAGATGTTGTTGGGAGCTGCAAATGCTAAAAACTTCATTTGATGCCTTGAATTCTAGGGTGTCTTTTTCCAAAAGCCTGCATATTTCACTAGAGTTAGCCATTTTTGGATTTTGATTCTCTGTGCTTCAATTTGCCATTGCTCGTGATAGACGATTCCCGTCGACTGGATGTTGGCCGTCGCGAAGCTAAAAGAATTTTGCAAAGGATGATTGTATGTGCAATGTCTGAAAGTTGATTTAAGAACCTCAAATGCAAGGGAATCCCTAGCCTGCAGGGGCACAATTGAGTTTTTGAGATTGATTTTGTACTTGCAACTTTCAACGGAAAGTTCCACTTTGACCTTTACTGCCGGGAGTTGGATTGCTCTGATGTGGGTGCTGACGATCTCATTGCGAAGATTGAACAACTTGGAAGAGATGTTCCTGGGAGTTGCAAGGTCAAAAGACTGCATCTGGGGCCTCCAGTAGAAGGGCGCCTTTCTTGAGGAAGGTGCATTTTTCCATACTTAGCCATTTTTCCACTTGCTTTTTGCCTCCAGCGTTTTGCGCTCGATCCTTCATCTATGGGTGTTTGACAAATCTCGGGAGTTGATGGATGGATTCATTGCAGAGCTAGACTGATTCTGAACAGATCTTGTGAAGACGATAGCTGCTGAAAACCCCATCTGATAGCTCAAAAAACTAGGTGCCCCTAGGCTATAGAGCTACATTTTGACATTTTGACTTTTATTTCTCCTTCGTTTTATGTGCTTGCTGGATCAACTGCTACGATCACTCAGTATGTCTTATGGGCTGGCGAACAGATTTGTTGCGGAGCTGGACTGAAGTTGAAGAGATTACCTGAAGATGGTTTCTGCAAAAACTGCCATCTGATTGGCTTTATTCAAAGGCGCCCCTGGGCTATAGGGGCACAAATTCTGAATTTTGATTGCCGTCTTTGACGTGTGTTACCCTTAGCATCTTCCGCTATTGTGGTCGTTTGCCGGTGTTTCGCAAATCTGATGGATTCGCTTGATGACTTGTTGGAAAGCTGACAGAAATTCGGAGAAGATGAATGCATTTGCAACCACTAATAATTGCATTAGGGCCTTCAAATTGAAGGGCCCCTCTGGCCTGCAGGGGCGCAAATGTCTCCAAAGCTGATGATTTTACTTTCGTGCTTCGCGAACACTGTGTTACTTGCCGAGTTGACTGCGTTGAAGCACTACTGCCACTGATGCGAGTGCGTGACTACATTTCACCATTTTAACACGTACGGACATTGCAAAGTTGACTTGCATGTTGATTGCACAAGTATCTCCCATGTAGCAAAGTGAAGTGTTTCTAGACTTAGAATATTTTTCCCATTTTTCACCATTTGAAAATCCCCTCCGTTGCGAAGCATCTTTTTCAACATCTTTCGCCACATAATCTTTTGTGATGAGTTTGAGGCTTAGATTTCGACACTTAGTATTGGCCAATTGCCATTGACGACTTCGAAGGTCCTAACTTTTTTTCTAAAAAAGTGAAAACAACCCACCAGACTTAAATTGACTTTTTCTTGATTCTGACTTCACTCATGTGATCGTGATGTGAAATAAGCCAATCAAAATTAATTTCAACCAATTCTGGCAAGATCCTATTTTTTAGGGTTTTTCCTAAAAATAGGGCCCTGGAAACCCTAGTTTTCAAAATTTTCAAATTTTGCCAGTATCTTCTAGACATTAAACCCACAAAAAGTCCATGCTTGGTTTGACCTAAAACTGAGTTTTGACGACAATTTTACAGGATTTAGACCATTTTAATCAAAATGCCTTAATGAAGCAAATTTTTTTGTTTTAGGTACAACAGGTTTTTAAGTAGGCTATTACTCTAGCTTCATCTTTATGTGTGCCTACTGCCTAGTTTAGGGACACAATCTATAAAAGGTTTTGCCATGCCTGTGGTTGGTTACAATCTATATGAAGCCAGTTAACTTGGAATCACTAATAGTATGATAGTATCAACAAACAAGCAAGCAAAAATTGTTACATAGTCTGTGGATATTTAGATAAGCATCCTAACATACAATGCATTATTAGACACGTTAGTGCTACATAAGTTTATCCTTTACCGCTTATTTAGAACTACTTGTTGGATCAATGTTGTAAGATATGGTATCTTTGGTCCAACTGTAATGTCCCTCTCCTGATTTTCCCTAGAATTTGCCTATTGATCACAAATTGCAATAAATTAGGGTTAGGGTTTCATCTTACTAAATAAATTTCTCTTTAATGATGCAATTTGGGATTTGTTTCTTGCAATCACCACATGAACAATATATGCAAGATATATATATAGAAATATCCCCTTATAATTTTTTCAATTTTTTTCACAAACAATTTCACTCATTAACATTAGATAACCAAGATAATCCAGCTGAAAGTAACCCTTCACTTTTTGATCACCTAGATCCCAGTGAGGGCAAGGTGAGACCATACGGTGGAAAGGGGATCATTAGCTAAAAGAACTGAAATGTTGGAAAGTACAATATGAAAGATGGTTCAGCCGATCAGCCAGATATGCAATGCAACTCGACCAGTTATTCAGCGGGAGTGTAATACAAAGTATTGAAAGTAAATGTCTGGGCGGCTAGCTGACCCCTTCCACTTTTCAGCGGGCAGTACAGGAAAGTAAAGTGCTGAAAATAAAATAGACGGCGGGGTCTATCTCTTCCACTAAAAGTGGGAATACAAAGTGCAGAAATGAAATGACTGAACCAGTACTACTGATAATAGCCTTACAAAGTGAAGTAATCTGCAAGTTACAATGAGTTTTAGATGTCCAATACACTCCAAAATGATAAGAGATGATATTCACAATTAAGCAAGCTAATCTACTATGGAAAATAAGCCAAAACAAGAACTTTTTACCAATTTGATATGAAGTTGCAGCGCTCAGAAAACTCAGACCAGCAAGCTCAAAACACACTGAAATGCTCACAACTCCACCAATACTCCTCCGAATGATATGAAACAAAGTGCAAATGAAGCATAGAGGTGGGCGACCAAGAACCAAGCAAGAAATGGCTCCAATCAGCTCCCAAGATTTGGCACATTTCCCAATGCTCAAAATGAAGATGGTATGGCCTCCTAGAGAGGGCGATCAGCAAGATAAAATCCAATACACCACAATAAAATTTGAAAACTTGCAAGAAGGGTCGCCTACGATAGAGAGGAAGATATAGCAAACAGCCATAACCAAACAAAAATTGTACAAAGAGCTACAATTGAAAATGTTCTTCAGCCAAGCACCACACCAGCACACCAAAAACTGAGAAAACACACCAAAATCAGAAAACATCAAAAGTCGTCATCTTCAATAAGCTCAATCTGCTCTTTAGTGTAAAGAACAGTCTCAAACTTAGCTAGGTGGTATCTTGCAAGTACGAAACTAAGGGCGCTAGGAGGTATGCATTCCTCGAAGCAGGGCTCTGTAGAAATTTCGGCAGCACTTCGTTAAATTTACAAATGGATAATGAAATGAGAGAACAAGTACTCTTATTTATAACTTTCTCCACCCAGGAATTCAAACTTCTTTTCCCTCCAAATAGGGCACCCAAATGAGAATTAGATGTTCATTTCAATTTGCAGTTTGACTCCACTTTTGACCCCCTTGACTTAGGCATCCAAATAGGCTTTAAGCTTATAAACTTTTATAAAATGCAAATAACTCATTAAGTTAGGTGTCCAGAATGACCCATGTAATAAACTTAATAAAAATCACTTATCTCTCCACAAGTGGTGTCCCATTTAGCCTTAGTAAATATTTAACTTTATAATTTCCAACTAAGGCATCCATATTTGAAAATCACTTAAGCCTTGACCTACCAAAACAGGCTCCAAGAATGCTGGAGATCAAACTTCCAATACTGCCCTACCAAAAATGAACATTTTATTGAACTGCTGAACCGCTGCTAAAAATAGCATTGCCAAAAATAGTACTTACTATAAATAGCATATTGCTAAAAATAATAAGCGACTTCAAATGCATTTTAAGCACAAACCGGGCAGCCATCGTAACTTACTAAAAATAGCAAGTCCAAAAAAGTCACTTGATGTAGATGCATACCATACCACCTTAAAGCTCTTTGAAAACCCAAAAAGACCTAGAGATCATTCTGTAAAACTCCTGCATGCAAACCCCTGAATCCACAAAAGAAGCCTCCTAGAAAATAGGAAACCCTAATTCTACTGCTGACTAGGCTACGAGCATCGAGAATAGGCTAACAGTTACTACAAAGCGTAGTGCTAAAAATGGGGACATTACATATATATATTAGAGTTAGGCAATTACATCACATCCATAGACTATGAATAATGCAAGCATATTAGGATTTTGGGAGAAGATACATGATTGGTCTACCTGAAGCCATTTCTATACCAAGCCTAAGAGGGTGTATACCACAACCCTCTCCCTTGGCGGCTTGTACCTGCTTTCCCCATCAATGTCTCAACTCCCTAAAGACACTTGCCATCTTGTGGAATTGGGCGGGGGTCGTAAGTGGGCTCTGTTGGCTCTTTGTGTAAGTGCCCTCTAGTCCTAGGAGCCATTACGGTCAACCCTAGAATGGCCTTTACTTAGCCTTATCTACTCCACCCCAAGCCCTTCCTACAAGGTGGGTTTCAGACAATCAAGCATATCACATATTCTATCACAAGAACATATACTAAAATATCCTTTATTATCACAAGCAATATATATATATACACATATGTAAAACAATGAGTAGCCGAAAATATCCAATATACCCTTGTAAATCTGATAATAATGATCTGCTGCGCTGTAATGGATTAGTTCCCCTTTTGACTACTGATCTGTATCTTTCTTTCCTTTTGATCGATCTGTCTTTAATATTCATAAGATATTACTTACGGAGAAACAATAGATTAGTTCAATTGAATAATTACTAATAAGGGTTAATAATTGCTGCAAGCATCATTATTGCATAATCGTATATATATAATTAATTCCATTCAACTTACTTACCTTATTGATTTACCATTCGTCTTCATTTATCTCTTCTTGAGCCAACTTCCTCCCACATAGTTCTTCTTCCAAATCTGAGTATGTCATACTAATTTATCTGCTGCTATACTCAGAAAATACTCCCTGTATTTCTGTCCTTATTTGCTGTCCCTGTATTTCTGCTAAATTTCCTTATATGCTATCCTGTTCTTTTCTCCTTCTCATTCGATGATTTTGTATTCAGATTATATTCTCCCAGTGCTGACTGATGGTTACTGATTTAATAATCAGAAGATGTTTTCTGAGGGTTCAATGCCCCCCAACTCATTCCATTTTATTCACTTTATATCCCTATGAAGGGATGCATCGGTTCAAGGGGAGGTGGCTTTTAATTATCTTCATGTCCCTTTGCTAATTGTCGCCTCTTCACAAATTCAATTGCTGCTGTTCTGACCGCAGCCTTTAAAAGACCCATATTTATTATTTTGAAAGAATCACTGGCTGTTTATTGCCTTCCAATATACTATCTTACATATCTTATATTGATATATTTATGAATTGTAATTATCTTTATTTTTATATTAGTTTGATGTATGTTTTAATATTTAGAATATTATTTATAATGATTAGAATTATTATAATAATATTTAAATTGTTAATACTTATATTTATATTTTTAATATTTATATAGTTATTTATTTTATTTGTATTTCAGCATTAGTGTTTTTAGTGTTTCTATCTCGGGGACATGACACCAATTCATTCTTATTACATGTCTTTTTCTATTTGTATGTGAAACATGAAAGCAAATATGGACTTTGCCTAAAGTTTCCACTTCCAATACAATGTATTCTCTGTTTATAAAAACAAAAATCTACAGATTTCAGTTTGGTGATTCTTGTCCTTCAAGGATATCTCTCTCTGCAATTGCATTTTTTATATGCAATCCTAGCCAAATCTATAAAAGGTTACATTTGCTTGTAATTGATGTCTGAATTGTTAGTGTTTTTGAGTAGCTGCGGGAGGTATTTCCCAAAAGAATAAATTCATAAGGCTAGTCGGCCTACTTATTATAAACAAAATATTGAATTCCTAGGGTCGGCTCAAGAGGAGAGCAACGCCTAGACATGTATATGTTGGAGAAAGAGTCTCCTCATTCAGCATTCATTCACATTCAGATTCAAATAAGCAGAAGTTCGCCTAAACAAGCAGAGATTCGCCTAACAAGTAGAAGTTCGCCAATAAGGAGATTGCTAATCAAAAGGAGTTTATTATTCTGCTCAGAAATTTGCACTACTTATAGTGCTGTTTTATACTGGTGTATTATGCCTTTTATTGGCTCTCAAGTGCAACTCTTGCACTATTGTATCTGATCTATAATTGATTAAATTCCTGCTGGGTTTTTCCCTTGAGTAGAAGGGTTTTCCCAGGATAATTTGCTGCGTCTTCTGTTCTGTGTTATGTTTCTTTCTACTTTGCACATCTAATCCAAAAAAATTAACATGGTATCAGAGCAAGGTTCAGGAATATCCGATCAAATTTGACTAAGCAATTCATTGAACATTATTCTTACATCAAGAGCAGATCCTCAACAGAAAAAGAGCAGCAAATAGAAAGACGTGTGGCATATTAGAGCAGATATATAAGGTAACAAGGAGCAGACCTCTAGTCTGATTTGGAGCAGAATTTGTTGTAGTTTTGTTGTAGATCTCTCACTTATTTTAGAGTAGATCTAATTGTAGTCTTGGTATTGATCTATAAGGCGAGTTTGGAGCATATTTCGTAGTGTTTTTGGAGCAATCATTAAAGCAGTTTTGGAGCAGACTTGAGCAGACTTGTGTGCTGTATGTTTCAGACCTTTTTGAAGCTGAAATTGTGAAGAATATAAGCAGACTTTGAAGGTGTATTATTGCAGACCTAAGAAGCAGATTTAAGGGCAAAAATCAGATCTCTTTTGAGCAGTCCTATTGAAGATAAAGTTCAGATTTGAAAGTATTTATTGAATATCAAATTGCAGATCTGAGTGTAGGTTAAGTGAGTAGAAATTCAAAGTATATTTGTGTAGTGAGCAAATTTTGTTGAAGACCTTGAAGGGATCTAGGGCAGATCCAACATCCGTATTTTATACATAATTATGGTTGCTTTTGAATTTGAGTAGAAGACAATTCTTTAGAGCAGTTACTCAGAAAAGAAGATGGTGACCGGTGTCAAGGTAGAAGATAGGCTTGATGGAGCTTCAAACTCCAACTCTTGGAAACCTAGGGTACTCATTGCCTTAGAAGAGAATGATCTTCTAGAATTAGCCACCTAAAGACACAGAGAAAATCCAATGGAAGAAAAATGGCACGAAGGCTAGAAAGATCATGATAGACTTTGTGATGGATCACCTTGTACCGATCATCTACAAGATGAAGATAACTAAAGAAATGTTTGATACTCTAAAAGGACTGTATGAGATCAACTATACCAGCAGAGCCCTTGCTCTAAGACAACAACTCCATCATGTAAAAATGGCTAACGAAGATTCAATCATTTCATTCTTTATGAAGATCTTTGATTTGAGAGATCAGTTGAGCACTATTGGGGATATAGTTGCAGACAAAGATCTTGTTATGTTGGCACTAAATGGTCTTCCCCAATCTTGGGAGCCTTTTATTTAGAGCATCAGTGGGAGATCCAAGTTGCAGTTTGATCGCCTTCGGGTTGACTGTATTAAAAAAGAAACCAGATTGGCAACAAGAGGAAATGGGCGAAACTCCCATAATGAAGAAAATCAAGTTCTTACTGCACATGCTACTAGAGAAAGAGGCAAAGGAAGAGAAGGAAAAAGAGGCACTTTCAAGAGAAATCGAGATAGAAAAACAGATTCTGTTCCAAAATAAAAAATGAAGGATCTTTCTCATATTCAATGTTACATGTGTGACAAGTATGGACACTATGCCCGGGACTATAAATTAAAGTTAATGCAACATGTTTCTACTGCAGAAATTGACGTAGAGACATCTCAGAAGGAGTCAAGTCATTCTAGAGTCAATTCAGAAGGATTCTTATTCATCTCCGCTCTTTCAAGTAATGTACAATCTGACAGTGATACTTGGTTTATAGATAGTGGTACTTCACGTCACATTATAGGCTATAGAGAGCATCTTACAAACTTAGTAGAGAAAGAGTCTAATTTATAGGTTATAATTGGAGGTGATGCTAGTTATTCCGTAAAGGGAGTTGGGGCCGCTTCCTTCCAACTAGACTCGGGTATCCCTCTTCAATTGAGTGATGTATTGTTCGTACTTGGGATCAAAAGGAACTTTGTCTCCATTTTAGCCTTGGAGGACAAAGGGTACAAGGTTGCCTTCTCTGAAGGAAAGGTTCTTGCATGGCCGAAGAACTCCAACATAAATTCAGCTCATCTGATTGGTATTCATAAGGAGAGCCTATACAGATTGTCATTACGACCAGTTACTTCGAAGAGGAGGAAACCTTCAAGAGATCTAAAGGACACTTCATGGAGGTGGAATGACATTCAGAGGGAGTTTGACAAACTAACAGAGGCTACAAAGTATGTGGAAAATGACGTCCTCACTGAGAGGGAGTCACAGCATCATTAAGATTTGTTGTAGTGTATATTTCTCTGAGACGGAGAAATATGAGGTGAAAGCCCTTGTAGTATATATTTCTCTGAGACGGAGAAATATGAGGTGAAAGCCCTTGTAGTATATATTTCTCTGAGACGGAGAAATATGAGGTGAAAGCCCTTGTAGTATATATTTCTCTGAGACGGAGAAATATGAGGTGAAAGCCCTTGTAGTATATATTTCTCTGAGACGGAGAAATATGAGGTGAAAGCCCTTATAGTGTATATTTCTCTGAGACGGAGAAATATGAGGTGAAAGCCTTTGTAGTATATATTTCTCTGAGATGGAGAAATAGGTGAAAGCCCCTTGTAGTGTATATTTCTCTGAGATTGAGAAATATGAGGTGAAAGCCCTTGTACAAGATCACATCTCCTAGACTGTGCTGTGGTTTCCACAATTGGGTGTAGCCATTGTGGACATCATGTTGAGAGAATCCATGACCAGACATTTGAGAATACCTCCCTAGCTAAGAGGGAGTGTTAGTGTTTTTGAGTAGCTGCGGGAGGTATTTCACAAAAGAATAAATTCATAAGGCTAGTCGGCCTACTTATTATGAACAAAATATTGAATTCCTAGGGTCGGCTTGTTGTGACCTTTTCACACATCGCCCCACTGCAAATGGGGACCCCCTAATTTTTGCTTCGTTTCGGACTTTTGGCTTGATTTTAGTTGGTTTTTCTGTTGTCTCTCTCTTATTTTGTCCGCTTTCCGGGGATGTGCCTGTCTGTGAGCTTAAACATAAAATTTTGGCCAAGTCTGTAGAATTAGGGTTTGCACTTTTCTGGTCAATTTGAAGTCAAATGGAGCAAATAAGTTGGAATTTGAGCTTCACATTGTAGACAGTATGCTTCCAGCAGGTCCTCAGCGAAATTTCAGTGAATTCCGACAACTTACTAATTTTAGTAAGTGTTCAATTCAGGGCGTTCTCTCAACACTACTGAAGTTCTCTTAGTCACACTGCATCCAGAACATGTCAAGCTACTTGTCTGCAAGTTTTGAGCCAGAACGGACAACTGTCTATTTTTAGCAAGTTCAGCTTCGGGAGCTGATTTTAGGGTTTATATGTGAAGTTCTTCAATGCGTGTCTGGAGATTCTTTTTGGGTTTTCTGAAACCTACGCGCTGGTATAACATGCAAAATGAGATGATGACTTTCAGTATTCAACCTTCAGAGGCTATTTATAGGGTTTGCATGTTGAGATTTTTTTGCATGTTGAGATTTTCTTTGCATGTCTGCATATTCCTTGTGGGTTTTTCGAGGGCTTCGCAGTGGTATAACATGCAAACCAGGATCATGACTTTTTCAGGAGCCATCTTCAGAGGCTATTTTTAGGGTTTGCATGCGAAGTTTTTCAATGCATGTCTGGAGATTATTTCTGGGTATTTTGAGACCTATGCAGTGATGTGACATGCAAACGAAGATGATCACTTTATCAGCAACTTACTATTTTTAGCAGATCCCCTCTGGCAGCCCCCTCCCAGCACTTCAACATTGCAAACTGATTGGCGTGCAACTGAAATGGAGTCAAATGGAGGTCGTTTGATATACATGCAAGTCAAATTAGGGTTTCCAACTTCGGGACCCAAAATGAGGGGTAAAATGCCAAAATTTTTGAAAACCGATGTATCCCATTGCGATTAGTGCGATTAGTATCTTTCAGGCTATCCACGGGTAAAATTTGAAGGCAATCGGAGCACTTACTATTTATAGTAAGGCGTTCCAGAAACAGGCTATAAATAGTAAATTAGTAGCAGGCGCCAGTGTGAACGGGCAAGTCTACCGATGAGGATCATGCCATTCAAATTTCAAGTAAAACTGAGTTGCGGAGGTCATGAAATCAAGCAATTGCTATAAATAGTAAACCACCTTCACAAACGTGCTATAAATAGCAAGTTAGCTCGAGATGGCAGTGTGAACGGGTCAAGTAGGTCATGTGGATCCTGTGGTTAAAATTTCAAATCAATCCGATCTTCAGAAGAGAGAAAACTTGGAACTTACTATTTATAGTAAGTATCGAGCTGGCAGAACGGATGATGAAATAAAAGCTAAGTCTGGAGTTCATCCTGCTCATACCTCAAAATGCGCCCATCTTCAGGCCAGGTTGATGAAAATTCTAAGTGATGAGTTAAGTCCTGCAGACCCATCAAAATGCGCCCTCATCAAATTGGCAGGAGTTAAAATTTTCTAAGGCATTGAGTTCGTCTTGCAGACCCCTGAAAATGCGCCCACTTCACAAGGAGGAGATAAAAAAAGTTGTAAGTGTTGAAGTTTGTCCACCTCCACCATCAAAATGCGCCCAAGGAAGGAGGAAGCCATAAAATTTTCTAAGGCATGAAGATAAATCCACCTCCATACCCCAAATGCGCCCATGCAAAGTCAAGATGTTAAATAAAAATCTAACCCCCAAAATGCGCCCTCAAGGAGAAAGGAGGTGATGGAAAATAAGCTAAGGCATGAAAGTTCCTCTAGGCCCATCAAAATGCGCCCAAGCTTGTGAAGGGGCATGGAAAAGTTTCTAAGTATGCAAAATGGAAGCTCCACTAGTAAAATGCGCCCAACTTGCATGATGGCACCAAGAAATTTTGCTAAGTGTTGAAAATTTGAAGCTTCACCCCTCATTTGCGCCTTGAGAAGAAGGGGGTGATTAAAATATTCTAAGGCATGCAAATATGAAGTGGGCCGCATCCTATACGCCTTGACTTATGGAGAGCTAGTGAAAACGTCTAAGTATGGCAAATTGAAAGCCCAGGGTCCCAAATGCACCCAAGGAGAAGAGAGGGTGATTGAAATCTGACTAAGGCAATAAATTGGAAGTAACACCTCCTAAATGCGCCCTTGCAAGTTGAAGAGGCAAGAAATTTTCTAAGGAAAATGAAAGTGAAAGCTAAGAGAGGTAAATGCGTGAAATATGCTAGCAGATTTTTTCGATAAATTAACACAACATAACCAGCACTTAGCCAACTTGATTATTGTAGCTCCAAATAGAAAACCAAACTTGAAATGAACTCACACCAAGAATGCACACTCAATCCCAATGAAGGATAGGTGTTGTCATATGGCGGAGGAGCTAAAGGAAAGTACTTGAAAGGAACTACTCAACGTCAAGAATGTGCACTCAAGATCCCATTGAGGGCGAGGTGCTAGCATATGACGGAGTGTTAAATTGAAAGCTAGAAATTAATAGGCGGATAACCAGCCATGAAGCTATTACAAACTAATTCATCCCCTGCGGCAGGCATCCACAGAATTGTGGGGATTCACCACTATGAAAGTGGGTACAAGAGTGTTACAATCAAATTATCCACACTGGCGGTAAACCATCCAGGGGTACTTATGTGAGAAGAAGAAGAATTAATTGCAGCAATTAGAACTGGAACAGTACTACTGTTTACAATCTTTACAAATAAGAAATAAGCTGCAAATTACATATGAATTTACAATAGTCTTCAAACACATGAGTAATAGATGCTTTCAAGCAATTATTTATCTCTCTAACGGCTGATAATGAATAAAAAATCAGAACTTCTAAAGTCTGATACAAAAAACAGTAAACTGGAAATGTCAATCAGCAACTGTGAAAACCAATGAAATATTCATAACTCACTCATTTCACCTCCAAATCGAATGAGATCAAGTGCAATGGATTGCTAGAAGGTAGGCGACCATGCTGAGATGAAGAAACAGCTTCAAAGAACTCTTGTGAATTTTACACGAATCCCAAAGCACTTCCAGAAAAGTATGACCCTCCTTGAAAGGGCGATTTCTCTTTAAAAATCAGTTTCTCAATCATAAAATCCCAAAATTGGCATGAAGGGGCGCCCTTGATCAGCAATTAGAATTATGAAATGCCCAGAACCAAATTGAAACTGGAAATAAATTTATAACTTGAAATCACCTTCAGCTGTAGATGAAACAGCAAAACCAAAATTGATAAATCTTCAAAATTTCTTCACAATCGAGCTCAATCTGCTAGTCTGGATGAGAAGCAGCGAATTCCAACTAGATGTTGTATTTCAAACATGAAATTGGATAATTGGCTAGGAGGTAGCATCCTCGAAGCAAGATTTCATTTGTCATTCTGACAGCATAACAGTATGATAACATGAATGGATGCCAATGCTGGAACAAAGCCTTCATTTTATAGAAGAGTAGAAGACTCTTCAATCCCTCAAGAAAAGACGCCAACAGTCACAGAGACTTCAAATTTCCAGAAACCTTTTAGCTTCACAAAAAGGCGTCCACTTTACAAGGCAATATAAAATCTTTATTTTAAAATAATAACTCCTTCAAAAAGGCGTCCACTTTATTTCTCAAGGCTTTTATCTTTATTAATAATTAAATCACCTTTATGATAGCATACCCCTTCCAAGTCCCCCTTTTAAACACAACTTAAGTTGTCTTACTAGGCCAAGGGGTCAATTGCAAATTATAACCTTAACGCCTTTATTCATCATAAAAAGCCTTTAGAAGTCGGACATGAATTGCAAATAATTGCTCCAACTGAAAATGAAGAACTGAAAGCTCACAAACTTCATACTGCCAAAATTAGAATTTACTATAAATAGTAAACTCACAGAAATGCCAAAGAACCTCAAAACTGGAAACCCTAATTTTTTCCTCACACACGCCTACAGGCTTCCGGAATAGGCTGATGAGTATCAGAACAGATTACTGATGAGAAGGGGACATTACAGTCCGCCCTCCTCGAGATTGCTTGTCCTCAAGCAACTGAAAAGATGGATGCAACAAAATCTGTTCTCCTTCCCACGTGGCATCTTCAATAGGCAAATTCCTCCATCTGACCAAGTATTCTTTGATTGTCTTTCTCCTCAAAGAACGCTCTCTAGTATCAAGAATTTCTTCAGGAATCAACACCAACTGACCTTCCTCATCTAATGGAGGTAATTCTGAAGTAGCCACCACGTTGTGTCCAAGTGCCTTCTTGAGGCGTGACACATGAAATACATTATGCACTTTGCTTTCAGTTGGAAGCTCCAACTCATAAGCAACTTCACCAATCCTCTTGGTGACTTTGAAAGGACCATAGAAACGTGGCTTCAACTTTTCTGCCCCGCTTTTCTTGAGAGAAGATTGTCTATATGGCTGAAGCCTCAAGTAGACCGTGTCCCCAACTTCAAAAGACCTCTCAACACGCTGTTGATCAGCGTATAACTTCTGCTGATTTTGAGCTTGTTGCAGATTTTCCTTGAGAGATTTCAAGATGTCTTGGCTCTGTTGTAACATATCCTGTGCTTGTGGAGCTCTACTATCACCAAACACTAAATCAACAAAATTAGTAGCTTCATAACCATAAAGAGCCATGAAAGGTGACATCTTAATTGACATGTGATAAGAAGAGTTATAACAATACTCTCCTAAAGGAAGCCATTTAATCCAAGCTCTTTGCTGTCCTGAAACATAGTTTCTTAGGTAGCCCTCTAACCATTTGTTAACAATTTCTGATTGCCCATCTGTTTGTGGGTGATAACTAGTGCTTGGAGTAAGTACTGTCCCACTCAATTTGAAGATCTCTTGCCAAAAAACACTTAGGAACTTGTTGTCCCTATCACTGACAATAGTTTTAGGCAATCCATGCAAACGGAAGACCTCTCTAAAAAACAACTCAGCCACTTGAGCTGCTGTAAATGAAGTGGTGACAGCAAAGAAATGAGCAAATTTTGTTAGTCTATCAACCACAACAAAAATACAATCACGTCCTTGCACCTTGGGCAACCCCGTGATGAAATCTATGGCAATACTTTCCCATTTCTGATTCGGAATGGGCAAGGGCTGTAGCAGACCAGCTGGATAAGAGTGTTCATTTTTACTTCTTTGACAAATTGGACACTCTCTAATGTAGTTCAAGACTTTTTCTTTCAACCTTTTTTAAGTGAATCTTTCACGAATCTGCTTATAAGTCTTGAAAATCCCTTGATGACTAGCAAGGGGAACATCATGAAAAGATTGTAGAATCTTCTTTTTAAGCTTAGATTCATGCACTAAAAAGATTCTATCTTTATAGTAAATTATCCCATCAACCAACTTATACTTGTCATCAACCAAATGACCTTCTAGCAAGCTGGTTGCAAACTGATTTTTAACATAATCAGCAGCAATTAACTCCTTCCAATCTGCTGATAACTCACAAAGTGACTGCAAATGAGGCCTTCTTGAAAGAGCATCAGCCACTACGTTATTTTTCCCTTCGACATATTCAATGTCAAAGTCATATGCTTGGAGCTTACTTACCCACTTCTGCTACCTTTCATTCAAATCCTTTTGGCGCATAAAATGTTTAAAACTATTGTGGTCAGTCTTAACAACAAATTTACTTCCCACCAAGTATTGACGAAATTTAGACAAAGCATGCATGATGGCAAGCATCTCTTTGTCATAAATGGAGTAAGTTTTTTCTGCTCCTCTCAACTTCCGGCTCTCAAAGACAATAGGATGTTTGTCTTGCATTATAACAGCTCCAACACCTTCACCTGAAGCATCACACTGTAATTCAAATGATTTTGTAAAATCCGGAAGAGCCAACACTAGACATGTACTCATGATTTGCTTAAACTTATCAAAAACTTCTTGTGCCTTCTTAGTCCAAAGAAAAACTCCTTTCTTTGTAAGATCTGTGAGAGGTGCTGCTTGATGAGAATATCCTTTCACAAATCTTCTATAGAATCCACATAACCCTAAAAATCCTCTCAAATGAGAAATATTCTTTGGAGTTGGCCAATCAAGAATGGCTCTTATCTTTTCAGGATCAACTTTCACACCCTTTGAACTGATAATGTGGCCAAGATATAAGAGTTCTGTCATCCCGAACTCACACTTTGATTCTTTGGCGAACAAACATTCCGCCTCTAAAATACTAAGCATTTCTTCCAAATGCTTAAGGTGCTTTTCCCATGACTTATTGAAAATGAGAATGTCGTCGAAGAAGATGAGCACAAACTTCCTCAACTGCTGTCTAAAAATCTTGTTCATACAAGATTGGAATGTAGCTGGAGCATTTGTCAAACCAAAAGGCATGACAAGAAATTCAAAATGCCCAAAATGGCATCTAAACGCTGTCTTCTCTATATCCGCCTCCCTCATTCTGATTTGATGATAGCCTGAACCAAGATCAATCTTCGAGAAGAACATAGCCCCATGGAGCTCATCAATAAGCTCATCAATCCTAGGGATTGGATATCTATTCTTGATAGTCTTCTGATTTAATGCGCGGTAGTCAACACACATACGCATTGTGCCATCTTTCTTTTTGACCAGCACCACTGCAGAAGCAAAAGGACTCTTGCTTGGTCTAATGAAACCACTCTCCAAAACCTCCTTGATGGCTTTTTCAATCTCATCTTTCTGCTTTTTTGGATAACGGTAAGGTGTAGTCATGATAGGCTTTGCTCCCTCTTCTAACTCAATTACATGCTCAGAACCTCTTTCAGGAGGTCTTCCAGGAGGTAGGTTTCCAAAGACTTTGCTCTTCTTTGAAAGTAAGGCTTGAATATCAGGGTGATATTGCCTTTTCTCCTCCACTGGATCAGCTGGTAGAACCAAACATTCAGTAGCCCATTCAACCTGATCGTGACGGATCAGCCTTTCCATCCTCTTCAAAGACACAATCCGAGGGCCCCCATTTGACATCCCTCTTAGAACAACCTTTCTTCCATTAGACTGAAATTTAAGCTCCATAGTTTGCAAATTCAATGTGATCTCACCAAGAGATCGCAGCCATTGTATGCCTAGCACAACATCAGTGTCTCCAATTCCCATCACATAAAAACCATCTTTAATCTCATAATTTCCTAATTACATAGAGAGGTTAGGAATCTTCCTCGTGCAAGACATAGTAAAACCATCTGCAACCATTACCTTGAAACCATCAAATTCCTCAGTCTTCAAACCCTTTTTAGCAACTAATCCTTCATCAATAAAATTGTGAGTTGCTCCGATATCAATTAGAGCAACTATCCTTTGTGAATTCACAACTCCATGAACTCGAAAGGACTCATTTTTTTGAAAACTTGATAGTTGTGCAAAAGCACTACCATCTCCCACCTCATCGGACTTCTCTTCTGGAGCTTCTTCACCTTCACTACTTGCTGATTCGTATTGCTGATCAGACGAATCAGATTCTGATTCAAAATCAGAATAGCCCTCCATTAGGTTTGCTTTGCCTCTCCCATAGCAACGGTGACCCTTAACCCAAGGTTCACAGCAAGTGTAGCAAACTCCATCTTTTCTAAGCTGTTCTTTGAGCTCTTCTGACAACCTTGGTGGAAACTTCTTGGGCAGATTTGAAGAATGTTTTTTATTTTTCTTATGGCTGAATGGTTTTGAATGAAACTTAGGCCTTGGGGCTGCCAACTCCATGCTCCTAGCTTTCTTGATAGCTTCATCTAACGTTGGCGGATCAAAAGCTTTGACCCAACCCTTCAAAGGCTCCATTAAACCTTCAGCAAAAAGAACCACAAGTCTTCTTTCAGTAATGTTAGGCACCATTACTGACAACCTCTGAAAATCAGCAACATAATTTTCTAAAGATCCTTGCTGTTTCAATTGTGCCAATTTTCTGAATCTTAACTCAGGATCCTTGGTATCAAATCTCTCGATCAGCTTGTTGGTAAACTCATCATAGGTACGAATGAGGTTATGGCCAAGAGTGACCAAACCATGAGTCCACCATTTGTGAGCTATTCCATCCAAATGCAAAGTAGCAAACTTTATAGCATCTCCTTCTGGCATGGGTCTGAGAGAGAGATAATTATCTAGCTTCTGCACCCAAGATCTGGCTGTGCACTTATTACTACCATCAAAATGCTCCATAGTAATCTTTCCCAATGCTTGGTAGAAATCATTTCTAGGTGCCATAGGAGGACGTTGCTCATTCCTTCCTCCATTTCTCCGACTCCTTTGATTCATGAATTGATCAAAGGTCCAAGTACCTCTCAAGTCAAGAGGTAAAGAAACGTACTCCATGTAAGCTTGACGTGCATCATCAGCAAAGGTTGGTGCAGCTTCAACCGGTTGTTGCTCTTCCACAGTCGTGAAGATGGGAAAAAGAGGTCTAGAGGATGACCCACTAGGAATTGCGGCATGCTGACCCACAACTCTGTTTCTGGTATTTACCTCAGGACTGCCATTATTGTTATTCCCATTAACTCCACTGCTTTCTCCAGTTGAGTTATTTTGGGGCTGAATGATATTCTGAGCTGCTTGCTAGTCCAACTTGGACAATAAACGGGACATCATGTCTATCATCCCGTCAAACTTCTTCTCAACTCTGTCCCTCTCTTCATTATCTTTCCTTACACTGTCTGACATTATTTCAACTGTCTTTTCTGTACCTTCCACTATTTTGCCAAGATCCCTCAAAACTTCTGAAAAGGTCTATGCTTCTGGAACAGGTGGAAACTGATGCTGAGGTCTGGCCTGACTTCTGGTGAATGGCCTAGTGTCTCTGTCACTCATCAGACAACCACTGCAAAACTGCCACAGGATGGCAGGGTCTTCTGCTCTGATACCACTAAAATATGCTAACCAATTTTTTCGATAAATTAACACAATATAACCAGCACTTAGCCAACTTGATTAGCGTTAGCTCCAAATAGAAAACCAAACTTGAAATGAATTCACACCAAGAATGCACACTCAATCCCAATGAAGGATAGGTGTTGTCATATGGCGGAGGAGCTAAAGGAAAGTACTTGAAAGGAACTACTCAACGTCAAGAATGTGCACTCAAGATCCCATTGAGGGTGAGGTGCTAACATATGACAGAGTGTTAAATTGAAAGCTAGAAATTAATAGGCGGATAACCAACCATGAAGCTATTACAAACTAATTCATCCGCTGCGGTGGGCATCCACAGAATTGTGGGGATTCACCACTATGAAAGTGGGTACAAGAGTGTTACAATAAAATTATCCACACTGGCGGTAAACCATCCAGGGGTACTTATGTGAGAAGAAGAAGAATTAATTGCAGCAATTAGAACTGGAACAGTACTACTGTTTACAATCTTTACAAATAAGAAATAAGCTGCAAATTACATATGAATTTACAATAGTCTTCAAACACATGAGTAATAGATGCTTTCAAGCAATTATTTATCTCTCTAACGGCTGATAATGAATAAAAAATCAGAACTTCTAAAGTCTGATACAAAAAACAGTAAACTGGAAATGTCAATCAGCAACTGTGAAAACCAATGAAATATTCATAACTCACTCATTTTACCTCCAAATCGAATGAGATCAAGTGCAATGGATTGCTAGAAGGTAGGCGACCATGCTGAGATGAAGAAACAGCTTCAAAGAACTCCTGTGAATTTTACATGAATCCCAAAGCACTTCCAGAAAAGTACGACCCTCCTTGAAGGGGCGATTTCTCTTTAAAAATCAGATTCTCAATCATAAAATCCCAAAATTGGCATGAAGGGGCGCCCTTGATCAACAATTAGAATTATGAAATGCCCAGAACCAAATTCAAACTGGAAATAAAGTTATAACTTGAAATCACCTTCAGCTGTAGATGAAACAGCAAAACCAAAATTGATAAATCTTCAAAATTTCTTCACAATCGAGCTCAATCTGCTAGTCTGGATGAGAAGCAGCGAATTCCAACTAGATGTTGTATTTCAAACATGAAATTGGACAATTGGCTAGGAGGTAGCATCCTTGAAGCAAGATTTCATTTGTCATTCCGACAGCATAACAGTATGATAACATGAATGGATGCCAATGCTGGAACAAAGCCTTCATTTTATAGAAGAGTAGAAGACTCTTCAATCCCTCAAGAAAAGACGCCAACAGTCACAGAGACTCTTCAAATTTCCAGAAACCTTTCAACTTTACAAAAAGGCGTCCACTTTACAAGGCAATATAAAATCTTTATTTTAAAATAATAACTCCTTCAAAAAGGCGTCCACTTTATTTCTCAAGGCTTTTATCTTTATTAATAATTAAATCACCTTTATGATAGCGTACCCCTTCCAAGTCCCCCTTTTAAACACAACTTAAGTTGTCTTACTAGGCCAAGGGGTCAATTGCAAATTATAACCTTAACGCCTTTATTCATCATAAAAAGCCTTTAGAAGTCGGACATGAATTGCAAATAATTGCTCCAACTGAAAATGAAGAACTGAAAGCTCACAAACTTCATACTGCCAAAATTAGAATTTACTATAAATAGTAAACTCACAGAAATGCCAAAGAACCTCAGAACTGGAAACCCTAATTTTTTCCTCACACACGCCTACAGGCTTCCGGAATAGGCTGATGAGTTTCAAAACAGATTACTGATGAGAAGGGGACATTACAATGCGCCTAGGTTAAGGGCTGAAGATGGATGAAAATTCTACTAAGGCATGAAAAATGGAAGCTGGCCATGTCAAATGCGCCCTACCTTGAAGAGAAATGCTTGAAGAATTTTCTAAGTAACAAAATGGAAGCACTACCCATGAATTGCGCCCAAGATGAGAAGGAAGTCAAGAAATATTTTCTAAGTGTTTGCAAATGGCAGGACAAAAGCTCAAATGTGCCCAACTTGGAGGATGAATTTGAAATTTTCCTAAGTGTCAAAAAGAGAAGAAGCACACCCAAAGAAGTAAGATGAACTTCGATGATGAAATTTTTCTAAGATATTTAAATTCCACCTCTAGGGGGGACAATATGCCTGAGCTTGAAGAAGTGATGAAATGTTTTGTGGCATGGATGAATTGGCAGTGGATACGTCAGAATGTGCCGGCTTCATGAGGTTGATGAAAATTGTCAAGGAAAAACTAGAAAATACGCCCAAAGATGAAGAATGAAGATAAATTTGATGATGAAATATTTTTCTAAGGTTAAAAATTCAAAAAATTAAATGTACCCCTTCGTTTGTAGACACATGAGTTCAACGCTTTTTTAAGGGAATTTTCTTCTGGGTATTGGACATCTGCAACAAGGAATGGATTTTAAAGTCTTCCACACTTCGCCGAAGCCTTAAGGATGAAAATTTTGACGGGCGCCTAATTGATGAATTTCCTAAGGGGGAAATTTTAAAATTTTCTAAGGCAAGGAATAAAATAAGATGTTGAAATAAAATGCCTTGGCTGATGAATTTGCAGTTGAATGCCTAGATGGTTTTTGATCAAATTCCTGATGAAAACAATTTTCTCGAGCCAGAGTTGGATGAAATATCAGAGTGAACGCCTCAACTAATGAAATGAAAAGGGAGCAATTAAATTAATATTTTCATAGGGTGATTTCAAAGTGCTAAAGTGAGGTACGCCCAAGGAGTACAAGATGGGTTGGAAATTTTCCTAAGGCATGAGGAATTTGAGAAGGAAATAAAACTCAAACATTTGGCTTTCAAGTGCGCCCTCAAGGTGGAGAAATTTCTAAGGCACAAATTCTAGACACAGCTCCCTAAATGCACCCATGATGAAAAGTTATGCAGAAGGCAAAAGATTTGCTAGAAGAAAAAAATGATGAACCCTATCAGATCCAGAGATCGCTTAGACCTTGGGAGTCAAAGCATGAGAATCAAGTAAGTGAGGTAAATTTATATTATGAAGTGTTCTGATGCTCTTCGTTTTGTCTGTTTTGCAGGATGAATGCTAGGGACAGAGCATGGTGACTTGAAGTAATGAAGCAAATAGTCCAAGATGATAAAATCATGAAGGAGGAAAAATTGGAAGAAATGGCTAAGTGTTGCACCCGACGCAGTCAGGCGAGTGGCAAGGAGGAATAATCGAATCCAAGACAAGAAAATCTTTCAAGTTCATAATAGAGGGAAAGATGAAGTACCAAGTGTTAGAGATGATGCTCAAGCACCTCAAAGTTAAAGAATGATAGCAAGATGAATTGAAGGACAAAGTGGAGGTCTTTCTTCGGCGTTGACCCGGAGGGTGTTTTTCCAGCATACTTCCCCCAACCTGAAATGTAATGACATCAAGGAGTAAAACCATCATCAAGCAAGAGAAAGAAGTAGCCATGTTAGCCCAAGAAGTTGAAGCCATGATGATCAGACTCATCCAGTTTGTAGTCAGAAAGAAGAACAGTGTGAACGCATTTACAAACGAGAATTTTCTAGAAGATGGTGGCCATTAATTGCGCATTGATTACCCCACTCTTCTTGGTGGCGGTTTTTAGGGTTAGGGCTTATGTGGCTCGATCTGAGCCCTTCATTTGATTGTAATCTGGGTCGTCCATTGGACTTGGCCAGCTATATAAAGGGGCATCCCCCCTCATTTGTACCTCATTAGATTAGACAGTAGAGATTAGAATAGAGAGACAACTAGGTGATAGCTTAGAGGTAGCTTAGTATAGATTGATAGGATAGTTTGAAGAAGAGGGAATTTTTCCCTTTGAAAACTTTGTAAGAAATTGTTGTGAACACTCTCTCAATAAAAAAAGTTTTCATTGATGGTGAATTTCGTCTTTTGTTGAGAGTAGCTAGCAAGGTTTTTTCGTCCTTCTGATTCGAATAGTAGCTTAAAGTAGAGTAAATTTTATTTCATGCAAGCAGATGGTAATAATGGAATGTGGTGTTTGATCTAAGCAAGCTTCGCTTATCCATACCACTAGCGGGCTCACTGATGGTGTGTTCGCCTTGTGTGGTCAACTGGAAACGTTGTGGACCTAACTTCAATCATAGTTTGAATGATGGTATGCGTCGTTGTGATGGTATCTTCATGTCAAGCGGTGGTTTGAATATCTGTAGTCACCTCCTTTGAAGATTGCACTGACTCCGCGGAAGCTGTCCGATGCGAGGCAAAGCGAAGTCCGATTGAAGTTTGCTGAAGTTAAGCTCCATATCCCGCATTTAGGATATAATTTAGACCTTATGAACCCTACACTCATTTAAATTCATTACTTTATGGTTAGAATAGGAAACCCGTGCTTCATTGATAAATCTGTCGAATTGTGAAAACCCCTTCCTCTGCTGTTGAACAATTCCGTAAGTCCCCTTGAAATACCAGCAAATCACATTGAGCCAACTGAGACTATTCGCACTGAAGGAACCTTGGAGTTGAATGCACGAACTCTCTCGCAATCTTAGCGTGCTGGATACTTTGATCAAGAGAGAATAGGGTAGCCGTTGGCGACTTTATTTTGTGTTGGTGCGGTCACGAAAATCACATCAACACGGCTCAAGAGGAGAGCAACGCCTAGGCATGTATATATTGGAGAAAGAGTCTCCCCATTCAGCATTCATTCACATTCAGATTCAAAAAAGCAGAAGTTCGCCTAAACAAACAGAGATTCGCCTAACAAACAAAAGTTCACCAATAAGAAGGAGATTGCTAATCAAAAGGAGTTTATTATTCTGTTCAGAAATTCGCACTACTTACAGTGCTGTTTTATACTGGTGTATTCTGCCTTTTATTGGCTCTCAAGTGCAACTCTTGCACTATTGTATCTGATCTATAATTGATTAAATTCCTGCTGGGTTTTTCCCTTGAGTAGAAGGGTTTTCTCAGGATAATTTGCTGTGTCTTCTGTTCTGTGTTATGTTTCTTTCTGCTTTGCATATCTGATCCAAAAAAATTAACATAAATATTGCTTTTCTTTAAACAGGATGACCCAATGTGGTAGGGATACTTTTTTTTTCTTTAATAATATTTACAGTTAAGTTTTTTGCCTCTTTGATGGTGTTAGTTTTATGTTTATTCACATACTTTGATTTTCTTTTGATTTTTGAAATGCAGGATCCTCATATGGCTGCCCTTGTTTCAGAACGATTCAGAGACCATGGAAAAGTGAAGGTGAACTATTTATTTTTTAACTCCACAATTCAAGCAGTAATAGTTTCATAGCAGTCTGATATTGTGTTCAAACTTGGGACTTAATTGGGAAAAGATTGTGAAATTAGAAAATGTTGAAATATTCATGGGAATTTTTGTTATTTCAGGCTAAATAAATGGAACCAAGTGCTGCTTTTCCTTTGGGTTCAGCCCAATTTTTTTTTTACATTTTTCTTTTCAAAACCCTTGTGAGGCCTAGAGATAGCACCCCTTGATGAGGCCTGGAATTGTGTATTGCTGTACACCCTGTTTATCCTTGAGCATGCTTTTTGTATCATGAAAACCTCCTTTACAAGCTCTTCTTCACCCGCCTTACACATTTATACCTATGAAGTGATTTCTGTTTTATTTTATGGTTATTATGGATGAAATTATTGCAATTTGAGTAGAATAGGATAGAATGGACCAATAATCTAAAACTGCTTTGCTTAAGTTATCTTCTGCATTCACTTTTGTGTGCTTCTAAAGGTTCAGGGATAGCTGCAGAAGACATAGATATCTTTTTACAGCAGTTTGTTTTGTTGTGCAAGTTTTTGGTTTTCCTGTGCAAACCAATAGCCTTGTTATGCAAGGTAGCTGCTAAGCTGTCCAACACAACCCATCTTCTGCATAATGTGACCACCTTGCTGTGCAACATGACCAATTTTCTGTGCAAGATTAATTACATTGTCTATAACCACAATGTTCTAAAATGTACTGCGTCCTAATACAGGTTGCGAAAGAAATTATATTTGTTGCACAACATGCCAACAGTTGTTTGGATGATTGTTTGGTAGCTGTCAAAGAGGAAAACCACCTTTTCTGAAGTTGGATAAAGGACAAATTTGTTTTGACAAGTGTTATGAAGTTTGGCATTCTCTTATAGATTGCTGTTGCAATAAGATACCGCTACTAGTAGCTATTTAATGCAATAGCTAGAGGCTTGTAGCAGCTAATCTAGAATTCAAAACTAGTCTTCCTTTCAATTGCTTAGTGATCATATTGTTTCAGAATACTTACAACAACAATCTTTAATTTCTGCTTATTTTATATAATTCATTGATCAATAGAAGAAATGTTGTGTGAGGAATAAGATTGTGTTCCCATGTATCAGTCTTATTGCCATGAGGATTTGTGATTGGTTTACATTTGCTTTGTGTATGTGTGTGATTTTTAATTATTTTTCAGATCCTGGTTGAATAGTTGATGCTAAAGTTGTTGTGATTATTTATTCTTCTGATTTAATTTTCTTAGTTTTAGAGTCCAGCACTTTAATTGTAATTTGAATTAATTTTCTTCTAGTTTGTCAGTAAAATTTGTGTTCTTTTGATCTTGTCATTTCTTCTATCCTGTCAAACATTACCAATTAATTACATTTGCATTTTTATGTAGAAAACTCAATTTTAACTAGAACTTGTGGTCTTGGATATATATGTTGCCAACACCTGGTAAAAACTAACATTCCTGAATTAAAACGATATTGAGTGTGCTAGATACTTTTTGGCACCGTGGCCAGAGACAAGTGTCAAAAGACTAGCAATTTTTCTTGAATTGAGTTAGGATTTGACCATTATAGGTGTTAAATAGAAGGAAGGTTAACATTCATTCTGTTTTTGCCTTTGTGGGATGCTATCTTAAGATACATCATGATAGATTCATGTATTGTAGGAGAAATAGTAGGGGATGATTTGTTCCAAAATCAGCGAACTGTATGCAGAAGTAGAACCGCTTGTTGCTGAAGAGAGGGAAAGAACATTGGAACAACAAGACAAGCAAGAACAAGAAAATTTTGATACCTCTGTCAAAAGACGTTCTTTATTTCTGACCAACTGAAGAAGAAGCTCTATTTGGTCTATGACAAATGGGGAAACACCATAGGAATAACTTAGTAGGTGGTAGGTGAATTAGATATCCCTAGTTCATTTGAGACATATTGAAAAGGGAAGGGAAGGCCAGAGATGTACTGAGAGGCCTTGTTGCAGGATAGGAACAGGTGGCGAACATCCTCCAACAGCTAAGTACCAATGTCCAGAATTTGAGCATTCAGAGAAGGCCGAATTGGGATCCGGATCAGGAAGGTAGTGTACATGGAGATAGACAGAGGATAGTTACTCTAGTACGCACCTATGATAGGCCTACTCAGCCAACATTTATCATAAATGATCCTATTGAGGAGAATGTGGCTGAGGGAGGTGATGTGAATTTTGCAGATAACATCATGACACATCATGATGAGTGGGATGCTTTGCCCCAAAGAGTTAAGGATCACCTTAACTTCGACAGATTTCTGAGCCAGAAAAGAGAGCATGGCAGGAACTGGACAGATAGGAGGCCTGAAAACAAGTATAATGATCTAAGGCAGGCTACCAACAAACTTACTTTAACTAATTTTGATGGTAGTGGCAAAGTCACAGCTTGAGCCTGGGTGAGCAAACTAGATACTTTTTTGACACTACGTCCAATGGTAGAAGAGGATGCCATAAGATTTGCAGCACTTCACCTGGATGGCGTGGCACATGACTGGTGGCACCATGGCATGGTCACACTCCATCATGATAGGATCTCTTCTTACCAGGAATTCACTGACAGATTGGTTGAGAGGCTTGATAGGCGTGATCCAGAACTTTACTTCAGAGACCTTGCTCAGCTGAAGTAGTTGGGTAGCTTGGAGTCTTATATTGGTGAGTTTCAGAAGCTCTCGGTTATGGTTACCGGAATCTCAGAAAGGAGACTTGTCATTCTATTTGTAGAAGGTCTCCATGAGCCAATGAAAGGTTGGATCAAAGCATTCGATCCGCCTACCTTGCACGAAGCTATGAGAAAAGCTCGTAGCATGGAATTTACAGCTTCACGTGGTAAGTTCACTTCAAATGCAGAAGCATCTTCATCCTATAGTGATAGCAAATCAGAATCTAAGAAATCAGAAAATGTTGATGAAAAAATGAAGTTTGCAGCTCCATTGGACCGAGAAACAATAAATGATTTGCGTAGGAGGAAGCTATGTTTCTATTGCAAAGCTCCTTATGACCAAAACCACAATTGTCCTCTCAAGCCTAAGGGTACAAATAGACAAATGGAGTGGTTTTATGAGGGTGATGACATTGCTGATTTAACGGACCAGCAAGCTGGTTTTAAGGATGGGAGTATGCGATCTATCATTCTCATCAATAAAAAAAATGAGAAGATAGAACAAGAGATTCTAGAGGAGGGTTATCATTTTGCTTCTAGTTCCGTGGGGTCAGAGGTATTTGATTGGGATCAGAACAGTTATGAGGCTCAGTTTGTAAACAATCCTCTTTATGAGGCAGATGCTACATCTTCTTGTGATAATCCGCTCTTTGAGGTGGATGCCGATTCTACTCTTGACCCTGATTTAGGGGTGAGCTTTGATCATAGTATTGGAGATTCCGTCAGTGCATCGGGATTTCAGACAGAGCTTGTTGAGGAGGTTCCCAGTGTGTACATGGTCAGGAGTCTACACAGTTTCACTTTCAGTCATCATGTACATGACCTGTTTCGGATGCACAATTTTGGTATGCACGTGTTAGACATGTTGGATGATAGCATATCTCGTGTAGTTTTAGGGAGCAGGTGTTGTCAGCAGTTTGACTTTCTTTCTTATGAGTTCCTCTCTCTTGTGACAGATGGTGTTGAGATTGACAGGGTACAACATGATCCAGTTGATCAGATTTGTGAGTTACAGGAGACCGTTGATGACAGTAGGGACATTTCACGGCACTATCCTTGGGATCCTGGTGGAGTGGTTGATTCTTTGCTGTTGAGATTGCTTGCGGACAAGCAATTTCAGGGAGGGTGGACTGTAATGTCCCCTTTTTCGGCATGATTGTGTTTGATGGTGGTTAGCCTATTACTCAGACTCTCGTAGGCTAATAGGTTGGGTTAGAGGGTCAATGGCATTATTTGATGGGTTTTGTCATTCTCATCCTTTGACTTCAGTGATTGGCTCACAGCAGTGCTTGGCAGTTCAGTGATTTACAGCTTCTGACGGCACGTCAATACGACATGTTATGAGCGAGATATTAATATTCTCGTGAAATTGAAGTGTTTTAACTTTATTTAATGGAATATTATAAAGTTGATTTGACTTTATAATAAAGAATTCACTTAAATTTATTTAAGTGAAAAATTAAAACTTTTTTTATCAAAAGGGGCGCCCATTTATTTATTCATTGACTATTGAAATGTTTAAAATACATTTTAAATGTATTTTAAAGTGAAATTGGCGTCACTTTTTGGAGATGCGTGCCTTTTGGGGTTTATAAGCAACCAAAGGGAAAAATCGAACTGATTCATTGATTATTTGATATTTTCTTCTTTGGCTTGGCTTGAGCTTGGTTTTCTCTGAGACAAGGGTTTTAGGATAGTTTATCTCTGAAGAGTGACAACTCTTCACAGATCTGTGATTGTGAGACTGTGAAAGATTAGTTGAATGATTGCAACAACAGGAGCTTCAATTCAGGAGTTCTATAGTGCTTCAATGAGGATTTTCTGTATTTTACAATAAAGGCAGGAGGGTTTCAGCTTCAGGGCGTCATCTTTAGGTTTCTACAGCTTTCAGCGCTCATACTTCAATGTTCTTGCTTGGGCCGTACTTTCCAGCCTTGCAAAACGTCCTTCTGGAGGCTGGGCGTGTGATGTAACTTGCAAAAACGCCTTCCTTTTTGCTTCAGACAGTGTTCCATACTTGGCATCCATCCTTCATTGCTGACTGTATCCAGTTTTTGCTGGGGAGAAGTTAGATCTGTAGCTCTGGCGTCCAATTCTGCTAGTTTTCACCATTCTTGGCTGGCAAACTAGAATATTTTCTTAATTAAATAATCTGGAGCATTTCGGGTATGTCTATCATATGTATTCTCTTTGTTACAGTAATTTAATACCTTCTGCACTTTCATTTTGTCAATTTTAGCTCAGATTTGAGTTTTATGAGCAAAAATGTGCAAACGCCCCTTCTACTTCTCTCTAGAAATTTCTCTAAAAAACTAAAAAACACAAAAAGATAAGCAAAATACAGGGGTTTGAGTTGGGAGCTAGCTGGGCTCATCACATGGCCTTTGGAGAAATAAGGAGAAAGAAAAAAATAAAAAAATAATAATAAAAATATTAAATTCGAATTTTGGGGCCCAAATTAGGTTGGCCAGATTGGAGGGAATAGGGGAAGTTTGATATAAATACAAGATCATTTGGATGCTTTTGAACATCAATAAATTTATCTCTGCTTTTCTGATCTGCACTTTGGCGAATATTCTAAGGGACGAAAACCCTTATGAATATAGAAGTTGGATGAAACCCTAGCTTCTTCAATCGAGGACTTCATGACGGAGGTTCACATGGGCTTCAATAGTGATTCTTGCTAGATTCACACTCAGATTTTTGCAACAGCATAGGCGTCTAATTTGGAGGGGCGAATTTGGCAAGTTGGAAGGTATTCTTCAGATTTTCAAGGGTTGCAAACCCTATCAGCAGACTAGCAGGCCAGTGCACCCCTTTGGTAGGGTTTTGGTGTCATTTTGTAATGTCCCCTTCTCAAGCCTGATCTTTTCAGTGACCGTTGGCCTATTCCGGAGACCCGTAGGCTAGTCGGAAGGTAAAATTAGGGTTTCCTATTTTGAAGGATGTTCTTCCTCGGAGTTGGTTATTTCAATGGCGGATTCTTTCTGGGTTTTCAGAAAGCTTCGCAGTGATATGTTCTTCTTGGCATTCTGAGCATCTTTAGGAATTTACTATTTTTAGTAAATTCTATTTCTGGCAGTTTTCCAGTTGGGTTCGGCATAGTTGACTTCCTGCTTCAGTTTGATCAGTTGGCTTGCTCATTTAGGGCTTCGGGGCACATTTGGAGAGATAAGTTGAGTTATTTAATTAAAGTCACGTTTTAATGTTATATTTTAACGTTGACCCCCTTGGCCTACCTTCTTCACTTAAAGTCTTTTTAAAAGATGTTCTTTAAGGGTGGCGCTTCATTAAAGAAAATTAATTATGTCTTTTATTATGAAGTTTGATCCAAGCTTAAGGGGATGCCATTTTCAAGGAAGAATTAAAATGATATTAAAAGACAAAGTTTGCTTGGAAAAGTGGGACACCACCTGTGGAAGAATTAGGGTTTGACTCAAAAGAGAAGGTTAGGGTTTCGAGAAGAGTCAACCGAAAATTATAAAAGGAAGCCTTTGGTCATCATTGCGATTATCTTTTGTCTACAGTATTGTTACTCTGCCGGAATGGTATTGGATTGCTTCGAGGAATGAAGGCCTCCTAGCTCGGGCATTGCTTCTTGCTTGCAACACAGCAACTAGTGGTGAATTAGTATAGTTTTGTGAGTTTCATTGGGATTTGTGCATTGTAATCAGCATTGTGGCTATTTAGTTTCTGTTTTTGCATATTAGAGGTTTTCCAGATATTGCATTTTAGCTACAGCAGATTTGTGTTTTATTTCGTAAATCAGAAAATACAAAAATATTGCTTCTGGGTATTGTCCTATTCTCTTTGTCAGGTCTAGGCGCCACCTTCCTCTAGTTTGCAGATTTTTTAGTGAGGATTGTGATTTTTAAAAGCAGATCGCCCTTCCTTGAGGGCCGTACCATCTGCTGTTGCATTGGGATCTGTGCATAAATAATACATAGCATTTTGATCTGTTTTCAGTGTTCTATCCTAGGCGCCATCTTTCTTAGGGAATATTGCATTTTGTTTCAAGTCAGTCGGATGACTTATGAGGGAGATATGAGCATATGAGCAAATTCATAGGTTGCTGGTTTTAATTTAAAAGTGCAGATTTGTGCAAACAGAATTATTAATTTGGTCCTTGAGAGAGTTGTTGTTTTGGCACCTTCAATTAAGCCAAGAAGAGTTCTTTATATGATGTAATGCTAATCTTTCAAATTCCTATGCTCTTGGCAGGCGAATGAGCTTCATTTTGTAAACTGGCAGTAGTATTGGCAGTAATTCTCAATCTGGTTCAATTCTGATTTGTAATGCTCAACTCTACTTCCAGTATTTGCTATTGTATTTACTTTACCTCTGCCCTATGGTAGCTACTTTCCCACTCCGGGATAGAAAGCACATTCTGGGTGTTGAGTACTTTCAGTATTATATTTATTTCTTTTAAGCATTGTAATTTGTAATACTCCGCCATATGGTCGCCTCAACTCCATACTGGATTGGGTAGCACATACTTGGTGTCGAGTTCCCTTTCAGTACATTAGTGTAGAAGACCCTATGACCATATGCTCGCCATCATCGGCGCCATCATCGGCGCCATTCTTGGTTAGAGTTCTTGCATAAGCATTTTGATTAAGATCCTCTGACCAATGCTCACACCTTGCCCACATCGGCATCCTGGTGTCCATTCTGGTTAGAGTTGTTTTAGCATCGTTTTGGTTTAGCTGCTAACCTTAACGGGTGCATTGGTTTGTAATTTGTAATTCGAAAAAACGAAAAATTTGGCTCGGAATATTTCACATTTCATCATATATTTGCATTGCATTTTGCATTGGTGTGAGTTGGCGCAATTTCGCCGAGCTAGGGTTAGAGTAGGAGGTCATTTCCATTGCATATATTGGGGTTTCTTCATATCAGCGAACTTCTATATGTTGCTGGGCATGTTTGGAGCCCATTTTGTTGTGTAATTGCATCATTTGGTTAGGTCTGATTAGTAGAAGCAAACTGGGTGTTTGAATATCAGAATTTTGGCATATGTAGTGAAGGTTTTGGTGGTTTATTATGTTGGTTTCATACCTGTTCGTGATCATTCAAATCTGCTATGAGTTTTTATATTATTGGGATGAATGAATACTGCTGTTAATGCATGAGTATATTCAGAAATTTACATCAGCAAACCAGGTTTTGAGCAGAAGTTAAAAATCAGAAAATTAGGGCATCATTTTATGTTATAAAAATCAGAAAAATTGCACAAATACTGGTTGGGATATTTTGAGAGTTAAATATTGCTTAACAACTATTGGAAGCTTTGTATTGTTGTAGGTGCTAAGTTGGTTGTTGCAACTTTAAATGTAATTATTGTGTTCAGCTCATAAAGTCTAATGTATGTGTAACTGGAGTATATTGAAGTATTTTTATTATTAATTGTAGGCTTTGCATTGCAAGTCATGTTGAAGTGGGTCTTGTAGCTTTCTATATCATTCCCATCTTTTGATTTACCAAGACTTTCGTGTTAATTGGAGTTTGGACAATTCTAAGCTTTGTATGTGCTTGTATTGCTTAGATTTTTCCTCTAGCTGCACAATGTAAGCATGGTAGGTTTTTCTTATAAGTTTGTATGTATTGCATAATTAAAGACACACCTCTAGTTTTGTTTGCTATTTGCAAACCACCCTAGAAAACACACTAGTACAAATTGTAGATTGCAAGTACATACTCTTCACATTAGGGTTTTGGGTTAGGTTTCTTTTTATGGAGAGATTTCCCCTCTATTTCGAATCGTGATTCTATCGCATGTCTGTTCTATTTTGTGTTGCACGAAAAGGTGTGAATTAAAATGCTAACAGTTTTTGGTGACTCTATTGAGAAAATGGCATAAGACCATCGGTTTTATCCATAGCATCATTCAAGTTTGGCACAAAGGGCTTAAACAAGATTTCAAAGAAAGACCAAACTGCTTTTTCTCTTTCAATTCTAGAGCTTGTAGAAGTATTTTCAACAGCGTAGAAAGAATCTCCTTTGTCTACCAATGGTGACAATGTCAACAACAACAATGGTGACAATAAAAATGATAACCCACTCCCATTATTGCCATGGGGAAATTAGATTGGTCCGTTGGCACTTGCAGCTCTTCATGTCCTTCGCCTTGGATCAAGGAAGAATTTTCAACAGTTCTATGGTGATGGAAAACAAAATTTAATGAGTGTTTTTCATCCTTCACCATTGTATGTGGAATTTTGAATGTCACAAATGAAGATGTTGCACTTTGCTTATTTGTAGAAACATTACAAGGTACAATAGCTAATTGGTTTCATCATTTTGCTATTGTTTCTATCACTAGTTGGGAGTTAATGAGTGACAAATTTCTTGTGTGCTTCAAACTAGCTATAGTTAATCACGTTTTGTTTGCTTAACTCTCAAGTTTCTAGAAAGATAATAGCAAGCCCTTGAGATAGTTTGTTGCAAGATTCAAGTGTATAGTCATCAAAGTCACACTCACTTAGGTACTTTAAATTGGCTATTACAATTGATCTCTAGTCATTATACTTGTGGAGAGCTTACAAACACTCTTTCAAGACAATTGCAATAATCTTCTACAATTTCTTAGCCCTCTATTACAAAATAGTCATACATATGAGCACTAATCATTTGAGTTACAAGACTCAAATGGCTCTTGGTAGTGATTTTGATGCAGCTCTTTAAGTCTAACCATGGCAACTGTAAGAGCCCTTGCTGAATTTGCTCACAATTTTCTGATTTTGACTTTGAGGAATTTTGTCAAACAGTTTGCAAACAATCTCTTCTAGCTGGAAAATGCTGGAAAATGCTGTTTCTTTGTCTTTTATCGTAAGCTGATCATAAATGTATGATTCTAAATATGCAAAGGACTAGAATGCAATTGATTATGAGGTGCAAGTTATATTTTGATTTTTCCAAACTCATAAGATGACTTGAAAGGCATTACTTAAATAGCTACAGCAGGAAGGTATTATGACAAACATTTGTCATACTAACTCCAATTATCATTTACAACTGATTACAATAGTTGCTCAATGATATCAAATGTTCCTCTAGACAAATAATAGTAATGCAAGTTCAGACTTGAAAATAATGCCAAAGCAATATTAGGCTAGATAGAGACTCGAATTCAAGACTCAGCTGTCAAGACAAATTAGAGACAGCAGTACCTTTATTTAATGCACTCCTACAGAAAGATGCACATCTATGACTAATGTTGTATTACAACAATGCAGCTGTAATAGCTCTTTGTTCATTGATTGACAGCAACTAAATGCTAGCTATCTAATTCAAACTCCATATAGGACTTTATAAGAACTTGGAAATTTCGCCATGAGCTGAGATGGAGAAGCTACGCAAGCTCAATCGATTCTCTGCAAAGCCGTTCACCTTGAAGCTGGTAGATAGCGCTTATGATCCTTGAGTGTTGGCGTCACTATTCCAAGCTTAATCGTATTTTACTGACCTTTAATTCTTTGTAATCTTCTAAAGTCATCTTTCCTTATTGTTGCGGCAGTTCCGAATAATGTGGACTCCTCAATTAAAATACTTCTCCTCAATGTTTAATCGAAACTTCCTCCCAATATTGCTATCTTTGTCTATATTGATGATGACAAAAATGTCTTCAGTTGTGCCTGAACTCCTCCTTGTATTCTATCGATACTTGCTTTTGTTCTAAGCAGGACCCGATAATGTTGTATGACAACAGTCTTCAAACTTTTTAATGCGTTGCTTTGTCTTGTATTTTTCTTTTTTGTAGCATCAGTAGCTCCCGATTATTTTGTGTTGGCGTAGACTTCACTACTATGTTATCAAGTCCTTTGGGAAGAATTTGACGACTCCTCTTTAATTTATCAATGCTTTGTCTTATCTTAAGATTTGTCTGTAGTGGCGATTATATTATTGGTGTCGATTATTCCCTTCAAAACTTCAAAACGAATTTCTTTGTCTTTTAGCGAGCAGATTAAGATCCAAATTTTGATGCCTTATTGTTTGTCTTATCTGCAAATCGATTATTGACTTGGTCCTTCCCAAATTCATCCTGTTTGAAAAATGTTGCCTTTGCATTCCCAATATAATTGTTCCAGATATGATCTTCAAATAGGAAAATGAATTGAAATCGTATTTTCCTCTTGACTGAGATTTGACCCCAAGAATGCCACGATTTTTGCAGTGATCTTCAAAATAAATTAACTTCTTCAAAGAAAGCAACTGATAATCTCATTAAATCGTTTTACTCAGCAAAACCCAAATTTGGCCAAAGGCCATTAAATTTGGCAGTGATAGATTTCCTCCTTAATCGAGTTGAAGCTTGCAACAATACCTTAGTTGCTGCAAGTAGATTTCTCCAAATGTGGTTGCAAAAATAATCCAGTTGTTGCAATGGTGGTACTGAGATAATAAACTAGCTATATCAACTATTCAGCTAAGGCAGTAATACAACAGCTACTGCACCTGTAAATTCTCCTCAATGAAGCACAAGTAGAAACCCTGGATGGATTTCTCAACAAATTCCAGCTAGGGTTGATCTTTCACAATTGAACCTGGCACTCTAGAGTCTTCAAACCCTCAAGCGAGCTAAGCATTCAGATTCAGCTTCTTACCATGTTGGTAATGAGAAAATGAGTTCCAAATCAAGTATGTCCAAATGCCCAGCCAATAGCTCCTTATAAAGATTTCTCAATCACCTCTAGGAAGCTTCTAGAATCTAATATTATTTTATTACTTAAGTGACACTATGATATAATATTTATTTTAAGTCACTTTATTAAATTAATTAAATATAAAGTTACTTTATGATTTTAATTTATTGAAATAACTTTATAAATAATTAATTTAATACTTTCTCCAATTTAGGGACATGACAACAACTCCTTTGAAGAAGTCCTAAAACTTAGAATACCAATCTTGGTGCCTTGAATATGAAAAACCCTTTTGCTATGTTGTACCCATACAAATCTTTTGTATTTTGTCAAATTTCAAGTTGTTTTAAGTACAAAATGTTTTGTAATTGTCTTGGTTTTTGTGTCTTGTAGTCCTTGGTCCTTTTCTAATCTTTGTAAGATCATGGAATTGAGTATTTTGACAAAAGGAACAAGTAATTCAAAGAGAACTTCGCTTACAAGGGGCACACTTGGAGAAATATTAAAAACTTGATTTCCAAAGGCAAAACACCATTTAGAGGTGTGTGCCTAGAATTAGACATGTGCCTAACCAAAGCATATAGGTTTTCCAAAGTACAAAGTTGAGTAGAGGCGTGTGCTTGGAATGAAAGGTGTGCCTATGTAAGGGTAAAATTATTATTTTGAATCATTTTTAGGCATACCAAATTCAAAGGAAGGAGAATAAGATTTGTGTATTTAGCTATGTGTTTGAGTTTAAAAATTCACTTGAGCAAAGAAACTGATTGTCAACACAATAATAAGGTGTCATGCCCCCGAAATTGTAACACTGGAATATGAAGAATTAAAATACAAATAACTAAATAAAATAAATATCATTGCAATTTAAATATAATTATAATTATCACAAATAATATTATAATTATAATACAATTATCATAATACAAAATAGAATAATTAATATTATTAACTATAAATATCATAATAATAAGGATATTCACAAGAAAATAATATTATTTAAATGAGACTAAGCCTTAGTTAAATAAATAAATAATAATCCTAAAGGCACCGATTCTAATAAAGAGGCATATTAATTATTAAAAAGCAGCAGTGATCAAACTTGTGAAAAGGCAGTGACTAATATTGGGGAGAGGCAGCGATTAACAAAGGGACATCGTAATGATTAAAAGCTACCTCTCTATGAATAGATGCATCCCTTCTTGGGGATATAAAATGAATTAAATAAGTTTGGGTAAAACAGCATGGGATGGGAAAAATAAATGAGAACTCTGCATTATATTTCTGGTATAACAGCCGAAACATATATGGGATATAGACCGGCAGATTTTATCAATGCAAGAATATAAAATGATTCAGAAATCAGATGGGAATCAATATATTGTTCAATCAGAGATCTGACAAGGCAGCAGATGAAAAATAAGGATTAAATATATTGTCAAAAATACATTTGAGCAGTAAGTTATATATATATATATATATATATATATTATTGTAAATTGAAGTCAATTAGAAATAATGATACATATATATTTATATAGAATATATATATTATTTACGATTGTGCAATAATGATGCTTGCAGCAATTATTGAACCTTATAAGTAATCATGACTCTTTAATATAAACTTGAATAGATTGTATCTATATATTTATGTGTCCTTATCCTATGATCAATTAAATGTAAGGTTGAAGGAAGTGAGTTAGGAGGATGCTGTTTACGGGCCTCCCATGCTAAGTATGCCACTCCAAGGGTGGAATAGTCTTGGTCGGATGTTCTTGTCGCTTGGGGCCAAGAGGTGGGTAGTCTTGGTCGGATGTTCGTGCTCTTGGGCTTAGATGGGTTGAGTAGTTTACATGCACCCCTTTCAAGGCCTTTTGATCAAGCCAAACTATAATTGATTGTTAGGATGGATCCAAGGAGTCTCAATCATGAGGATGGATAAGATAGCATGGATAGGGAATGTCGATACAAGATGTCCATCGGGTAGACCACCCCATGAGGGTTGTCTAAGTGTGCCTCATGAGGGCCAAGGGGTGGGTAGTTTTGGTCGGACGCTCGTGCTCTTGGACTTAGATGGATAGTTTCGGGTGGACTTATCCTGCTTCTCACCCAAGTCTTATTATGATTAAAGACTTCCACTATGCATTATGAATATTGGTAGTTTAGATAGTCTCAAAATAATTATGTATGTATAGCTTAATAGATAAGGCATTCATTATGTTCTGATCATATGAATTATATTTCCAATATTATTTAACATGATTACAGGACCTAAACCAAGATTTATCTTGCTTGAAGCATTTAAGTGGTAAGTTATAACCCTAACTACATTAAGCTTGTGATTCTAGGGCAAGATTTAGGGCAATCCCAAAAGGGGACATTACATATGGTGGGATTTAGTCTAGAAAGACGTAATAACCCCCCTAATCTGGTATTTGGGGTTTCGCTAGACAATACAGATAATATATAATTTTGCAAATAAACCAATTCCAAACAAATGCAAGAAATAAATAACCAAATTTTATTAATGATTTAGGGAATACATATAATTCATACCCAAAAACAACATCATGAATTGCAGATCTAAAAATGCTTGATCAGCAGCTGAGAATATCAACAATCTTCGACCCTATATTATTCCACCTTGAATGTCCCTTCAAACTGAATGTCAAATTGGACCCTAAAAACTTTGTAAACCCTTGAATGAAGATCTTCAGGAAAAATCAATGAAGCTTTGATAATGGTCCCTGTATGTGACCATTCAATCGAGTCTTTGGGTGATCTCTCACACCTGTAAACTTTGTCCTGTTCGAGGGTTTTCATCCTCAGAATAGCTTGAAATTGCATGCCTGCAAACCTTGTAGCTCAACTCTCTTCAATTTGCAAATAATAATTTGGATAATGAAAATGACCTTTTTCACTTTTATCCTTCTCCAAAACCTCACGCCCTAACTTGGCATTTTACTTTTAAATAAAAAATTAAATAATGCCTTCACAAAATCCAACACCACTTTTGGCCTTTTGCACATTTAAATAATATTTGTTGTTTGAAAGATGTGCCTTTTTAATAAAAAACATAAAGTAACTTTAAAATATAATATTTTAAATAAAAGTCACTTTATCCCCTTATAACGCCAAATTATAAAGTACTTTATTAAAAGTTACTTTATAACATTAAATTATAAAGTACTTTATTAAAAGTTACTTTATAACATTAAATTATAAAGTACTTTATTAAAAGTTACTTTATAACATTAAATTATAAAGTCAATTTAATAATATAACATTATTGAAGTAATTTAATTAAAGTGCCCACTCTCAACCCAAATTGACAATAACCCCTTGACAGTGCCTTCGACACAAATCCCCTCTGTAGGCGTGAAACCATTGAACCTAGTATAACTTGCTATAAATAGCAAGTATGAATGATGAGCCCTGAATTGCCTCCGTAAGGCCTACCAACCAATATATTGGATCATTGAGTTGAATATGCTGGAATGGAAACATCAAGCCTGTTGAAGAGCTTGAATACTGTCCAAAGGGTCTCTTGAACATCCCATTAGCCTACGGGGACCAAATAGTAGGCAAACAACTGCAAGGATACAAAATCCGAAAAAAATGGGACATTACATTCCACCCTCCCCAAGATTGCTTGTCCCCAAGTAATCCTCACCTAAACAACCAGGCCCATCTTGAATGTCGGGATCCGAAATCAATCGATACAATGCTCTACCCAAGCTCTATTGCAACCATTGGAGAAAAATAGAACTAAACTCGACAGCCCTGTCAATCATTGTCTGCGGGAGAAGCATACTGCCAAGCATAGAAGATCCCAAAGCCCACAACTCAACTGGAAGCCTGCCATACTCATCACCCACTAACCTCCGTTGTGTGACTCTGATATATTCTTCACCAAGATGAAGATGGTGAAGCAACCCACTATAATAAACTCCACCTGGATCCCATGGACAAATTTGGAATTTGTCCTTCCTGTCTCCTGATGACTCTTGCTGCACCATGCTAACTATACTTGGAGTGCCAAGATGCTTGAAATCTGCTCCTATATTTTGCATTCCAACAGTATGCATATCCTGTAGAAGCAGCTCAGAACACTTGTAAGATTTGTCCCCTTCATCCAAATAAAGAAACTCCTCATACCAACCATCCAACCCACACTTGCGTGTCTTCTGCCTCATAGTCAAATCAAATGCAAATGGGCTGAAAGTAACGCAGTATGCACATGACACATTATGCATGTTGTGGAACGCATCAGTAAGCCTTGTCGGAAGTCTTGATCCACTACTATAGGATCCCAAGTCTTGCGAAGATTGCCAAACTCCATACAGGAATTAGAAAAGGCACCATTATCCAACTCAAAGAGTGGATTATCATAAAACAAATCAGCATCAACCCCAGACAATGGATTATTAACAAATTGTAAACTATTTTCATGCTGATATGAGTCATTTTTTTCTGAATTTTTGGGGTAATGGACAAAATCAAACTCTTCCTAAAAATGGTCTTGCTCCTCCATTATCTGTTCAATCTCTTTTCTTGTTGAATACACATCCTTAAGGGCTGATGTAGAATGTGCCAAACTCAGTTCTAAACAAGGCTCCTTAATCTAATTTCTTGTTTCTTGAAGGGCTACTTGAGTAGCCTCCAAGGAATCTTTGGTTTTGACAAGCTCGGAAGCAAGATTGTCAGCTTCCTCTTCTTTCCTTCTCCATGCATCCAAATAGGTAGCAGCTAGTTTGAGGAGAAGATGTCTATCCGAAAATAGATTTAAATAATCTGATTTCATTGCTTCCATAGCTATTTTGATTCATTGTAAATCAGCAAGAGAGGATTCCTCTTCAAAACCCTTTCGCCCTTCCTCACGTTGAACCTTCCAAAGGTGATTTTCCATCAACTTGTGAGAGCTATGAAAATATGTTAATGCTGCTACAATTTGTTTTTGACTAACCTTCAGTTGGTTCTGCAAATTACACTTATGAACAGTATTTGATTCATTTGATGAAGTAGCTAATTGATTTTGAAGAATTTGACTCCCCTCAAAAACTTATTCTATGATAATCTCTTTACATAGTTGCTGATTTGGAAGTAGGGCAGCGTTAGTTCCAAAGACAAAATCATCATCATCATCCCACTTAACTGCTTCACCGGATGATGACGTACCTTCTTTGTGTAGAAGGAATGGGACAATGTTAGAATCACACGTAGAATCATGAAAGGGAACTGATTCTTCACAAGATTTACCACTCACCATCTCCAAATCGCCCGCTAGGAGACTTGTGTAACCTTAACCTCTAACATCATCACTGGAAGGGAATGTAGAATCATTACCGTCAACTAATTCATAGGCGCTAACACAATCGCTCACAACATGCCCATCAATAGGTGTTGACCCATGAAGTGTATCATTCTGAAAATTAACCTCTTTGCCTGCTGCAACGTCTTCCTTATGACTGAAAAATGCACTTCCAGCTGTAGATTGCTCCTCGGATGTGGCTGCAATAGATGTTTGGTTTTCTGTTTTACTTGTTTCACAAACCAAGGCTTCTTCTTCCTTATTTGAATGTTTTGGTTTTGTACACATCCCTAGATATTCCCTTTTAAAGTCTGGGTCCTTCATCAAATTAAATAATTCTTGCATCAACTCACACATCGACCTATCAACTGTAGTAATCTTTACCCTGTCTGTACCTCTGTTGTTTACCTGCTCTTTACCATTGAAGTGTCCCAATGAGTGTTCCCACTGTGTTTGATTGATTTTAAACAATTCTCCGTTTGACAGAAATTATGATGGTATTCCAAAGAGAAATGCATTTGCAAATTGATAATCAAACTCTGTACTTCGTTTCCTTCACATTTGACAGAGATGCAATAAGGTATATGCAGAGACAAACTACAGTCTTGTACAAGACCTATCTGGAAGATGTGAACGAACAAATATATAGATGTTGTTGCTCATAAATCTACTATAGAAGATATGTTTAATAATTCACTCTTAGTCTGAGTGAAACATTATTAACAATGATCCGAACTGAACAATATTTTGGGATAGATTTATAAGTGTTTGATGTCCAAACTAAACAGCAATAATATCTGATATAAACTTATGTCTCATTGGCAAACAACAACAATTAATAGTATATTAAGAGTTATATTAGACCTGGTAAGTTCACACTAGGTAAGAAAGTCCTTCAAATCTTCTTCCAAGGTGAGCCTTAAATGGTGCATTTCTCACACCTAGCTAGTCCTACTCCAAACGTCTTGTCCACAAGCAACTGTGCTCAGACGCAGCTCCTTAAAGCTCCCGTGAATTCAAATAAACCATTCCAAATTTCCTAAATTGTCTTCATTCAGCTGTTCATATGGCTTGGACGGTCACGTCAATATTGACACTAGCTGCGATTCTATTAAATGATATGGCCTTATTTAATATGAGACTTGACTCCCATAAGACTTGGATAACCAGGAATTATCCACGATTTGGCTTCCAACGGCGGCTCAAATTATTAATGCAACAATTTAGAACAAATACAATGACTCAATAAATAATAACAATTGTTGTTAAAATATTCATAGGGCCATGATCTTGTAGAACTTGCGGTTAAAAGAAATCAAACGACTCCTTTTAATAAATCCTGATAACTGGCTTCTAAATTGTCTATGTGGCGCTTGTTTCTTTTGTCCTATTTGCACTTTGACTAGCTTGTTTTATCTATAGAATACCCACGTAAGATTCATGCCACCTCAAATTTGTTTTTATCTGTATCTTTCAAACAATTGCGATAATCTCCATTTCACCTTTGTCTTTTATGATTGCTTTGGTTAAGTTTGCGGCAGCCTCTAGTTAGCCTTTAATTAATACTTGGCAACTGTTTTGTATTTTTCTGAGCCCTGCGGTTCCTTACACATGGCGTCTATTAACCTTAGACTTTGTTTCTATGTCGATACCTTTAGCTTATATTCATTAAACTATTGGCCCCACACACAGGCAACTCCCGATTAGTTTTAGGTTTGTCTTATCTGGTTTTGTCTTGACCCTTTGCGTTTCCAGCTAGGCATAGACTCTTTGACCCTCTACAATTAATATATGTATGCCATTCAAATTAAATTGCAACATCAGAATATTTGGCAGTGGAGGGAGTAATAGATTTTTGTCTATTCCTTTAACCGCCAGACCTTTTCCATACCACGATTTTTCAGAGGATTACTGCAGGCTCTATATGGAGTGCCGACCAAGGGTTCCCACGACCTGTCTTTTCCCCTGCGTCAGACAATCAATCTTCAATGAAACATAAATATTGGCATCAATATTGGCACAACCATTGGGATGTGGAACGACAGATATTTAATAATACATATCCTACTCTTCACCATTCGGAATAACCCAACCTATCAACTATTCAATGTTTCAACATATTAATATTTTATGCCCTGAAAATCATTTTGTTTATGGAATAATCTGCCATAGACAATAGCACCCGTATAGTAGGATACTGGGAAGTAATTAATTATTAATGAATTCAAAAGTCTATCATAACCCTTCCTCTGAACTCTGAAATTTATCAAACCCTAGAAATTTGTCTTTTTTTGCACAAGCTGGTAGGAGATTCTGGGCTCTAATACCAAAGTAATAACCCCCCCTGATTTGGCATTTGGGGTTTTGCCAGACAATATAGATAATATAGAATTTTGCAAATAAACCAATTCCAAACAAATGCGAGAAATAAATAACCATATTTTATTAATGATTTAGGGAATATATATAATTCATACCCGTAAACAATAGCATAAATTGCAGATCTGAAAATGCTTGATCAGCAACTAAGAATATCAACAATCTTCGACCCTGTATTATTCCACCCTGAATGTCCCTTCAAACTGAATATCAAATTGGACCTTGAAAACTCTGTAAACCCCTGAATGAAGATCTCCAGGAAAAGTCAATGAAGCTCTAATAATGATTCCTGTATGTGACCATTCAATCGAGAGTCCTTGGGTGATCTCTCACACCTGTAAACTTTGTCCTATTCGAGGGTTTTCATCCTCAAAATAGCTTGAAACTCCATGCGTGCAAACCTTGTTGCTCATCTCTCTTCAATTTGCAAATAATAATTTGGATAATGAAAATGACCTTCTTTTTCACTTTTATCCTTCTCCAAAACCTCACACCCTAACTTGGCATTTTACTTTTAAATAAAAAATTAAATAATGCCTTCACAAAATCCAATGCCGCTTTTGGCCTTTTGCACATTTAAATAATATTTGCTTTTTGAAAGATGTGCCTTTTTAATAAAAAACATAGAATAACTTTAAAATATAATATTTTAAAGTAAAGTTACTTTATCCCCTTATAATGCCAAATTATAAAGTCACTTTAATAATATAACATTATTGAAGTAATTTGACTTTAGTAATTTAATTAAAGTGCCCACTCTCTACCCAAACTGACAATAACCCCTTGAGAGTGCCTTTGACACAAATCCCCTTTGCAGGCATGAAACCATTGAACTTGGTATAACTTGCTATAAATAGCAAGTATGAATGATGAGCCTTGAATTGTCTCCGTAAGGCCTACCAACCAATATACTGGATCATTGAGCTGAATATATTGGAATGGAAACATCAAGCTTGCTGAAGAGCTTGAATACCGTCCAAAGGCTCCCTTGAACATCCTATTAGCCTACGGGGACTAGATAGTAGGCTAACCATTGGAAGGATACAAAATCTGGAAAAAAGGGGACATTGCAAAAGACACATTAGATTGAAGATAAAAAGGATAGTATAAGGGACACACATTATCAGAGTTGTGCACCTATGAGAGTAGAGTACTTTAAGTTGAAATCTATTGTTAGTGTTTAGGTGCACCCTTAGAATCAGATGCACCTCTTATAAGTAAGCAATTTGCACTTTGGAAACAAAGTTTAAACCATGTATTGTAGCACGTGCCTTAGATGTTGGTTTAGTTTTTGTGACGATGTCCAACTTAGTACATAGGTGCACAAGAATGGATAGGCATGCACCTACACAAGGTAGGGATTTTCAATTTAAAATTTCAAGTCTAATGTTTAGACATGGAAAGGGAGGAGTGCACACCTCAAAGAAGACTGTCAAGTTTTTAAAAAATTAACTTAATGTTCAAGTGTACTAAAGAAGAATGCCATGTTTTTTAAAAATTTAACCCTCCCACCTGATATTTTTTTGAAAATTTTAACTGAATTAAATTGCAATGCAATGTCCTTATCAGTTTTTAATCACCCAGTGCTCAAGATGGGCAAGGTGAGAGAATATGATGTATAAGACCACACCAACTCTCTAGATTTAACAATTTAGAAGGAAACACACTAGACGACAGGCCGGCCAAACTCATTTCTTCAGTGGAGTGTGTTATGCAAGAACTGAAAAGAAAGCACACTTTTTCGCTTATTCAATGGAGTGTGTAGTTACAATAAGCATAAGCATTTCCACTTATTCAGTGATGATTGCTTACAACAATTACAACCACTTTCCACTTATTCAGTGGTGAGAAAGTAATATACTTTCACTTATTCAGTGAGGTGAGCAAATACAACACTTCCACTTATTTAGTGGTGAGCAAATACAGTACTTTTAGTTATTCAGTGGGATGAGAAAATGCAATACTTTCCACTTATTCATTGTAGTGAGAAAGTACATTAAAGAGCAAGAAAGAAACCATTGGTAGTACTACCATCCAGGGCATTAAAAAATATCAGTGCATTACAAACATCATATAGAAAGATTGACTGCTATATGGCTGATATAAAGTGCTGATCATAAATAAAGACTGCTGCAACAACCCAGAAGTGAACCAAATTGCATTAATAAACAAGTATTCAAATTCCCAACATGAATATATCTCTGGATTATGAAACAAGACAAATGGAAGCTCTGATGGCACTCTGTTGCTGCTGTCTAACTGTCATAACAAAACTGAATACACACTGAGAGTACACTGGAAACTGCTGATTACTGAAATTTGACTATGTCTGAAAAATTACAAGATCCTCCAAAACTAGAATTTGCTCTGTAACTCCTAAAGATCCGAAACCCATCTCAAACATCTTGAAACTATATACATGAAATATAACATAAAGTATAAGGAAGTAACTTTCCTTATACTTAAATGTTTATTTCATATACGACCTCTTGTGCATTACAAAACAACTTGCCACACCATGAAATCTTGAAGATTCCAATGCTCAAGTGATAGAACAGAGGTTAGGAGAGTTAGGCACCACCATAACACCTCAAACACCTTGGAAACTTGCAGTGCTTTACCACCCTTGTTCACATGCCCCTTGGTGAGAGGTATGACTAGGGTATGGAGTGGTATGACACCTAAAAACTTCACTTTCTTCCTCAAAACTGTACAGTCTGCAATCAAATTCTGCAGCAACACTTAAAATAGTAGGGAAAAATGGATTATAATACCCAACAACGAACTCTCCAAAATGGTAGGGTCTGCAGGCAAGGTCTACGGCTTGCAACAAACCTCCAAAAATCGCCCAGTAACACTTCAAAACACAAATAATTTCAGCAATCCCAAAATATGAAATCAAAATATGTCAAAAGTATCCATTTGCACCACAACTGGAAGAACTTCACTTTGCAGCTCATTGGTGATTCCTGGATGAAACCACTCCATCTAGCTAGAGGGATTTTCGTCCTCAAGATAATGGGAGAAGAACATAGGTTCTCTTTGCAGTAGAATCGAATTTCATAACATGGCTAACCTCTCAAATGAGCTTTCAAATCCTTTTTATAACATTTTGGAGGGAAAATAGTAATAATTAAAAATAGCAATTCCCTTGTTCCTCCACAATCTCCTTTCTCAAAATAAATAATAATTTATCATGTGCAAAAAGACCCCCTTTGTACCTAGGTGTCCCCTTGGAGGCACAATTTAAAACACATTTTTAATAAATAATTACACTTAGTTGTCTTTTTAATATTTTCACCTTAGGACAACTTAAGTAATAATTATTTAATAATTTAATAAATTATCCAAGTTGCAAAAAGTATCAAAATGACAAATATGAAAATTTGAGCATAGCAATATGCCACTAAAGACTTAGGATGGTGAACTAAAAGTCTAAAACAACTTGGCGATTGTCTAAAAATAGAATGCTTCTCCAAGAAGTTTGGAGAGCTCCCAAAAGGCCAAAATTACATTTATAAAGCACCATGAGGCTCAACAAGATCATTTGAATTCACTACCATGAACAACACCATTGCTTGAATAATCCTATGCTCTCCAAGAACTTTGGAGTTCTCCCTTACTTACCAATTAGCCTATAAGAAAACTAGAAAAATAGACTAATTGTTCACAAACCAATTATGCTTGAAAAGGGGATATTGCACATGTTCAAGTGCATGCTTGAGAGAAGGGATGCGCCTATGCAAAATAATCATTGATCTCAGTGGAATGCCACCTTCAATATGATTAGATGCAAGGCATGATGAGAGATGGGTCCTTGATAGTTGGAACACACTAGTACAATGCATGATATTAGTTTTTAAGTATGTATAGAAGAGGAGGCTTGTGCTTCAATGAAGATTTTTTTTGAAAAAATTGTGTCTAATGTTTAGGTGCATGCCTTCTAGTAGGAATACACCTATACAAAGAGGCAAGTGTAGAAGTGTGGTGGCTACTAAAAAATAAAAAAAATGTTTTAATAAAGAAGCTGTTCAACCAACTTTGATAAACATAAGTCTCCTATTTTAAGAGGCACCTTCTTTCAAAAATAACCTATGTTGGCGTTTCAATTAGCACCTCTGGAGTGCGTATTTGAAACGATCAGCTATTGCAACTGTTATAGTACTGCTCCTTCGGATTATAGAGAGGAAGATCTCTCTTTGCTGATGTAATGTGTAAGAAAGGGTAGAGTAGACTAAGGTTCATATCTTTTTGTACTTAGTGGCAGGACACAAGGGTGCACAAACACAATGCACTGTAGTTAAGCTTTTCTATGGTTTCTGCAGATCTTAACTACGACTAAACTAGCTTTTAATCTATCCTATTTCCTCAAGATAAACAGAGCATGAGGGCATAGGAGTGGGAATGGATGGTTGGATCACTTGAATCTGTTGTCTCCTTAGAATATGGCCGAGGCTCTAAACTCTCGGATATACGTTGGGATAAGGTTTTATGCAAGCAAACACTCGTTACGGTAAGTTGGATCTAAGACTTGCCAAGGAGGAGGAACCCTTGTCCGAGGTATAGGCTAGGAAACAACTTACTAGAAACAACAAATCACGATGATTTGGCCAACAAACTTGCTGAGGAGGAACCCCTGTCTGAAGTATAGGTTGAAAGACAATCCATTAAACAACATCAAACGATAACTATCAATGCCAAAATATCCAAGGAGGAACCCCTGTCCGAGGAGGAGATTGAAACAATAAGCTATAAACACAAGACGTTTGGAAGAACTCAAATCTTTAGATCAAATTGCGTGTGCCCTTTGATTTCCTTCTTCAAGCTTTTTGAACGAATTACAAAGATTGGGACAACAAAGGCACAAAATCATGCTCAATTATGATCAACCAATTAACTCTCGTCCAAGAGTGAACAAATAATCACTTTCAAACTTGTTGGCAACAATGGCGCAACAATTTTTGCATAGTAAGTAAAGGTTAACAAATAATGAGTCAAGGCTCTTACTTATAGAACTCAAAGGAGTAGGCAACCTAAAATCTCCCTGAGTTAACAACCAGTTCTTGCCAATCAACAAGATTTATTCCTATGTTTAAAAGTAGGTGAGCAATCAGTTAACTGGAAATCTACTTCAGTTAACTGAAACTAAACAAAGAGTCAACTGGAAACTACTCCAGTTGATTGAAACTAAACTAAAGGTGAAATTTATTACAAAGTGTGCCTCCAAAATAGACATCCACGTTTAGTGGAGATCTGAGATCCACAAATTATGGAAGTCAATACACATCCTCAATTAGTGGGATCTGAATTTGCATGATCTGTGGGATGTGGAGTTAACTTGGAAAGGGGCATCAAGTTAACTCCAGTCTCATTTAATGCCTTTCTGGAGGGTAGGACGTCCTTTCTTGAGGTGTCTTTACAACTCACCACTAGTTAACAGTGTCTCTATCCATTCGTTGACTTCTTCAGCCTCTGGGTAATTAATGCTTTGCAAAATGATGACATGGTGCTTTAGCATTACTTCGCCTGTCGTGAGCTGATGCTGAAAGTCTATACACTGAGTAGCTGCCTCATCGAACTTGGTAGACAAAGCTGCCACTTTGGCTAATTTGCAACCATTGGGATCATCGAGGAAGGTGCTGCGGATGACATCTCTGAATTGATTTTGCACGGTATCCAGCTCAATGTATTCTCCTCCCTCGCGTTGATATTCTATGTGAGGGAAGGATATTACCAACGTTCTTGCGAAGTTGATAATATTTGCGACAACCCGCCAGTAGTCAATCAGTTCTATTGAATTGTCATTGTAGGCTTTCACCTTGTATGCCAGCTGTTCTTTCCAAGCAAAAAGATGTTGCTTGTTTTCCTCGTTGAAGACTGATTGATATTCCAATTGCAAGTCTGCAATTGTGGTTTCATCGCCTGGCCTCTTTTTTGCCATCTTTTGCTCTGATTGTTGAATCTCTGTGCGGAGTCCATGTCCTCTATCCTATAACTGGTGTAGATTCGCTAGTATACATCGCCCTCTGAGAACAAATTCTTCCACTTGATCTCTCAAGTATTTTCCATATGTCATCAACTATTGATGGTTTTTCTCTGTGGGAAGATCCAACAATTCCTATGGTAAGGCTGAGACGTTCGGGGTGCTGTGCATTAAGCTGGAAATGTACATCCTCAATTGTTGGTTTTTAGCCTTTAAGGCTGCTTTATCCTTTCCATCCTTAGCCATCCTCTCTTGGACGCTCATCGAGGTGATTCCGAGAAGGTCTGCCTCCACCTGACGTGTGGTCTTTCCGAGGTTAAGTTTGGACAATGTGAAGTCCTCCACTTGTACCTCATGTATGCTTTTATCCTCAGGTGGGGCAGCAGTCTCTATGGTGAACTCATTCTATGCATTCCTTTCCATGTGAACTTGCTTCTTCAACTTCTTTGCCGACATGTCTTGTGGGACATGATCGAACTCTGTGAAGTCAAGTTCATAGGAAGGCCTTTCCCTCTTCCTTCCTAGGAAACCCTCAAGCTAGTTAGAACCCTGGCTAGCTTCGCTAGAAGGAGGAATATGGGGCCCTTGAATGCCCGATGAATGAGACTGTGTTGGAGTGACGTCTCTCAGTGGCGAGTCCAAGTCGATGGGGACTTGTGACTGCTGTGATGGTGGTGATGTAGGTGGCTTTGTTTTTATCACAAGCACCGTTTCTGCTGTTGCTGTGATGGTGGTGATGTAGGTGGCTTTGTTTCTATCACAAGCACCGTTTCTGCTTCTGCTACTGGCTCTGTCTCTTCAGGCTTTGTCTCAATCACTGGCTCGGGGGTAGCAATTCCCATTACTATCTTGGGTGTGTGTGTGGCTGTCTCCACATAGAACCCCTGTGTTCTTCCTCTTGTGTTTCCTGACATTCGCATCCCTTTGGGAGGATTGCTCCATTGCTTTTGCCTGGGATTCTTCCTTGACGTGGAAGGTAGTGTAGATTGAACTTGTGGCGGCTCTGTTCTGGGAAGAACTACCTTCCTTGTCTTGTTACTGTCTAGGTAGAGTTGACTGTTCCTGACAACTCTACTCATTCTCTCCTCTATAGATGGGTTTTCCTTTGTGTACCAATCCACTCTTCCAAGTGGTTGTGAGTCCACTTAATCTACGAAGAACGAGGGGAGAATGACTTCCCTTTCATCGTCAGATAAGCCCTCAATGTCTGTTGACATGAAGTCAGCAATTTGTGAGAGTCTGAACCTGCTATAGTTCCTTCTTTGTACCTCATACTCATCGTTACAATTGCCCAGTAACCTTCCATAGAAGATTCATGTGATGAGCATTGCTCAAGATGCGTTGCATAGAGGCCTCTGGGATCATATGACCTCTCAATGAGGTACTTGAGATTGAGTCTCACCGTTTTTTGGCTCATCAACTTGGCATCTGCTGCTGATCTACATTTATAGAGTTCCATCTCAACGGGAAAGTTCACAGCTGGCTTCTTCTTCAAGCGTAAGTGAGTGTGAACTTCGGCCAACTGCCTTCGGAATTCCATGAAAACTACCCTATCTGAAGGGTAGCGTGGCATCATGGCGGGGTGACCAATGTAGCCATAGACGCGTATGTAGGTGAAGGTAGGGAATTGGATAAACCAATTCCACCATTGCCTCCTTAACTGCTTGTGAAATATGCATGTGCATCTCATGGTCTAGGTCTCGTACAGTGTGCATGATGAAGAGGTCATTTGTCCTTTTGAAGTGTCACTCTGCTTGAGTAAACTCAAGACGCGAAAAGTGTTCATGGACCTTCTGCACACCTAAGGTCCCCACATTGTTCAGTGTCCTGAACTCGCCTTGGAAGGCAATCACATATACCAGGTAGGAACACATGTGGAACCTATGAGCCTCTAGAAACCCAGTAATCTGTTGGAGTGTGTCACTGATCAGGGTGGCCCAGTCGTAATGTTCCCTTTTGCTGATAATCTTAGCTATGACGTAGTACATCCACGATTGAAACTGATTGCCCTCTTCCTGTCCAGTGATTTTGTTGAGTAGAGTGATCAACATTGCATACTCGTCTTTGAATTCTCCTCGTCCAACTAATTTAGCAAGTTGGTCTTTTTCACCTTCAGCCATTTTTCTGCCATTATTCTTTGGCATTTATTCTTGGCTTCCTCGAATGGTCTATCACATTCTGTCATTGATATGACCACACTGGAAGGGCATGGTGGAATATCAAAACATTTTTCAATGTCCTTTGGTTTCAAACTGTAGATTACCCTTCCATCCACTGATCTGATTTCTCTCGTGGTAGGATTGTAATGCTTAATGCAAGCGATTACAAGCTCCACACTCTGTAATGTGATGGGGATGGACGTAACTTGAAGCAAACTGGATTCCTCTATGTTCTGTAATGTGATTTGATTCATGCCCTCCAAGTCTTCTAGATCAACCACTGGGTTCACTTGATGCAAGTCTATGTTAGTCATTTTTAGGAAATCATGGTACAAGGATGTCTTGGTCTTGTATTGCACCTGACAGTATTGCATCCTGAAAAACTTAAAGATTGACTGCACACATGACCCCGTTTTGACAATTTTCTAAAACCCCTTAAAATAGCGCCTACTGAGAAGTATTTTTCCGGAAAAAAATTGGCACATGGGTTTTGTTCGTGCTTCAATGCTGAACAAACCCAGTTCCTTAGAATTTTGATTTTGAAACTTTTTCGGAAAAACCCCCAAAAATAAGGGCAACAAGTTTGTTGTTTCTAGAAAATTTGACGAAATGGGTTTTACTAGAAAATTATCCTGATCATACCCATTTGGTCAGATTTGTGGTAGCCTATTGATTTGTGTGACATGCAAGAAAACCTAAGATAAGAAAAGAGGAAGTAGTCAAGAGGTGGATTGGAAGTTTTCAGCTGTCTCCCTGAGAAATTTTGTCTCTGAATCCAACCTCTAAGAAGAAATCTTCTTGTGCGTTTGATCTTTAAAAAATATTGAAGAACTGTCAAAAACCCTTGCCAAATCTTAAAAGGATGTTCTTGAGAGCTTTTTGCTGTTTTGATCTTCAACTTGCAAAGAAATAATGGAGGATGCCTAGATTTGCTTTATATTGATTCAAGCTTGAATCCTTGAAGTTTGGGCACCTAACTCATGATCTAAGCCTAATTTGGCTTGATCTGGAGTTCAAAAGGTTGATTTCCACTGATCGTGGGATGATTTGGCCAAGTTTGCCTCCAAAATATCTTAACTGAAGTCAACAAACTTGCCTTTGACCTTTTTAGGCATCCATTTTGAGTTTGAGTGCTTTTTCATCATTTTTTCATGTTGAATGACCTTTGTTTGATCTTCGCTCCAGATTGATCAGTTGATCCTGAGTAGTTGCTGATAGATTCACTGTTGAACTGGATCTGTGTTGAAGAGATGTGTCTGGGAGATGCTAAGCCGGAAAACTGAGTTTGAGGCTCCAAAAGACTGGGTTCCTTTCTTCAGCAAGGGTGCTTTCGCACTTGCCTTAGTCAATTTTCAATGTCTGTTCTTCAACTTCTCTATTTAGACCTTCCGTGCTTTGATTTGATGTCCTCGTTGACTGACGAGTCAGACAATCTTGCTTGACGATTCATCAAGTGACTAGCTCAGTCCTGAAAAGGATGGCTGGTGTCTCAGTCCTTGAAAGTCAGATTAAGGCCTCAAGAAGCAAGGGCGCCTTTCTTCAGTAGGGGCGCTTTTGCTCTTTTTGATCAGTTATTTTATGTTGAAAACTGCTTTAGTTTGATCTCCGTCATCAGATGATTGCCTTGTCAGAATCCTTCACTGACGGTTTTGTTGTTGAGGTTGATCCAAATGGAGAAGATCATCTTGGGGGTCCTTTAGCCATTTGACAGCATCTGAGTGCCCAAAAGAAAGGGTGCCTTTCTTCAGCAAGGGTGCTTTTTCTTGATACTTGGCACATTTTTCAGTGTTCTTTTGGTATCCTTTTTTGGCATTTTCTGCTTGATTGCTTCCTCAGTTGATCAATCACTACAGTTGTTTGACTCATCTCGCAAGTTTGCTAGCGGATTCATTGTGAAACTGGATTGGAGTTGGATAGAATTCACGAAGACAACATTCCTCAATAGGTGACATCTTCATCACCCCATTCAAGGACGCCTTTCTTCAGCAAGGGCACTTTCTCCATGCTAAGCAGTCATTTTGGATATTCTTCATAACAGCCTCTTCACCTTCTGTTGACATTTGCTGGTGATCACTTCATCAGATGGTTTCGCTGAATGTTTTGTTGTCGAGCTAGTAGGAAGACGTAGAGGATGACTGTATCGGAGGAATCAAGTGACTGCATTTGGCCCCTAAGATTCAAGGGAGCCCCTCTTCAGTAATGGTGCTTTTAGCACGTGCTTGAATTCTCCTTGGTAGCATGTCCAGAGTTAGCTAAATATTGGCCTTTTCCGGTTTCCAAAATCTCCTTCGTCAAACATCTTTTTATCCTTTTCCGCCATGGTTGTGTCGTTGAAGCTTTTGAAGCTTAGCTTTCAGCACCTGGTACTGGCCAATTTGCCATTAATGGCTGTGGAGCTCCTAACTTTGTTCCTGAAAAACTAAGTTACCAGTTCGCTGGCTTTTGGGCTGGGTCCTGGTCCGAGTTCGTGTCTGGTATGGGTCCTGGTCTGGTCCCTCTGTGGGTTCGACCAAGGTCTGTGATTTTGAGGCTTGGTTCGCCGATGAAGAACCCGGGCAAACCCGAGAAGAACCCAGGTCGAACCTGGGTGAACCCAAGGAGAACCGACGGGTTTGGGCGCCCAAAAAGCTTTTTTTTTTGCATTTTTTTAATAATTTCTCCAGTTTGACTTTGACCCATGCGCAAGGGAACCCTAAAAGCGACCTCTAAAACACTTTAAACACCTAAACTACCTCATTTTTATTCATTTGTTTTGCAAACAAGCATTTTCATTCCAAGAGGCTGAGTTCTTATTTTTGCTTGTTGGATTGACAAAAGGAGTTGAAGATTGATCATTGAAGCTTCTACTAGTGCTAGTGATGGTGCCATTGGCACTACTTGTGATTCATCTAGTCTTCCTACTTCATCTAATGTCAATGTTGACATTGATATGGATGATTAAATGATTTAGAGAATCCATTTGATAATTAAAACTTCAAAAGTGTTGTAATATTGAACTTGAAGTTTGAACAATGAATATTTATCATGCATGTTTTAAATGACATTCAAGTTTATGGTGGTTTTGTTGTTTATATGATGTTATGTGATATCTAATCCTAATTCATGCTTCTAGACTGCATATATATATATATATTTACATGTTTTTGTAATTTGTACTAACGAACCCAAAATGAACCGAACCCACCCCCCAAAAAATTTTGCCGAACCGGCGAACCGAACCCCTGAACCCGAACCCGAACCCGAACCCGAACCCGAACCCGAACCCGAACCGACAACTTAATTGAAAAACAGAAATAGACCCACCAGAGTAAAACATGTCTCTTGATGATTTTGACTTGACCAGTGTGATCGTGAAATTGATTAATCCTATCAAAATCATTTTCAATCATTTCCGGGAAGGTCCTATTTTCAGGTGTTTCCTTAAAAATAGGAGTACAAAACCCTAATTTTCAATTTTTTGAAAATTTGAACATATATTCCTTGACAGAAACCCACAAAGACCTTATGTTTGGTTTGACCTAAAACAGACTTTTGATGGTATGTTTACATGATTTAGCTCAATTTAAGTAGAATGCCAAAAATTTATTTTGGGTACAACAACGTATCAATTAGCTATAAATATGTTGTACCCAAACCAAATTTTTGCTTCATTAAGGCATTTTGCTTAAAATAGTTTAAACCTTGTAAAATGATGTCAAAACATAGTTTTTGGGCAAATCAAGTATGGGCTTTTAGTTAGTTTGATGTCAGGAAGATAATGACAAAATTTGAAAAAAATAAAAAATTAGGGTTTCCGGACCCCTATTTTTAGGCAAAAACCCTAAAAATTGAAACTTAGAATTGATTGAAAATTGTTTTGATTGGCTTATTTCACTTCACAATCACAATGGTGAAGTCAAATTTAGTTAAAAGTTAGTTTAAGTCTGGTGGGTAGTTTTCGGTTTTTTAGGTGAAAAGTTAGGACCTTCGAGGTCGTCAATGGTAGATGGCCAGAGACCAGGTGTTGAAATCTAAGCCTAAAATGCTCAAATGAAGAATCTATGGCAAGATATGTTCAAAATGATGCTTCGTCTCATAGGGGATTTTTCGCTGAGGTGAAAATCATCGAAATTTTTTTGTGGAGCAAAAGAGCCCCTGGAGGCCAAGGGCGCCCTAGATTTTAGAGGCCCATATTTCATTTTGAAGATTTGTCACTTTCAAGAAGACTTCTCCGGAATACTCTTAGCTTCGCGATGAGCCTACTAGCCAGTTTGGAAGATCTGTCTAGCACCTGATACGGGAGATTGAACGAGAAATGAGGGAGATGAAAAAATGACTAACACTGGGCAGAAAAGCACCCTTAGAAGCTAGGGGCACCCATCTTTTTGAGGTACTAGATGAAGGTTTCTGACCAAATGATACCTAGAATGTTTGTTTTAGACTTGATCAGGCTTCGCAACGAATCCGTCAATGGGTTAATCTGAGTTGTTGAACTACCAGGATAAAGAGTCAAACATGAGGTTTAATCATGGTCAAAAATGTCAAGAAACAGCAAAAGCGCCCTTGGAGGCCAGGGGCGCCCATGGTTTTGAAGCCTCAAATGCAGTCTTTTTGGTCATCTCAGGTATTCATCCTGTCCATGACGCTTCTAGCTTTCCGTTGCATACCTCAGCCGGGTTAGAGGACTTCTCAACAGCTTGCAGCTGAAGATTAAGTGTGGATTCAGCTAGTTTGGAAAATGGCTTAACTCTGGGAACAAAAATGCCCCTGGAGGCTAGGGGCGCCCATGTTTTTCACCTAGTAGATGATATTTTTGGGAAAAGTGCTCTCCAAGAGCTCTTGTGCAGAATGGAGCCAGCTTCGTAGTGAGCCTGTTGGTCAGTTCTGAAGTTTTGCTAAACACCGAAGAACGCAAGATGAAGTAAGGTCAAAATCACCTTCAAAATGATGAAAATGCATAAAAATTGACTGTCTGAAGCTAAAAGCTCCCCTGGAGGCCAGGGGCACCCTGAATTTTGAAGCCGCAAATCTTAGAATTAGGGTTTGCAGCCTCAAGGAGCTTCTTGTCAGTTTTGATCCTACTCTTCAAAGAAACTGTTAGCCAGTCTTTAGGATACATCAGTCAATCAAAATCAGTGATCGAACATGGGCTTCAGTGAGGTTTGCAAATGAAATTCTCAAGAAAATTTCTAAGTCTATAAAGGTGACGCCTAGAAGTCAAACTTTGACTTCTCAAGTGCAAAGTGACGCCCTATAAAGGTGGAGGTTGAGAACTCAACTTAAAATAATATTTAATCTCTAGTTTAATTTTTGAGTCGACTTCATCTAGACTTAAATTTTGCTTGCAATAGGAAAATTTATTTTTGCATGTAAGTTAACTGAAGTGCATGGAGGTGGCCCCCAATTTAGGGCTAATTTCTCAGTTAGTTAATCGGATTGAGGTCCAATCAGAAGGTGGCGTACATTTTAGAGGTCCAATGGCATTGAGGCGCCTAAATTTAGGAATTGCATGCATATTATGACGCCTTGCTTCATGAATTAATTTATTTGAGTCATATAGGCGCCTATTATTCACATCACAGGTGAGAGAAAACACATATTTTCTCGAGCAACCAAAGATCTGAAGGCGTTACAGGTGACAATTTTCAGTGTTCTTCGCAGTGCCAGGTCTAGATTGTTCAGAAGATATATTTTTTAGACTTCATTTTTTGAGTGCATGCAGACTTCATCGAATCCAATTCAAGCATAGGTGACTTTTTCAGAGGCAGAATAATAACTTCTATTTTCTATCTCTAAAATTCTTCTATTCTTGCCTTAGGTTTTCTCTCGCATGACAAAGTAAACGGATTTTTTTTCATAATCTGATCATTTGGGTTCACATATTTCAGCGTCAGCAACAAAACCCATGTCTTAGATTTTTTCGAGAAAATTGCCCCGTTGCTTCCATTTTTGAAGCACTATTTTTTTTTTGAAGATTCCTTTGCATGTGGGCCAAAAACTACATTTTCGAAAATCGAATCATCTGGGTTGGCTTAGAATTCCATTGCCTACAAAACCCATATGCCAGTTTTTCTTAGGAAAATTGCCCCTGGAAACCCTAAAACCCCTATAGTTCTCGACTGAAAAACCTTTGCATGCCTTGCTAAAACTCAAACTGATGATCTGGGGTTGTTTAGAATTCAATTCTCTACAAAACCCATGTTTCCGAAAAATTTCCCTGCAACCGGCTATTTTTAGCTTCATCCAGAGCCATTTTTAGCTTTCCTAAAAGTTGTCCAAACATATCCAACTTTATAGTCAAAAATCCAGATTTTCAAAATGCAATTCAAGCCAATAGAATATAAGGCCAAATTTGTCTTGATACACGACTTTTTGAAAACTTCGGACACAGACTTGGGTCATGTCTATCCAGCGGTCAAATTGAGCACATTGGAAGGAGTTGAGCCGACAGTCCATCATCGTGGATAGCGTTAGAGTGCCAGAGGATGAGACAGTGAACGAGTTTATGGAGGAGATGATTGCTCTAGATGGCTTGGAGTAGACTCACACTTGGATCTTACAGTTCTCAAGATAGACATTAAACATAACAATTAACTTGACGCTTCTTTCCAAATTAAACTCGTTGTTCCACATATCATGGCATGTCTATCTTGAGGATATTTTTTGGAGGAGGTTGGACTTTCAGTTAGGATCCAGTTAACTGATGTTAGTTATCAGTTGACTTTCATTTCAATAAGGACTTGCATGCTGCACATGTCCATTCAGTTTAGTTTTGTTTCGGTTAACTGATGGTAATTTTCCAATTAACTGTGTAGTTTCATTTATTTAGGTTTAGCAATAAATCTTGCATGCTTGCAAGACTCATGTTGACTCAAGGTGATTTTAGGGTTCCCTACACCTTTTGATGTCTATAAATAAGAGCATTCTTGCTCATTGTATCTTTAACTTTTGCACGTGATAGCATACATGTTGAGCCACCTTGCCTGTAGTATCGCTATTCGGTATCTGTTCACGAACGTTTATGGCGATAATAAATAGCCGAGCCGCCTTGCCTGAATGTTATTATTTTGTACTTGTTCACTTAGTTAAATATAATTGCTGGTTTGATCGTTCATTGTGTGTGTGTCTCGTTTATACAATTTGCTGTCCCAGTTATTATTTCATGTTGTGATGAATAAACTTTTTTTCATATCTACACCTCGGATAGGAGTCGTCTCCTCCTTGGGAATTTAGAAGTAAGGTTTATCGTGTGTTGTTGTGACTAACAATCTTTGTTTCATATCTACACCTCGGATAGGAGTCGTCTCCTCCTTGGGAATTTAGAAGTAAGGTTTATCGTGTGTTGTTGTGACTAATAATCTTTGTTTCATATCTACACCTTGGATAGGAGCCGTCTCCTCCTTGGGAATTTAGAAGTGGAGATTGTCGTTTGATGTTGTTGCCAATAACCTTTCTTTCAGCCTACACCTCGGATAGGAGCCGTCTCCTCCTTGGGAATCCTGACTTAAAGATTATCATATATCAATTCCCTGCTTCTAACTCCTCATGGTCTGTGTCTGTTTCGGAAATAGGATAGATTAAGCATTAAGTTAGTTGTAGTTAAAGATCTGCAAAACTAGAGAAAATCCTTAGCTGCAATGTATTAGGTTTTCTTAACCTTGTGCCTCTTCCATCTGAGTCAAAAAGATAGGATTTAGATCATTTACTTTTTCACGTATATCAGCAAAAGAGGGAGCTTCCCCTCCTAATTCGAAGAGCAGTCATTACGCACTGTGCATAGCTGTCCGTTGCCAATACACACTCCAAAGGTGCGAATTGTAACGCCAACAAAATAGAAGAAAAATGCCACTTTAGAGTTTGTCCTTTCTTTAAAATAAGCCAAAAAAGCTATTTATAGGAGTGCACTGTCTGATTTCGAAGGAGAATTGTTTATTTAAGGAGTCTTTGGCTTATATTCTTCCACACAGCAGCATTGATCGTAAATTTAGTCTTCTACAGCAGGATTCCAGTCTTAGGCAGCAGTTACAGCAGTCAACAACTGTGGAATTCCATTCTTCAGTATAGCAAGCAACGACATCAGAATTCCATTCTTCTATAGCAGGTATAGCAGGTACAGCAGTACAACAGATTTAATGTTTGCAATTGTTGTTCTTTCAGGTTTGTGACAGCAGGAAGAACAGCCATAGAAGGATAATTTCATTTGTAAAAGCAGCTGCCTTTCTTCAAATTCTTTCATTTTTCCTTCTTATATCTATAAAATTCAAGTTTATATCAGTCCAAAACATCAATTTCAGTCCTAACAGCAGCATTGTGTGTTCATAAACGGAATCAAGTCAGAATATTTCTACTTCCAAGATAGAATATTTTTCTCTTACTTTGGAAGCGCCCTTGGTACTAATTCATGGATATCCTAAAGTGTAGAAAATTGAATTATGTCATGTCTGTTTGGAGGGATTCAATCTTGAAGAGAAAATAAAAGGAAGAAGGAAAGTGGCCGAAAAATTGATGGATAGTGGCCTTGTTCAAGAGGGATCATTCCCAATTGCCGTATAAAGTCTAGAATTTGTCCTAGCTTGTGTGAAGCATTATGATCTTGAAAAGATGGAGATCAGATCAATGGATGGACAAGTCTTGTGCAGCCTTAATAAGTGAGATTGAGTTGACTTTCTCCATGCTTCCATATGAGGAATTGCTCAAGGAGGATTTGGAGGAATGTGAAAAGGCTTGGTTGAACCATTTAGTAGATTGTCAAAAGTAAATTGCCATTGGTTGAAAAAGAAGAAATTGGATTTACCCAAAAATTTGAGTTGGGGAAAATTGAAAGATGAATTTTTGAGTGTTATTATTCGTCCCAATTATATCATCGCAGTTTGTAAAGAATAAGATGGATCAACAACTTTTTCCCTTGATTAATTTGTCGAACAAGGAGGTTTCTTCAATCAAGAAAGGACTGATATAGTTTTAAAGTGTAGCAAATTCTTCCTGAATTAGAAAATAACAAGGAAATCAATGGTTTCAGAGGAGGAAGATCTAGTTTCAGAGCCATCGGTAGGAAAAACACTTACTCCATTTTCTTCCAAGATATTGATAAAAATAAAAAGGATTGAAGAAGGTACAAAAGAAAAGGAGAAAAAAAAAAGGGAAAGTAATCCAAAAGAAGGGAAATGAGGGAGATCACTAAGAAGAGGATTGATATGGCCATGACAATTCAACACGAGCAACTGATATTACCTCCTATTTCTCCATTGTTACACCCCAATTGTATGGCTACTATTGCATAGGGCAATTGATTGTCGTGACTGAATCAATGTGATGAATAAAAAATGCTGTTCTTGTTGTCAATATGAATGTGTCACCATTTAATGATTGTCTCATTTGATTGTTACTTCTATTGATGTAATCCTAGATGAATGTTGAATGCAAGTTGTTGAATAATGTTTATTCTAACTTATGAGATGTTTCATGTATACTGCTTTGTTGTGAACATATGACTTCCGTTATCGTGTCATGGAATGCAAGAATGAGGACCTGTTGATGTGATTTTTGTGACCTCACCAATCAGCCGAAGAACAAAGTTGTCCGAAGGCTACTCCGTTCTCTCTTGATCAAAGTATTCCGTGTGCTAAGATTGCGAGATAGATCACACGTTCAACTCCAAGGTTCCGAAATACTTGGAACACCCTCAGTTGGTTGATGTGTATTGTTGTGTTCTTACGAGGGGACTTACACAATTGTTCAGGTTTCTTGCAGTTAACAATAGATAGATGATTTGAAAGGGATTTTGTGCATAAAGTGGATGATTTAGCAATGAGTTCGTTTTCCTAAAACTAATCGGAAATATGCGGAAAGTAAATAGGTGTAGGGCCTAAGAAACTTATATTCTATTCTAAATGCAGGATATGTGGAGCTCAATTTTGGCAGACTTCAACCGAATTTCACCTAGCCTCACGTCGGACAGCTTCAGCAAAATCAGTGCAATCTTCAAAGGGATAGCAAAAGATATTCAGATTATAATTTAGCATACATACACCATCAAAACGACGCATATAAGTATACAAATCACAATCGAAGTTAAACTCAAGATAATTTCCAGTCGACCACACAAAGCGAACTTATCATCAACAAGCTGCTAGTGGTATAGAATAAAAGAAGCTACCTCAATAAAACGCCACACATCAAAGTAAACTACTTGCATGAAATGAAAATTAAGCTACTTGGATCCGAAAGGAAGAAGAGACCTTGCTAGCTATTCATGACAAAGACGAATTCCACCATCAATGAAAAGATCTATTATCATGAAAGTGTTGCACAACAATCTCCACAAAAGTTTTCAAAGGGAAAACTTTCTTTCTTCTCCAAAATGTCTATTATGCTCTACTCTCTAGTCTCCAATCTCTAGCTCTATTCTGATTCTAATCTCTATTCTAATGAATTACAAATGAGGGGGAACTCCCCCTTTTATAGATAGCCCGGTCCCAAAAGACGGCTAGGGTTACAATCAATAGAATGGCTAAGATCGTGCCACCTCAGCCCTAACCCTAAAAACTGCCAGAATGGGGAGTGGTGTAATAAATGAACGAAGATTCCCACTCACTCCCAAAAATAGTAAAGACAATTAATGCCCACAATCAGTCTTCTAGAAGATCATCATCCAGAAGTGCATTCCCATTCTCCTTCTCTCTGGCTGCAAACTCAACGAATCTCCCAAGTACAGCCTCAACCTCCTGAACTGAAATAGGTGGAATGCAATCTAGCTGAAACTCCAATACTGTAACAGACTGCTCATGCCTTGCACAAGATTTTCTCCAAGCAACCAAGGAATCCTGCGTGCTCTGGATCAAGGTGGAGAAAGTAGAAGTGTTCTCGAAATCATCCTGTATGAAGGTCTTCACTTCTGAAAAGAAAGGCACCAACCTACCCCTCAAATTATCAACATTTACCTCCTTTGGATTCAACCGTCTAGCAAATATGGCCTCAAAAGTATTCTGAACTCCATCAATAATATTGGCCATAGCCTTCCGTACCCTGGTTGAATCTGCCTGTGCTGCGTCGAAGAAACCACGTCCTGTGATTGCTGAAGAATACCATTTAGAAAAGTCATACCTGTCATTCTCCTGAATGACCCCTCCATCAATCAATAATCGCAAAGGAACACGCCTCAAAGCCTCAAGACGCTAAATTACTTTGCTCTGGTAAACAGAAGCATCTCCCCAAGCATGATCAACTGCCTCCATCCGTGCTAAAATACTGGAAGCCTGCTGAAAAGCAAAAGCAAGGTGCTCCATAAACTTTTCTGTCTCAGTACGAACTCCTGTGACCCACTTGTCTGCCTCCTGTGCCATTTTTCCTAACTCCATCAAGCCACTGATTGACTCTCTAGGTATCTCTGCTGGAAGCTCTATCACTGGAATTTCCTGCCCATGAGAACAAGACAACTGTTGCACATATCCAACCAAGGCCTTGTGTACTCTTTTTAACTTCTTATACTTTCCTTCTTGAATAACCTATCTTTGAGGGCGAGGTAGGAGTTATCACACTCCTCTACAATTTGCGCACCAGTGGGGCGTCCTAGATCCAAAGTCGTGACCACGTAATTCTCAGGCACTGCTTCATTTCGGTCACAATCAACCTGTGGCACGGCAACGTGAAGGGTGCGAGAGCCATCCTCATCTGTTGATATCTTCGAAAACTTCCGTGCTCTCTTCTTTTGTGGAGGTGCACTGATCCTGTTTAAGAACTCTTCCATTTCAACTGCTGGATCAATCTCCTCGCTGGGGCTTCTTCTCATCCTATCCCTGAGCCAATCAGGCACATTGTACTGTATATCGAAGGGCTGCTGCTCTTGTGCCTCCACCTCTCGAACTTGCTCAACTTCTACATCATTCTGGCGAGGCTCATCGTTCTCAAGTGGCTGAGTGTCTCCTGAAACTATATCATCATCATCATTCATAGCCGCCTCTAACTCCTGCTGAAATTGAGGGTCAGTAATAGTCCCTCATCATCCTGCCATCCCAGGTGCGGCACACTCTGGAATTCTGCTTATTTTCCTGTACTACCTGCACCTGATTCAACACATTCTCCACAACAAAGAAACCTCCTGTATACTTGGAGAACGTGTCTCCAATGGCGTGGGCGACTCAACTCGTGGAGGCTCTGGCTGAGTAGGCTCCTGCCGAACTGGCTCTTTCCTTCTCGATTCCGGACCTCGTGTGATTTGCTTCTTCTTGCCGGTGGTGGGTGTCCTGTGATCTCCCATCAAATTGTAAGTCAAAGCAATTGACCTACTCTTCAACCTGTTCACTCGCCTGTCAACCCATGCTCTAGTAAATGTCAGGACCGGAATAGAAAGTGTATCCAAGTCAACAACCTCTGGTTTTGACCAATCCGGGAGCGGAAGCGGAGTATCTCTCACTGCTGCATAATCTGGATGGACAACGTCCATATCCTCACTCACCTGGTCTGGAATCGGAACAACTTCGCACTCCCTGATCAAAGTAATTGGCAACCGAGAGAACATTCTTTTCCTGACTTCAATCTCATCTGATGCATCAGCCCAATAATCCTCAATATTTGCTTTGTGCTTAAACTCCTCTGACAGTACCCATTTGATATTATTATGTGGGTCATAGTGCTGTCGGCTGGTGTGATAGGAAAAGTGATAAAATTGAAGCTCACTTTCAGCCTCTCTAGCTGCCTGTATTGAAGGACACACCTCATCCGAGTTGCCCATGACAATTGGGAATTCAATTCCTCCCTTCTTCTTTTTCTTCTAAATTTTATTGTAGGCAACCAATTGCCTAGATATATCTAGCATTAAAATTCTATCGGTTGGGTACTTAGGCAGCCTATAAGGATACGATGAAAAACCTTGCAGCCTTATGTAAGAAAATTTCGGAAACTGAATAAACCAGCACCCATACCTTTCAATCAATTCCTGGGCCTCCCTCGAGATTCTGTGATGTAACCACTCCTGAAGCAATCTCGTGATATGCATGGTGAAGGCATCGTTGACACGCTTGTAATGGGTAGTGCTTGCCAAATGTAACTGCGGACAAGCCTCATGGATTCTAAACTGGTGAGAGCCACAACCGACAGGTTCCTTGTAAGAGATCCCCCTGTACTTCGTCATACGAGCCGGCATGTAGATGATGTAAGAGCTCATATAAAACGTCTTCGTCCTTCTCAGGCTCAGGAGCTGCTCGTGCAAATTGTCACTGATCATCACAGCCCAGTTGACGTAATCTTTCCCTTCCAGCACAAGGTTGATGTAGTAAAACATCCAAGGCTCAAAAATGAATGATTGTGCACAACCACCAACCCTGCTCAGCATCATAATGAGGTCACAGTACTCTTGCTTCAAGTCATCTGCAATAATTTGTTTCGGCAGCTTCGTACGAGAAGGCTTAGGATTACTCATCCAGTGAGTGTTGATTGTCTCCATGCATCTCTCAAATGCGGAAGCGTACATCCGTTCAGCTTGCTCTCTGGACTTGTAAACCATGTTCCTGTGCACCGAGATCCCGAAAGCTTCACCAATGGCTGCAGGAGTAAGATTAGCTAGCACTTGGCCATCTGGTGACATGATCGATCTGTGATCCTTCTCATAATAATTGGCGCACTCCATCATCAGCTCCGAACACTGAATGGCTGGTGGGAAACTAGCAGCTGCATATAATCCGCTTCGAACAATGTTGTGCGAAGTAGTCGAAGGTCGATGACTTCCAATCCCCAACATTCTGTTTTTGAAGGCCTCAAGGTTGACGAAACCCAAGTTGGTGTCAGTCAGCTTGCCCAACTTTGAAATGAACTTTGACTCCGGCATGAATGTTTTGCTTAGTTTCTTGATCATAGCCTGTCTAGATGCACCATTGTTATCTTTGCCAGTCGCCCTTGCCTCAGCCATCTGCAACACAACATTTTATTCATCAGCAATTTAATTTATAAAATAAATAAGACATAGTGTAGGGGCTGCAGTCGACTTCAATGACTTTTCTTTTTCGCAAACCTCAGCTTCTTCTTCAGTAAATTCGAGCTTCAACACTTAGTAAATGAATTTCCAAGCAAGCTTTAACTTCAGCAACCTCAATCAGCAATCAACAAGTTCGCACTTCCTTAAATCAGCAAGCTTACACCTTGGTAAATTCGTACTTCTTACTTGGCAAGTGCGCACCTTAATAACTTCTTCGACTTCAGATTTTCAAGGCTCAACAACAAGCTCAAGTCGTACCAGCATACTTCTAAGTGCGCCCCCCTCCAAAAGTCTCAGCCTTCAGCAACTTTGGACTTCAGCAAACTCCAGTCCTCAGCGGAATTTCGAACTCTTCAAGCAATTCTCAAACTTCAGAGCAAATTCGAATTCCTCAACTGTGAAAAAGAAGTGAGAAACTTCTCAATTTTATAGCCAAAATCGAATTCTAGAAGGAGCCAATTTTAGCCAGTGCATTAAACTTCCACTACTCCACTTCAAGAATTCGAATTTTCCCTCTCTGGTATTTCTGACACTTGTCTCTCGACGTCAGGAATCCTGTTCTTCTAGAAACTCAACTTTGACTGGTATCTTTTACTTTCGAAAATTTTTAATTCATCTTTAAATCAATTTAATTCCCCAGCCGGAGCTTTATCACTTGAATTCGAATTTAACTTCTCCTCAGCTCCAGAAAATTCATTTGTGAAGAACTGGATTAAAATCATCTAGGCAACTCATTTCGAATTCATCGTTTGAATCATTTTCCTTTCAAAAGTCGTTTTATTCAAATTTGCCTTAGAAGATTTTAAAATTTCCCTTAGGAAAATCTCACAATTTGAGCACTGATTAAATTCTTCACTGAAAAAGTGTTGGCAAAGTGCGGAAGACATGGAAATCCATTTATCATCACAAATGTTCAGTACCCAGAAAAGAATTTTCTCCAGAACGCTTCGAATCCATGGGTACCCAACGAACAGGTTCATTTAATTTTTAAATTTTGAACCTTAGAAAAAAAATATATTACTCCTTCACTTCAAATTCATTTTCTATCTCTGTGAACATCCTGTTGCTCTGACTTGAGAAATTTTTTCTAAATTCACCTTGCGTTATCATCGTTCCGACTGTCACTGGAGAAATTGCTCGTGCTTCAGGAAAATTCAACATCTTGAGCCCAAGGCGTATTTTCTAAGGGAGAAAATACTTTGCCTTAGAGAAAATTTTAAATCATCCTGCCTTAGAAAAATTTCGCCTTGGAAATTTTTATTCAATCTTGCTCATCCTTGCCTATGAGAAAATCTCCAACTTTACTCAGAAAATCTCCATGAGGGCGCTTAGCACATTTTATCCTCTAACATCTTCAATGCCTTAGAAATTTTTTTTATCATTTTGAAAATTTCAATGCCTAGTCATTTGTTTCACTTCACATTTTATTTCACACTAGGAAAATATTTTTCATTTGAAGCTCTAGCGCCTAGCAACTTTCGTCACGTCATCTTATATCTCACTTCACACTCTAGGCGCATAGCATACTTGGAAGAATTTAAAATCACGCCTTAGCATTTTATTTTCACCACTTCACACGCCTTAGAAAAATTTTCTAACACCTTATAACACTTTTACCTTAGGCGCGTATCACTTAGCACTTGAAGAGGGACACTTAACTTCACCACGCCTAACATTTTGTTTTCATACTTCACACGCCTTAGAAAAATTCCCTAACACTTACCACCTTGGGCGCATTTGAGACTTGAAGAGGAAATTCAAAATCACGCCTAGCATTTACCCTTGTATTGACCACGCCTTGAAGCATCTTTTACCCCATTTACCACCTTCCATTCACTTTTACCACCTCAACTTGGGCGCATTTGAGCTAGGCAAGAGGATGACTCTTCAACTTCCATTTTTTGTCTTGACATGGCTTGTTTTGGGCGCATTTAGGGGGGTGAGGAGGACGAATTTCTTTGACTCCTTTGACTTATCTCCTTCTTGGGCGCATTTGGGCATAGCTGGTGGATGAAACATATTACCACGTCCTTTGTGACCTTTCACCTCCCCTGTTTTCGTCTTCACATGCATGCTTTTGGGCACATTTTGCCTATGGAGAAGGATGAATTTGTTTGACTTTCCTTTGACCTATTTGCTTTTGGGCGCATTTCTACCCAGCTGCAGGATGGGCGCATTTAGGGGGGGTGAGGAGGATAACCTCAACACTTAGAATAATTTTCAACTTTCCCTTCTTCAAGGTGGGCGCATTTTGGCCTAGCTACTGGATGAAAATTGTTGACCACTTTGACTCACTTCTCTCTTGGGCGCATTTTGGACATGGTGGAGGACGAGCCTCACACTTAGAAATTTTCCATGCTTCTTCATCAACTTGGGCGCATTCTGCCATGGCTGCAGGATGAAGTTCCAGACTTAGAATTTTCCTCGTTTTCGCCAATTTTCATGCCCTGCTATTTATAGTAAGCCCTTTGATTTTGCATCTCTGAAGCTCAGAACGACTTGAAATTTTTGAACACTGCATCCTCATGACCTGGTTATCCTGTCGACACTGCCATTTTTAGTCGGCCTGCTATTTTTAGCCCACCTCTGAGGATGATTTACTATAAATAGTAATTGCTTGCTTCTGATAGCTCCACTGCTCCGATTAACTTGAAATTTGAATGGCGTGTTCCTCACCACGTGACCTTACTGCTGATGTCAGCGCATGCACCTGACTTGCTATTTTTAGCATGTTTGCAAATTGACTTACTATAAATAGTAAGTGCTCCATTTGACTTGAAATTTTACTAGCAGATAGCCTGAAGGATGCTGATCGCGGTGGTTTACACCGGTTTTCGAAAATTCTGACTTTTTACTCTTCTTTTCAGGCTCCGAAGTTGGAAACCCTAATTTGCTCTGCATGCATATCAAATGATATTTGTTCGTCCTCGTTTCTGGTGCATTGCGATCAGCTCATGATTCTGAACTGCTGGGAGGCGGCTACTGGGACGCACCTGCTAAAAATAGTAAGTTCCTTACTGAGTGGTTATCTCCGTTTGCATGTCACACCATCGCGAAGCTCTCGAAAAACCCACCAGGAATCACCTGACATGCAAAAGAAACCCTGACATGCAAACCCTAAAAATAGCCTCGGAAGACTGAATTCTGAAAGTTGTCGTCTCGTTTTGCATGTTATACTGTCGCGAAGGTCTCGAAAAACCCAGAAGGAATGTGTAGACATGCAAAGAAAAACTCTGCGTCTAGGCCTTGAAATTTGTCCCGGAAGCTGAACTGCTAAAAATAGTAAGTTGCCTGTTTCAGCTCAAATTTTGCATGCGAGTGACTTGATGTGTTCTGGACGCAGCGTGACTATCGGATTCTCAAAAATGCTGAAGGATTGCCTGTAATTGCACACTTACTAAAAATAGTAAGTTGCCAGAATTTGATGAAAATTTTGCTGAGAGCCTGCTGGAAGCACACTGACAACAATGTTAAGCTCAATTTTCAATTTAATCACCTTTTTCGACCTTGGACTGACCAGGAAAGATGAAACCCTAATTTTCAGACTTGGCCAAATTCCACGCTTAAGCTCAGAGACAGGCACAATCCTCGAAAGCAGACATCAGAAAAGAGACAGAGAAGGAGAGAGAGAGAAAAACCCAAGCCAAAAGACCAGAATGGAGCAAAAATTAGGGGGTCCCCATCTTGAATGGGGCGATGTGTGAAAAGGTCACAACAGGACCATTCCTCCAAGCAGAGGAAAAATATCACTCGGGAGAGGAGCTTGGTCGGGTAAACAGTAACAAGAACCATTTTAGCATATACACACACATCATTATAGGTTTGGAGGAACCAAGTCAGATAAGTTGGTCTTGATAAGTCATCCATAGGCTTTAGGAGTTTGGTTTACTTCTTTGTGCTTTGTGAGTGATGATTGTTTGTTTATCGGACTTACTATACTGTGATCATTGTGTGGAAAACGTGAGTGGATATATGTGTATAGGTTGTGTGGGTATGTATACACATGTATACATTATGTACATGTATCCATATGTATAAACATATCGATACAGACGTATGATAGGCAAATGGATATGCTCATACGTATGTGTCGACATGGTATACATACACATATGTATGCATAGAGGTATATATGGCTATACACATGTATACACATACACATGCTACCTATTAACTATGGATATAAATAATATTGTGATATTATTGCCTGGTAATTTACATGTATATGTATGTATATATGTATATATTGATAGTGTATGGATATTAAATGATATATACATAGATACGTAAATATATATTTATATATATTATATAATGGATAAATATATGTATATATATTATAGTAAGATAATATATGCATATATATATATATATAATATATGCATATATACATATATATATATTATATATAATATATGCATATATACATATATATATATTATATATAATATACATATATATATATATATTACGAGAGTAATGAAGAATTTTTTTTTATATATATATATAAATATATTAATAATTGCATTATATATATATATATATAAATATATAGTTTAAAATATTTTAAAACTCTAAAGTGAAAAATTAAAAGATTAAATTTTTACTTGGAGTAAATATTTAAAATGAAACTATAGAGAAATAATAAATCTCATCACCAAGTAAAAGTGAAACGAGTTATTTCACTTATAAGAAATTAAAACATATAGTTTCAATGAGAAATCGAAATATTTTAAAGGTGAATAGTAAAACTTTTGAAAAAGGCAAAATATTGCTCTTAAACCTTGAAAGAGCTTTCCCGTGAAAATGGCGCTTGAGGAAAAAACGCAGGTCACCTGAAGAAGTTTTCAAACAATGCTGTGAATGAGGGCGACGCAGCCTGTAATTGGTGAGGTGTTTGGAGTATTGCCTTGACCAATTCACTAAATGATGAATCATTTTCACATGGGCGCCATTACCGGTAAGTTTCCTGTAGGTGGCGATTTCTCTTACTGAGTTGAACTATTCTTGTTTTGCTGGCTCAAATTGAAGTCAAATCACTTTTGTGTTTGATGAGTAAGGGGTTAGAAACCCGCCATGTTTCTCTTTGAACGTTTCTGGGCTTTGTGCTGTCATTTCTCATGCCTTCATAAGTGGAAAATGTTGCATTTCAGTCCCTATAAATAGATGCCTTGCCATTCTGCATTTCACCACTTGTGGAATCCGAGTTTAATATATTTCTGAGCCTTCATTCCCATTTCATAATTCTGTTTACAAACTCTGTTTTTCTGAGTAGAAAATATAGAGAATTTACTAGCAATTTGCCATAGACAGTGTATAATCCCAATATAGTTGAGTGAGAAATTATTTGTGAGTTCATTATTGAGTGAGAATTCATAGAGAGTTCATTAGAGTGAGAAGCCATCATTTGGGAAGTCAATTTTAGTGAAAAGTCACTGTTTTTCTGGAAGCTTGATTGAAAGAGGGATTGGAAATACGATTCAGGAAGGAGAAGCTTTTAAAACAGTCATGGAACTTCTTCATTTTATATCTTTTAATTTGATTGCTGGTTTCTATTTTCTTGTGCTTGTTTGGTTTCTATAGTTATAAGGGGATAGAACTATTAAGGAAAACATTTTCAAGTTATGCATGAAAGGGAGTATGTGTAATCTATGAAAAAGGGAATTTGTGAAAATGGGATTTATGTAAAGAGAAATTTAGGGAATGGTTTATTTACTTTGCATAAAGGGAAAATAATGTGAAAGAGATAAGGAAAGGGTTTTAAATGCATTTAGAATGAATATTGCATGATTTGTATGATCGCCATATAAGCAGAATATGATGAAATAATTATTATCTATTAGGATCGAAATGAAGGTAGAATCAAGTATGGTCTTAAGGCTTAAGTTATTAGATTAACTGAGACAAGCTAAGCACTCCTAGGATAAAGATTTCCGGATTAGGACTTATGTTACAAGACACTTGTAGATTGTTTTGTTTCTAAGTAGATAGTTTGTTGTAGGTAGTTTGGGGTGACCGAATACCCATTTAAGGACATAGCCTATGCGTAGATTAAGATAGCCTTAAGTCAAATCGGCCCTGAGTAGTGTTTATGATAGATGACCTTCATTCGAAGTACTGAATGAGAATACTTTGGCCAAAGTAGTGAAATGTACGACATCCACTTAGGTGTGAGATAGTTGAGACTACACTGTTAGTTCATTGTGATCTTTGTACTAGTTCGAGATTGTGAAATAGCAAGGTTCTAGTTGTGTAGGACACAACACTATGCTCAGTTGATAATCGTTAACGGATACCCTACCAATCTCTTCTTTCGAAGGGAGGGCCATCTATTGAACGATAGGTGTGCGAGGGACCGCATTGTAAGTCCGTGGTTGGCAGAAAAGCGCCCGAGTGATGTTTCTCCTCCACAGCAAGTGGTCGATGCACCAAGATTTGAAAGGAAAGGAACCTGGACCGTCTTACTACTATTTGTTCAAAAGCTCTCGAGCTATGTATGTAATTGTTTTACTTTTGTACTTTGATTTATATTTGCAATGAAAACGGAATTCATGTGGAAATATATTGTAACTTGTATACATTTATCAATGAAGAAAGGAATTTTTTTTATTGTAATACCTTTGTTACTTATTACTTTTATATGTTTGGAGTAAAATTAATTTTTTTTTTTTTACGCAAGGAATAGGTTGTTACATTCATTATTAGTTAGACAACCTCTTTCGAAGGAGGTCATATTCACACTTGTTTAGTCAGAGCCCTAGGTGCTATCTCTAGTGCAAAATGTTTCTCCACCTCAAGGACCTGCAAAGATCAATAGTACAAAAAGGAAGAAGGGAAGAAGTTACCACATAGGTAAAACGGGTGGTTGTGAGGAGAGGAAAAGTGACTTCATATTAGATTGACTTTGATACCTTTGATAAATTGGTTGAAGATCTAGTTACAAGGAAATTGAAGCAACAATCCAAAATGACAAAGATTGAAAAATGGAATTTGATTATTGAAACAACCATTCCACTAGAGGATAAATCCGTTTAGATTTCATCAACCCAATGATTTTCAGATTATTGAGACAAATTGGGGATTGAGTACTCATTATGGAGACATCATAGTTTGGCCTAATGCCTTTATCTCTTATGAGGGCCAATTGGTGTATTCTACATGGTGAACAAGTTATTGATCCATAGAAGGGTTTGATGGTGGTTCATTTTGTTAAAAAAATTCAAGTTCAAGATAGTTGCACAATTTTGAAAGAGACATGTCATTGCAAACTAGCTTTTTAGAATCATGTTAGGTGAAGCATTAGGAGGCCAAAAGATTACTTCCTAGTTACAATTCTTTCATATTGCCAACCTACAAATTTGGTACAACCAATTAGAAAACTATGTCACAAGGATCTTTGTTGAAGGACATACAATTACAGGTGCTGAAAAATTATTTTGGAGGCATGAATCTTCTAGCTAGTTAGTGGGCTCTTGTCCACGATGGGGTCAAAGAATGTTTTGAAGGATGCAGTTGCAAGAAGAAATTCTTGATACAATGAGGGAGGCATATGAAGCATTGAAGTAGGCCACATTATTATAGACCAGATTTTATGATGATGAGTTGTAAGATCCCACACTATTTTTTTTTAATTTCTTCAAATATTTGACAAAATGCTCTAACTGAAATGCTCTACCTTTTTGTGTAATTTTTCAAGTTTTAACATGATGACAATATAGATAACAAATCATAAACAGATATTATGTTCAATTGCATAATGAAAGAACAAGTAACCATTTCAGATTTACTACAACTCATAATTTTTCTGTTATACTTTTTTATCAATTGGTTGAGGTCTTTCAACATAAAAATTCAGAAAATTGAAATAAATAACACCTTGACCTTATACAAATGACTTGAATGCTAAGCTCTGAAGGTTTGGATGATTTTACTTGAACTGGGCGGTTGGCTGGGAGTGTTTCAGACTTGTTGTATGTGCATAGGGGTGCCCAAACTAAGTTTCACTACTCTTTTTACCTGTTCAGACTGTTATGTCCAATTTGGAGACGGTTGGAGTGCTGATTTGATGAGTGAACCCATGACAATGAATACCTAACTTCCTCAAACCTCAACGATTCTATCTTGAACTACATCGCTGCCCCTTTGAAGGCTTATGCCACCTTGTATGTCCTTAGGAATGGCACAGTTCCCACTAAGGTCAGGTTATGTGTTGTGGCTAGGTTTAATAAGCTTCAAGCTCTCCAAAAAAACATATACGATTCACTTCAAAGAATCAACATGCCTCCTTAACTCTGGATGCCTCCTCTTTCAAAATGAATGGTCATCACTAGTTTCAAATAGGGAGCAGCTGGTAGCAAGTTTAAACTCTTGAGAATCTTCAACAAATCTCCTTCCAAAACCATGGTGTCCTCATACAATGGAGCTGCCAGCAATTTTATGTCTTTGAATCTCAAGAAAAGGTGGTGGCTGGAATAGTAGGAGCATAGAATGGAACAACCAGCCAAAAAGAATAACTCAAAATCCACAAATTTATTATTTGTTTGCAAATCCTCAATAAATTTCCAACTTGCAAAACTCCCACGAATTTTGAAAGATATGTCAATTTTTCAGCGCAAACTCTTCAATCCTCAATCATTTAGCACACCTATGAATCCTATATGAATCCACCAAAATATTGGCTAGGAGTGATTTTGTCCTCAAAACCAATCTTCACTGTAGGTTTTTTGTCCTAGGACATAAAGTTGAACAAAATGCTCAATCTCCACAATAGGGTTTTTAGGAAATGAAATGCCAAGAATGCCTTTCTTCTTCTATAATATTTATTTTCCCGTCTTAGTGAATTTTTAATTTTAACTTAATATTTTGGGCCCCCATAAAGTACATTTTCAAATTAACTGTTCACATAAAAATTTAAAAAAAAAAGTCGCCCAAACTTAGACAACTTAATTTAATTAATTAATTATTCCCTTTTTACTCCCAATTAATGTACGGGAATAAAAATAGGTTAAGGGTCTCTGGTTGGTTCTTATGCTTACGAAGGGGGACATTACAGTTGTAGCGAGTAAATAGAGAAGTAATTATGTTGTTATTTACACGAGTTGAAAGTCATGAATTAGGAGTGCTTATTTAATTTTTCTTATATGGGTAGCTCAAATGAGATGAGATACTTGGATATGTTCCTATGTCCTAGAATCTCATAGTCCTATATATTGTATTGTGCATTAGATATTTGGATATTGGTGCGATATAAGAGTAATGGTACAAGTATTGTACATTTGTAAGTAATTAGTAAAGAATAGTTTTTTTCCCATATGTTGTGACTTGTGTTATCTATATTATGATTTTTACGAGCTTTTCATGTATGTTGACTTTGTGTGTTCAAGTTTTCCCCCTAAATTTATGGTGCTATTGCCTTGATTGAATCCATGTATTTTGTGTGATGGCCATCCCAAGATCCATTGTTGATGGTGTTTATAAATGTAGTATACCTAGTACCTACATTTTTAGTGTTGTTTCCTAAAGTCAAATACTTGTATTTTGTGTGTTATTCTTTTCAACAATAAATTGGAGAAAAGATAAAATATTAGAAGTTGGTGGATGTGAAGAGGACTATGGGATTATTGTTGTTTGACTTGATAGTGAAGGAGAGACAATCGTTGGTGGGAAAGAAATGCAGATTGACATGGAGGCTTGATGGTGAAGGTAAGAGGAATAAAATTTAGTGGAAAACATGGTATCAAGTGACAACTAAAACAAGTGATTGCACATGCATATGGAGGATCATGGTATGGTGATTAGGACCAACAATGCTTGGGGAGCATGGATTCTATTCTACAAGGGGAGGAGACCATTGCATTAAATAGCAATATGTTTTCTCGGTCTTTAGTGGCTATGCCTCTAAAGTGTCACATACCATCAAGGAAACAATAGGTGAGGAAGAGACAATATGAATTGTCAAAAAAATATATCTTAGTTCTAGTAGAGGTACCATTTACATTTCATAAATCTTCTTGGGAGCATATGAAAGGAGGAAACTGACTACTGATGAATTGACCATGTATTTGGAATACAAGTGTGCTGACAATAATGCTAGTACAAAGGACTTCTTAGAAATTGAAGTTTGTTTAGATGATGGGAATTACATTGCCACAACAAAGATTATGAAGTGGATGGGGTTGATGCAATTCAAGCATTGTTGGTTATAGCCATAGATGAAATTCAAATTATAGATGTTAGTGATCACCTTTGATACCATCCCAAGCAGTTAGAGCTTATCCTTCAGAGGGAGATTGACAATGAACAAAGTGTATAAACTATTCTTAATACATGAGCTACAAGACAACATAGTAGTTGTTATTGAAACCTTAATGGTTACATAGTTTTCAATGTAGTTAATGTTTCTAAGTTAAAGCTATACAAGGTTTGGAATAATGCTAATACATAGAGGAAATTGATAAAGTTTAGAGTCAATTGGACAAGACAAGCAGAGGTTGTAAGTGTTCTTAATTGATCAACTATGAAGAAATGCGGGAATCCAATGTGCTATGTTTCATACTAATGTGCATGTTCTATCAAATCGTTAAGCTTGGAAGGAAAAGGGAAAATAAACAAAATAATAGGAGCGATTGCAATAAAATGAGAGATGAGTTTAATTTTAGAATTTTTAAAATTGACACAAATTGGCATCTTTTCAAAATTAGGAATTGGGATCCATGTGAAGTAGAGTAGCTAGATGTAGAGTTTTTTTAGGGGGGTTTGTCCAAGCTTTATTTTTAAATTTTTAATAGGAACTTTGGATGCAAAAACTTAAAGTTCTTCAAGAAAAGAAGAAATTCTGAAGTATTAGTAGTGTTTGGAATGATAATAGTTTGTTTTGGAGTTTATAAAATTCAAGACAATATTGAGCATCTTATCACTCTAGTGACCCTAGAGAAACACTTTCAAGGCAAAATTCCCATGATAGAATCAATGTTCAAATACTAGAATTGAAGGAAATTATATTAAAAAACTCAAAGTCCCATGCAAATTAAATGGAAACAAGCACAATAAGATTTTGCAACAACAAGCCACCACTTGTAGTAGAGTTGGTTGGGGCTTGGGGTTTGCATCCCTCGAGGTCACAGGTTCGACTCCGCTTCATAGTGGAAAAGGCAAGGGTTAGTAATATTCTACCGGTTCCTACTCCGCTGGCCCGGGGTATAGGAATGGGCTTTACCCCTAACCTCCTTGAGGTTAGATTATTTTCTAAGGGTCATTAATATTCTTCCTGTTCCTGCTCCGCTGGCCCGGGGTATAGGAATGGGCTTTACCCTTAACCTTGTTGAGGTTAGATTATTTTTTCTGTTATCGAGAAAAAAAAAGAAAAGATTTTGCAACAACGAGGAGTGGTGAAGGGGCACTTGTCAAGGTATAAAGAGTTGAGGACCTCAAAGAGAAGAAAAGTAGCCTTGAAAGCTTCTTGTTTTGTGGAGAATGCTTGGAGGGTTTGTGGGCTTTACCCCTAACCTTCTTGAGGTTAGATTATTTTTTCTGTTACCGAGAAAAAAAAAAAAAAAGATTTTGCAACAACGAGGAGTGGTGATTGGGCACTTGTCAAGGTATAAAGAGTTGAGGACCTCAAAGAGAAGAAAAGTAGCCTTGAAAGCTTCTTGTTTTATGGAGAAAGCTTGGAGGGTTTGTCAAAGAGGATTGACCTGTCTATCCTAGAATCAGACAACACGTTGGCAGTTACAGATTTGTTCTTAGCATGATAGTGGTTTTGAAAGTTTTATAGAAAAAAATTAGCATCGTCATCCTCTACCTAGTCTCCTAGAGCTTATCCATTACTTCCAATTCCTTGCTATACAATCTTTCATTGTAGGGTATGAGAGCTTGGAGGATTTGAAGCTAACACTACATCTTCTTTTGGTCCCTAGCCTGGTGGTTGTCAAGGGTTTCAACTCATCTTAATGTAGCCTTTCTCCAAGTTTCTAGGATAAGGGGATGTAGGGACAAGGTTTCAGTGATGCAATTTTTTTCCCAAATTTTGGGGACAGGAGGGGGCGACTATTAAAGTAACTTAACTAAAAGTGGCTGAAGTTTGTAAGAAGTAAATAAAATTTGTTGCATTTGCAATGACAATCCTCCCCCTCTAGGTTTTTAGGGCTTTTAAGCATTTTTTTCCTTAAAAGGTTACCTTCTTTAATTTTTATGCACCAAATGGAGCTGTCTGTACAGTCCTAAAAAGGTCCCCTCCAAGTCCCCAAGTCCTTAGGATGTTTGGGATGTCACTTGGACCACTAGGGATGTGTCCCTATTGAACTTTGTCTTAAAGGAGGGATGGATATAGTAAGAAAATCTAATCATTGACCTTAGTAATGCATATTTAAAGGAATAAAGTAAAATTATACCAGAACTGTAGTGAAGAAGGAGATATGTGCTAGAGATGAATGGGATTGTATTGTAAGTTTCGTTAATTAGGTTGTTCTCAAGTGATGGTTTGTAATATACACCCCTAATTCCTTTTTTTGAAAATAACTTCCAGCTGAAAGTAAGATGCAATGCAATGTCTTTTCCGCTTTTTGATCACCCAGTTTCTGAGATGGGCAAGGTGTGAGCATACGGTGTTTAGGACTACACAATTAATTGAAATGCTTGCAACTAAAGAGGAAATGCACTAGGTGGAAAGCCGGCCAGTCTCACTTATCAAGTGAAGGGCTTATGCAATATTGAAATAAAGAACACTTATTTAGTGGAGTGTGTGATTACAAACATCCACTTATTTAGTGGGAATCAAATGGCACTATCCCTTATTTAGTGGGAAGGCCAAATATGAATGTAACCACTTGTTCAATGTGGTGAGTAACAACCAAACTATCCACTTATTCAGTGGAAATCAATACAAAGCTACCACTTATTTAGTGGGATGAGTACATAATTCAAATAAGCCTATGCTAAACACGTTGGCGGTACTACCATCCATTGTTTACAATGTTAGCTCTCATGCAACAATACCAAAACGAAGTGTATTTGCTGTCATAAAAATGTTGATAAAGGAAAGTATTGCTGATGATAACAAGACTTCTGTAACACTCCAAATAGAGCCAAGTATAATGAACCGAAAACCTTAACCATGAAATAACAATGAGATACCTTGTTTGGATGATGAAGAATGTTGGTGCAGGCATTATAATGTTTTGAAACACGCTGCAACAGATCTGAACAACAAGGAAATCACCCAGAAACACCACCAACACGTTCCTAGCATATCATAAAACGACGAAACATCCATAAGTTGATATACCACCTCCAAGCACACCTAAACTTCACCAAATCACACTGGAAGAAGAATTATATCAGACTGGTGACTGAAATCAGACATGTGCAGATCTGAAACCGTCTGTTGCTGCTATCTTATTGTCAAAATCAGAACTGAAAACGCTGCTGGAACATATAGCATTTAAAAGAAGCACTGAAGATCATGTAAATCAATATTAGAATCATACCCAATTAAGCTCTGATGTTTCGATAGATAAAGAATGCCTAAACTCAATGCTAAACATTCCCAATGTCACTGAAAAAGCACTGTTATTCAGGTTTGATATAAAATTTGCAACAAAATGTAGTCTAGAAATGCACAGGAAACCCCTAACCACTAATCTAAACCCTTTCCAAACTGATTTGTTTACTTCAAAACAAAGGCAAACTGATTTCTCAATCCTGGGCACCACCAAGCAACAAATAATACAAGGAAAGAAGTGGCGACTTGCATTCAAACCCTCACACCATCCCCTTAGAATTGGTACGACCTATACCGGATGGTATGACCAGATTAGCATGCAGATCCCCTGTTTAATCCACTTCAAATCAATAGATTAAACTCACAAACCCAATGCCTTGGTCTATGAAAGAAGGTTCAAACAGCAATGGAGGATTTCGGAATCTTTTCATAGCTAACAGTTGGTAAGGCAGCATAAAAAGTGCAGCTAGCATAGTGCCCCTCACAAAAACCTTCACAAATCACTTCAAATCCATCTCTTCAAAGTTGAAAACTCACACCACACAGCATTAATAATATTCAAACCATCAAAACACATCAAATTTATCCATTTTCAATATCAACTGGAAAAACTTCACTTTGAGCATAGCTGTGGCTCTTGTATGAAACCACCAAGATCAGCTAGGGGTTTTTTCCCCCCAAAACTAGTTTTCTCAAGAGGGGTTTTGTCTTCAAGAAAATGGGAGAAGAACACAGGTTCTCTCTGTAGTAGAAACAATTTTCATAACATGGCTAACCTCACAAATGAGCCCTCAACCTCCTCTTATAACTTTTCTGGAGGGAAGTAACAAAGGACCTTAGTGAAAAATAAATAATAATCAAGTGTGTAAAAGATCCCCATGCCTAGGCATCCAACTTTAAGCTCACTTATACACCTTTTTAATGAATTATTACACTAAGTTGTCTTTTTAACTATGTTACCGATTTGAGGGTATGCACAGGTAGGTTCTTGTTCTGTTCGGCCCCGGTCCGACGTCTAGGTCCGGTCTGGTCCACAGACTGTGGTTTCAGACAGGGTCTGGAACACAGTCTGTGGGTCTGGTCCTGATGGACGTATGGAGTACCCGGTTTGAACCCAGGATAAATCACACCCAGTTGCGGAAAAGACTTCTTTTTTTGCAATTTTTTAATATTTTTTGACTTTTAAACATTAAAATATGCCTCCAAACCTAATTCATGCCTCCTAAAACATTTAATAGGCAAAAACATACTCATTTATCAATTTGTGAATGAAAAACAAATTTTTTTACCTCCATTGCTGAACTTTTTTTCTTGCTTGCACAAGCACGAATAGAGTTGAAGATTGATCATTGATTGTTTGAAGTTGGTTGTTGTGCTATTCCTAGGCACTTGCAAGTGTTCGTTCATTACCAAGAAGATCATAGAGGAAGATTTCTTCAAAAGAGAGGTTTTTTTGAAGTTTTTTGGTTTTTTTTTCTACATTTAAAAAAAAACTGAACTCTTTTGTTTTGTTTTTAAGTTCTTGTTTTGTTTTCATTCTTCTAGGTGTCTATAACTGGAATGTGTTGTGCCTTAGGTATTACAATGGCAACCAGTTCTAGCACCTCGAACCAATCTCGTTTCAAAATAGACCCAAACTCTCCCCTTTGGAAATATGTTGAAATGTTTGAACAACTTCCAGGTGGTGGAGGATATGTTTGGATTTGTAGCCATTGCAATGTTAAATATTTGAGCTCATACAATCGAGTTAAAGGGCACTTGTGCAAGATCCCTAGACTAGGCATCAAAGCTTGTCTAGGTCTAGATAAAAGGGGCATTCCAGAAGCCCAAATATTGGCATATATTGATGAGCAAGAAAGAACAAACCAAGCACTAGGCCGTAAATCAAGTCATCCTTTGATAAAGAAAGGATCTCGAGGGATGAAGCCCCCTACACTGCCTTGTCATTTTCCACCTACAGAGAGCCATCCATTTATGTCCACACCTCAAGAGCAAACCATGCCCTCTACAAATAAAAGATCAAAGGGACCGTTGGAAACTTCATTTCAGAATGAGGCCAGAGAGATTGCCGATCAAGACATAGCGTGATGTGTCTATGCCAATGGATTGACATTCAATGCTGTTCGCTCACCATATTGGCAAAAAATAGTGAAATCTATTAATGAGGCTCCAAAGGGGTATAAGGGCCCAGGTTTTGAGAAGGTGCATAGCACCTTATTAGATAAAGAGGTGAAATATTTAGAGGACTCTTTGAAGCCCATAAGGGATTTGTGGATTGAAACAAGGGTGACCATCGTTTCTGATCAACGAAAATATGCAAAAAATCGCCCATTGATCAATGTTATTTCAGTGTCCCCTAAAGGGGCAATGTTTTTGAGAGCAGTGGATTGTGATGGAGAGGTGAAGGATGGTGCATTTATTGCTAACATCCTTTGTCAAGCTATTGATGAAGTGGGCCCTCGAAATGTTGTGCAAGTTGTAATTGACAATGCAATAAATTGTAGGGTTGCTGGGTTATTGGTTGAGGAGAGGTATTCACACATTTTTTGGACACCTTGTGTTGTCCACTCCCTCAACCTAATGCTACAAAAACTTGCAAACAAAATTGAGTGGATCAAACAAGTGTATGCTGAGGCCAAAGATATCCAAATGTTCGTCACAAACCACCATATGTCACAAGGCATATTTAGATCCTTCTTGAAATTGGAGTTGTTGAAGGTAAGTTAAATAACAAACATGTTTCACTTTAGTAATATTTTTAATTTTTGTAAACTAAAATTTTATTTTATTTTAATTTTCAATCAAGTTGCTGAGACCTGTTTTTCCTCCAACACAATTGTGTTGAGACAACTTGTGAAGGTTCGTGAGACACTCTCTAATATGTTCATCAGCCCCAATTGGTCCATATGGAGGCAATCTAGCACTGGAAGGGAAATTAAGGTTAAGCAAATGTGTAATGAACTGAATCAATTTTTTTTGTTTTTTCAATAGTAATTACAATGCAACACGCACCCATTAAGTTAGCTCCAAAACCAAAACGATGTGGAAGTAACTCTAACCAAGAATGTGCCCAAGAGGGGCGAACATGTGGTCAAAGGATCTGATGCAATGCTGAACTGGAAAGGAACTCTAACCAAGAATGCGTCTAGGAGAGACGAGCATATGGTCAGAGGATCTTATTGCATGTAGTACTAAAAGTAATACAATGCTGAAAGAACTCAACGCCAAGAATGTGCTTCCAAACCCAGAGTGGGCAAGGAGCTACCATATGGCGGAGGAACTGAAAGAGATGATGCAATGCTGAAAGATAAACTCAACACTAAGCATGTGCACTCCAAACCCAAGGTGGGTAAGGCGCTACCATTTGGCGGAGATTCTATTGTAAATGATGCAATGCTGAAAGTAACTCAAACACCAAGGATGTGCAGTCAAACCCGGAATGGATGAGGTGCTAACATATGGTGCTAAGGATCCAATGCAATACAATGAAGACTGGCAGTGGCCAGTCTCTTCCACTAAGAGTGGGAAATTACAAAAGCTTAGCGAGTAAATAAGATAGCTGACAGTACTACTGTTCAGCTTTACAATGCTATAGAAATGCTTGCCAAGATCACTGAGTTAGAAGTATATCAATGCTGCAACAATGTATATTGTCTCTTCAGTGCTCAACAAGAACTCCTAGACTCAAACCCCACTCAAATGATGAACTCCTGCAATCTGATATGACAGAAATATGACTGAAAATGCATAGACCAGCAACCCTACAACTCACCAAAATGCTCATAAATCGCTCCACACTCACTCAAATGACTTCAAACTTGATGCAGAAGACTCTAAGGATGATGGCGCCTAACTTCATGACCCAAAACAGCAACCAAGACCTGATATTATTTTGTGGCACAACTCCCAAGATAGCCCAGCAAGGTACAACCTCAAGAGAGGGGTGATTTTACAAGATAAATTCAAAGACTCAAAAATAAAATCTAAAAACCTGCAAGAAGGGTCGCCGCTAGCAGAGAAAGAGATTAGTGAACTACCCAGAACCATACAAAAATCACACAATGACTTCTAAGCTAAAACTACTTTCAGCCATGCTAAAATCAACAACTCCAAAAATGCTCAAAACTCCATAAACATCAACTGTAAACTCCATTTGCATTCTCTGATTGAGAAGCAATCACCAATCAGCTAGATGCTATCTTTCAAACATGGAAACTGATCCTTGCTATGAGGTGTTGTGTTTTTTGTGACCGCACCAACGCAGAATAAAGTCGCCAATGGCTACCCTATTCTCTCTTGATCAAAGTATCCAGCACGCTAAGATTGCGAGATAGTTTGTGCGTTCAACTCCAAGGTTCCTTCAATGCGAATAGTCTCAGTTGGCTCAATGTGATTTGCTGGTATTTCAAGGGGACTTACAGAATTGTTCAACAGCGGAGAAAGGAATTTGAATGCTCGAAAGGTTTGTCTATAAAGTTCTTGTTTCAGAAGGTACTGAATGTAAATAGTGCTGGGGTAAGAAGCCTCTAATCTACTCTAAGGCGTGGGACACGGCAATCAATTCTCACAAGCTTCAACCAGGCTCTGCTTTGCCTCGCTTCGGACAACCTCCATAGAACCGGTGCAATCTTCAAAGGAGTAGCTCAAGGTGTTCAGATCACAACTTAGCATGAAAATACCATCACAACGATGCATTTAAACATACAAATCATGATCGAAGTTAAGTGCATGATATTCCAGTTGACCACACAAGGCGCATTCACCATCAGCGAACACACTAGTGGTATGGATAGACGAAGTTTGCTCAAATTGAAGACTACATTCCACACTATCACCTACGTACATGAAATGAAACTTATTCTACTTTAAGCCACTACTTGAATCAGAAGGACGAAGAAACCTTGCTAGCTACTCACAACAAAAGACGAAATTCATCATCAATGAAAATTCTTTTCATTGTTAGAGTGTTCACAACAATTTCTTACAAATTTTTAAAGGAAAAACTTTCCTTCTTCTTTAAACTACTCTTTCAATCTACGCTATGCTACTTCTAAGCTATCACCTAGATGTCTCTCTATTCTAATCTCTACTGTCTAACCCGTACAAATGAGGGGGGATGCTCCTTTATATAGCTGGCCAAGTCCAACGGACGGCTCAGATTACAATCGGCTGGATGGCCCAGATTGTGCCATCCCAGCCCTAAACAAGATTCACCCTAAAAACCACCACCAAGAGGAGTGGGGTAATAAATAAGCCATAAATGTGCATCATCTTCTAGAAGATTCCTGTTTGGAAACGCGTTCACACTGCTTCAGCTTCTTGACTGTAGACTCGATCAAACAGCTTCAACCTCTGGCATGGCATGCGCGTTCTCATTTTGAAATTCCAAGACTGCAACCTCATTCTTCTGCTTGATGATGATTTTCCTCTTTGATGTTGTTCTTTCAACTCCGAAGTGTTTGAGGACAACCTTTCTCTCTCCATCTTGAGCTTTGAAAACATTTCTTCTTTGTCACTTGAGCTGGGCACATTCTAAGTCTCAACACTTAGCTGTTTTCTTGCAACTTTTCTTCCTTCGAGGTTGAAATGTAGTCTTGGAGTACTTGCTTCATCGCTTCAAGTCCTCGTGCCATGGCCCCGACGTTCAGCCTGCAAAACAAACAAAAGGACATCAAAACACTTTACAATATAAATCCACTCTACTCACCAAATTTTAACTTCCAAGGGTTTATCGTTTTTCTCTAGCTAACTTTAATCTCTTCATGATTTTTCAACATTTGTAGGCTGGGGCATATAACACTTGCGCATCATATTTCAATGCCTTAGACAAAATTTTCAATCTCCTCAAAATCATCTTTTAAAAGTGTTAGCTTCAACTGCATCTTCTTCACTTTTCCAGCTGACTCGTTCACTTTGACATTTCATCCAACTCTGGCCTGAGCAAAATGTTTTCACTAGGAATTTGATCAAAAATCATCTAGGTGATCATTTTCAAATTCATCCGCCAAGGCATTTTTAACACATTTTATTCCTTGCCTTAGAAATTTTTTAAATTTTCCCTTAGGAAAATTCATTGTTCAAGCGCCGATCAAATTCTCCATCTTAAACGCCTTGGCGAAGTGCAGAGGACCTTGAAATCCACTCCTTGTCGAAGATCTTCAATACCCAGAAGAGAATTTTCTTCAGAACGTGTAGAATTCATGGGTATACAATGAACGGGTTCATTTAATTTTTCTTGAATTTTGAACCTTAGAAAAATAATTCCTCATGAAATTTATCTTCATTTCTTCATCCGGGCAAAATTTCTTTGCTCTGCTTTGACAATTTTCATCATCCTTGTGAAACTGGAGTATTCTGACTCATTCCTGCCGATTTTATCCATGCCTCTGAAAATTTCATCTCCTCCATTAGACTTAGGCGTATTTTCTTCTAGAGGTGGAATTTAAATATTTATACTTAGAAAATATTCTATCATTTCATCACTAGCTTGGGCGCATTTAAGCTTTTGTCCTGCCACTTGCAAACACTTAGAAAATATTTCCTGGCTTCCTTCTCATCTTGGGCGCAATTCATGGGTGGTGCTTCCATTTTGTTATTTAGAAAATTCTTCAAGCATTTCTCTTCAAGGTAGGTCGCATTTAGCATAGTGGTCCCTCAATTGTCCACACTTAGAATATTTAATAGGCATCTCTCCAAGCAAGGGCGCATTCAAGAGGTGCTGCTTCCAATTTTCCATACTTAGAGAAAATTTCAATGACCTCCTTCTTGGGCGCATTTAGGGAGTTAAACTTCAAATTTCTATGTTTAGAACATTCTCTAGCTCTCCACAAGTTAAGGCGTATATCAAAGGGGGCCCACTTCAAATTTTGAATGACTTAAAGATTCCTCAAGGCCTTCTTAAATAGCTAAGGCGCATGCATGGGGTCAAACTTCAAATGTAGAACACTTCCTTCAAAAGTCAAGGCGTATGGGATGGGGCCCACTTCATACTTTGGACGCCTTGTATTTTGCACGTCAATGCTTTATTTGGACGCCTTGATTCTTTGTCTTCATGCATGCATGTATTCTTGTCTTCAATTGGACGTATTTTGTCATTTTCCTCCTTTGCATGCATTTGCTTTAATTTTGTCATCATATGTCTTGTATGCATCTTAGGTGAATTTGGGTGTGCCTACTTCAAATTTATCACACTTGAAAATTTTTAGGTCTTCATGCAAGTCAAAGGCGCATCCTACATGGTGAGCTTCAAGTTTTAAATGCCTTAGTGAAATTTTCAATCCTCCTCTTCTTCAAGGCGCATATGGAGAGGTGCACTTCAAGTTTTCAAACACTTAGCATTTTACAATCACCTCCTTCTTGTCTTGGGCGCAATTCCACCCCTGAGCTTTCATTTTAAACACTTAGAAGAATTTTACCCTCCACTTAGCTTCAAGGCGCATTTGAGGCCATGTGCTTCTAGTTTGAGTTCCTTAGCATTTCTTTAACTCATCTCATCAAGCTAGGGCGCATTTGGAGGGCCCTTCAAATTTAGAACACTTAGAAATTTTTTAAGTGCCTTCTCACTTCAAGGGCGCATTTGGAGGTAGCTACTTCAAGTCTCAGCACTTAGAATATTTCTCCAAGCTCTCCATGCAAAGCAAGGCGGATATGGACCCCTGAGGTTTTATTTTAAAGCACTTAGAAAAATTTCACACTCCTCCCATGACCTTGGGCGCATATTTCATGGAGAGCTTTCAATCTTCATGACTTAGGATATTTTCAAAGCTCTTTCCAAGTTAGGGGCGCATTTCACCCCCTCTACTCCAAGTTTTTTATACTTAGAAAATTTCAAGGCCCACTCCTCCAGCCTAGGGCGCATTTGAGAGGTTGAACTTCAAATTTTGTATACTTAGTGAAATTTCATCATCTCCCTCTCTTCTCAAGGTGCATTTGGAAGGGTGAACTTCAAATTTTGTGGAGTTAGAAACCTTTTTCATCAATCTTTAGCTTTAATGGAGTTTTCTCTGGCTGGACTTGAGAATTTATCAATTTCAGTGAATTTCATGCTCTTTGCCCGATTTGGGGTGACTCATTCATGCTAATCCTAGCTTGCCCTAACTTTCTATTTTTAGCAAGTTCTCTAGATTTCGTACTTTGAACTAATTTCAAGCTCCAAAAGGTTGGATTTCGCTTTGTTCTGAATCTCGGGATGCATTTTATCTGTTGATGCCTGATATCTGTCTGTACCTGCTATTTTTTAGCAACTTACTAACAATAGCAATTGCTCAGAACGAGTTCAAATTTCACATGTTGATTGCCTGAAGAATGTTGATCGTGGCTGAATACTGCTCCTGCCTGACTGCCATGTTCTGCCCTTGAATTTAGGAAACCCTAATTCCTCTGTACCAGCCTGCTAAAAATAGTAAGTGCTTGATTTTTTGAATCTCCATAGCTCTGTTTGACTTGAAATTCGTGCCATGGGGTCTTCATGACCTACTTAGCCCGTTCACATTGCCATCCTAAGCTAACCTGCTATTTTTAGCCAGTTTCTGGAACGCCTTACTATAAATAGTAAGTGCTCCGATTGCCTTCAAATTTTACAAGTGGATAGCTCGAAAGATGCTGATCGCAGTGGTATACACTGGTTTTTGAAAATTCTGGCATCTGACCCCTCATTTTGGGTCCCGAAGCTGGAAACCCTAATTCATCTTGCATGTCTATCAAATGACCTCCGTTTAACCTCATTTCTGTTGCATGTCGATCAATTTGTGATTCTGGAGTGCTGGGAGGGGGCTGCCATAGTGGATTTGCTAAAAATAGTAAGTTGTTGAAAAAGTGATCATCTTGCCTTGCATGTCACACCATTACGTAGCTCTCGAAAAACCCACAAGGAATATGCCGACATGCGAAGAAAATCTCAACATGCAAACCCTAAAAATAGCCTTTGAAGGCTGAATTCTGAAAGTCACTGTCTCATTTTGCATGTTATATCCCTGCGTAGGTTTCAGAAAACCTAGAAGGAATCTCCAGACATGCATTGAAAAACTTCACATATAAACCCTAAAATCTGCTCTGGAAGCTGAAGTTGCTAAAAATAGACAGTTGTCCGTTCTGGCTCAAAACTTGCATATGAGCAGCTTGACATGTTCTGGATGCGGTGTGACGATCGAAACTTCAAAAGTGTTGAGAGAACGCCCTGAATTGGACACTTACTAAAAATAGTAAGTTGCCAGAACTTGATGAAACTTTGTTGAGTACCTGCTGGAAGCATGCCGACAACAACGTTAGTCTCAGATTTCCAATTTATTCACTCCATTTGACTTCAGATTGACTAGAAAAGTGCAAACCCTAATTCTATAGACTTGGCCAAAATTTCACGTTTAAGCTCACGGACGGGCACATCCCCGAAAAGCGAACATCAGAAAGAGACAGAAAGAGAGAGAGAGAGAGAACAGGAAAACTAACTAAAATCAAGCCAAAAGTTCGAAACGAAGCAAAAATTAGGGGGTCCCCATTTGCAATGGGGCGATGTGTGAAAAAGGTCACAACAGGAGGTATGCATTCCTCGAAGCACTTTGCCTGTATTCATTCCAGCAGCATAACGGTAAGGTAGACATAAGATGATCCAAATGAAGACCCAACCTCTCCTTGTATAGCTTTTGATAAGAACTTCTAGAAGCCTCCAGAAAGTGCGCCCAAATTAATTTGAATTTCAAATCCACTTTTCCACTTGTATTTGTATTTTATTTAATCTTCAATTATCTCCTTCCTTTGGCGTCCAACTATGAGGAGATTAATTCATTTTAATAAAATAAACTCTTCCTTCAAATAGGCATCCACTTCCTCAAGCATTATTTTTGACCTTAGAAATATTTAAAATAGTCTCCTGATGAGACGTCCACCCCTCAAGACCCCCTTTTTAAAACAACTTTAAAGTCCTACTGCTAGGCCAAGGGGTTAATGTGAAAATATAACATTATTTTAATTAAAATAACTTCTCTCCAAGAATGCATCAAAAGGCCAAGAATCAACAAGACCAATTGAACGGCCTGAAGAGGAAAGCCTGCTGAACTGATGCCAATTGAACTGCTGTCAAAAATAGAATTTACTAAAAATAGTAAATTCAGAAAGTTGCCCGGATCAAAGTGCATGCGATACCATTGCGAAGCTTTCTGAAAACCCAGAAAGAATCCGCAATCCAAAATCTAAAACTCCAAGATGTAGCCGTCATAACTTACCAAAAATAGTACGTCCGGAGAGGTTGTCCGCTGCAGTTGCATGGCATACCACTGCGAAGCTCTCTGAAAACCCAGAAGGAATCCAAAATCCAAACAGCTAAACTCCAACATGCAAACCCCAAAATCTTCAGAAGAAACCATCAAGTAGCCAGAAACCCTAATTCTGCCTCTGACTAGCCTACAACACACTGGGGATAGGCTATCAATCACTTGAAAGTGTAGTGCTAAAAATGGGGATATTACAGTCCGCCTTTCCCAAAATTGCTTGTCCTCAAGCAATACCAACACAACTCCAAAAAAATTTAGACTGAACAATGCCAAATCAAGTACGATCCCAGGGTCCCATGTCTGTCTCAAGAATGGCCCACCATGTCGATGCTGCACTACTCTTATCACGTCAGTGAGAACATCATGCGAATGCTGCACTAACCTCCCTTGTAACTCCAAAATGGTACCATCTATGATACTCAAACTGAAAAATCTTAAAGGATTGAGATCAATATCATGCAACGTCTCATGTCCAAGATGCCCAGAGTCAACAATATCAACCATACCACTGTCTATCACAATCCTAGGCAAGAAGAAGAATAGGCTACTCTACTCGAAATCATACCCCCCAGCATACCTCCATGCGGTATCAAACGGAACCATGACTGCAAATGTGACATCATCAAATCTTCTTGCAAAGAGGAAAGCAATCCATTGCAAGAGCTCAACAAACTCATACTCATATCTTCCCATGGAGCTACTATGCCTCATTTGAATTATACTGATACTACCATGAGGACTACAGAAAACTCCCATAATTCCAACCCTATGAGTCTCAGAATGATGAATCAAGGCATGGGGTAGCTCTCTGTCTTGAATCAATAAGGAAAGTAAACTATCAAAGTTTACATCACAAACCTCCAAAGTGGCTGGAAAACACACTAGAGCCATATCCATCCGAAAACTACCACTTCTTTGACCGGTAGTGCTGAACCAACTCTCCTGAATGAGAGAAACTCTCCGTGTAAGGCGGCTGGCCTGCCTCCAATCAGCAAGCTCGAGTCTCCAAATTTGATTTTTCCTTAGCCAAGGATCACTCTCAAGAGCCACCAACCTTTCATCTCTCCAATCCAAACTCAAAATTTCTCTCTAATCCATTTGTTGATGAACAAATGGGGCCATCAAGTGGTTGGTGAAGAAAATGACAACACCCAAACGTCTGAAAATTTGATCACTAACCCACCAAAAATTCTTCTTTCCACAAGCCATAAACTCCATCAACCCAAGTTGAGAATCCCAAGCATGGATACCCAACTGAAAGTTATTTTCAACACACTAAAAAGAAATCTCAACGCATCCCCAAGTGCTAGTGAGAACCAAGTGCATTCTCACGAAATTGGTGTCCCATCTAGTGAATCCTTGAAGCTTAACCATGAAAGCTTCAACAACATTGGAGTATGAAACATAGAGTGGCTTCAAATTCAACTCCCAAAACTAACTAGTATGAGCCCAAACATCACTCCCCCCAAGGGATGGATTGTCAAGAGTGCAGCCGCCAAGTTCTGGTCCACCTTTCTCCCATTCCTCCTGAGTAGTAGGTCTGAAATCTTCACTCCTTGCTGCGGTAATGAAGTTACCAGCAGCTACCAAGACTTGTCTCATCAACACCTTGATGTCATCGATGTTGAAATTACCTTGCTTCGACACCTCCCATGTGGAATCTTCATCCTCAAACCCACTTATGCATTCATTTCTAATCAACAAACGTGGCACATCCTCAGGGAGTGATATCAAAGCATCCAAGCACTGGAAACCATAGTTAGTCTCATTCTCCGTTTCATCCTCCATCTCATAGAGAGGATTATCATAACTTTCCTCATCACCCTCTTCAAAGAGAGGATTGTCCAAAACTTGAAAGTTATTCCTTCCATCTTGCTGATCCAAATCTGCACTTGCAACTTTAGTCTTTCTTGTGAGACCTTCTAGGTCAAACTCCTTTCAAAGACTATCAAGCTCACTGTGATGAGCCCAGCTGGCTCAACCTCAACTTCTAAACTAAAACTATTTGTTTAAGTGTTTGCTTGTTTTTTCATGAGTTTTAAGACCATTTTTGGGAAGTGCGCCAAGCATAAAATGTTGATAAAACTAAAATTTAAGCAAAATTTGAGAAACTGCAATTGTATTAAGTGTTAAACAACTGCAACAAAGGAATTACATACAACAAACATACCCGGAAACCTCCAGATTATTTAAATAAGAAATTTTGGAGCTTGCCAATCAAGAATCCTGAAAACTGAATAAATCCAACGCCTGCCTCCTGGTGTTGGTTTTTCCCTGTTAGAAACTATAGCAAATGATTGAAGAATACCAGGCAACCAAGATGGAAAGGATAGAAGGCTCCAGAAGAAGGCGTTTCAGCCTTCTGGTTCAAACGCCTCAACCCCAGATGCACACGCCATAGGCCTGAAATGGTACGGCCAGTCAAGGAAAATATACAACTTGCTCTTCAGATGCCAGATCTGCTGAATGAAGGAGCCTCAATCACTGTAGACCCTTCCTTATTGAAAACTGGAAAGAAACTGAACATAAAAACTCTGGTGAAGCTCAAATTGACTTCTAAAATGAAGCCATCCCTGTAGCAAAGATTCAACTGGTCTTCCACAGCCTCAAGTTTGCAAAACACTGAAGATCTTTTGTTTCTCCAATGGAAGAAATTCACTGTAACCCTTGTCTCAGACAAAATCACAAAGAAGATAAAAGTAGCAATTTCAAATAATCATCAATCATGAGGTTGAATTGCCCCTTTTGCCTTATATTCCCAAAAAGGCACGATTTCCCAAAAGTGACTCCACTTTTACAATTAAATATATTTAAAATGTATTTAAATCATTTCAATAGTTTATAATTTTCACTTTATGAAGTGAACGCACCTTTTAAGAGACTTAAGTGATTTAATTTTTCACTTTATCACTTTAAGTCATCAATTTAATATATTTAAGTGGCTTTTTAACTTTTATAAAGTCAATTTGACTTTATAATATACCAATTAGTTAAATAATTAACTTAACCACAAAAATATTCATAACTCCTTCAATTCTCTGTGTTTTTCCGTGTCGTCAGAAGCTGGCAAACATTGTGCTACAGATGCATGCACTGAATCCACTACTGAAGTGAAGGAGTGGGAAATGACAATACCCACCAAAACGGCCACTGACCCCCTAACTGGATCCTGTCAGTCTACAGGGGTCCAAGAGATAGGCTAACTCAACTGCTCTTGAGAACTGACTAAAATGGGGACATTATAGTACGCCCTCCCCGAAATTTCTTGTCCGCAAGCAATCTCAGCAATAAAGAACACACCACTCCACCAGGATCCTAAGGGAAGTGTTGTGTAATGTCCCTCATGCCACCAACCATCCTCCACTGCACACCACTGATCTCAACTTCACCATGCCAAAAGTGGTGAAGCCAATGAACGGAACCCAACCATACTGCAGTGCCAACCCTGTCAACACCTAGGTCCCGATGCAAACTAAACTCACATCCATCTGTCTTGTGGCGATAAGAATAACTGAAAGTGGCCACAACACCACATCGCTCTCTGTTCACTGCCAATCTCCCATGAATGTGAAGAACCCATGTAACCGCTAAAAACCTTTGTAACCATGTATCCATAGTAGTCTCTGAGACAAAGAAGCAGCAAACCTTGCCGGATACACATCAGCATGATGGAAAACTAAATACTGATCTTGCAACTCTACCTCATAAAGTGGGTTAACATAGGATAGCTCAACTTTTGTCTCAATAAGTGGATTATCATAAACATGAAAGTTACTTTCAGCATTTTGTTTAGACCCATCACCCTCTTGTTTGAACTCTTCTTCATCTTCAAAAGGACTCAAGTACTTTTCCCCTATAGCTGCCTTAGAAATTTCAACTTCATCACCAACAAATAAATCTTCTAAGGTCTGAGTTTTACTCTCCATAGGATCAGTTGTATGCTGGTCACTAACTGCTGAGAATTCATCATAGAGGCTTCTAGATACTGTAGAGACCTCTTGTTCCTCCTCTTCGTTCTGTGATGTAGTCCTCTTAAAAATGGAAGCCATATATCATGCTGCTCTGTCTAGTTTTGCAGGGTTTGAAATCAATTCATTTATCCTTTTCTTATTTTTATCTAAGTTTTTCAAACTTTGTTTAAGCTTCTCCATATTCTTGTCCCACTGCTTCTGGGTACTTGAAGTAACCATGATTAACTAGTTGATTCAAAGTCCAATGTACCCAACAGGATGACAGGTCAATAGCTCTGATACCACTGTGATGAGCCCTGTTGGCTCACAACTCAAACCCCAAAACTTTTCTTAGATCTTATTGTGTTTTTTAGTTTTTTAAGAGAAAGTTTGTAGACAGAAGAGAAGGGGCGCATCATATAAAAGCTCATAAACTGAGAAACTGAGCTATTTTCTACAGAATGGAAATGCAGAAGGTATTATTGAACAATAACAAATAGATCACAAGTGATAAACATACCAGAATACTTCCAGATTATTTATTTAAAGAAGTAAGCCAACTCGCCAGCCAAGAATGGTGAAAACTGGCATAAATGGACGCCTAGCCTCCAGAATTGACTTTCCCCACTCTGAAACAGGATACAATGGGCTAATAGAGGTAGCCGCCAAGGATGAAGCTCAAACATGAATAAAAAAGAAAGCGCCCTAGCTTCTAGCTTCACACGCCATCCTCCAAGAAGGCACAAATTCCAAGGTAAATGGTACGGCCAAGGAAGAAACCCAAAGAACATGCTGAAAACTAAGATCTGTTGAAGATGGCGCCTCTGATAAAGAAACCCCTTCCTTATTGCAATCAAGTAAATACTGAATGATAAAACTCTGATAGAATCATGTAGAACCTCTGAATGAAGCCCTCACAGTTGCACTAATTCGACTGGTCTCTCACAGTCTCAAAAATGCTCAACATCGAAGAGATATCGTTCTCCAATGGAAATGTTGCACAAACCCTGATCACAGAGGAAAGCACAGAGAAAACCTCAAAGGCAAAGTTGAAATAATCATGATTGAATTTCTCATTGCCCAAAATGCCTTATATCTCAAAAGGCACGCATTTCCAAGAAGGTACGCCCTTTTCAAGTTTTAAATCTTTTAAAATACATTTAAGTCATTTTCAATAGTTTTGACTTAAATACTTGGCACCCACTTAATGTAATAATGATTTAATTTAAAATCACCCTTTTTATGAATATTTAAGTGATATAAAGTAATAAAGTCAATTTTGACTTTATAATAAGATATTAAGTTAATTAATAACTTAAATCACTAAAATAAGCATAACTTCCTCGAAACTCCATATATCTCTATGCCGTCAGAAGCTGTCAACTCCTGAACTGCTAACGCCTGTTGTGAACCAATCACTGAGCTCTGAAAACGAGAATGATCAACTCCTCCAGAAAACACCACTGACCCTCTAATCAATCCAGCTAGCCCACAAGGGTCCAAGAAAAGGCTAACACACTATTCTCGAGAACTGACTAGAGTGGGGACATCACACTCACCAATTACTTGCTTGATTTCTTCGGTTCTATGTGCATTCTCCTGCTCCTTGGGAAATTTGAAATCAGCAAACTGATTTTCTACCTTCATTAATGCCATTTGAGTTTCTTCTAACGTAGCCTTTGTTGATTCAAGCTCCAGAGAAAGTTCATCAAACTTCCTCTCTCTATTTTGAGAAGCACAAATGGTCTTCTTTGCAACTTCAATGGCATGATCATGATCTTCAATCAAGTGCATGTACTCGGACTTCAAGGTTACCAAAGAATCTGTGATAAGCTGCAAACTGGGAAGAGCAACTTCATCCTTCACTTCTCTTTGTCTTTCTTTCAACTGAGCCTCCCAAATAAGTCCTTCGATCAAACTATGTGTGCGATCAAATCTTTATAGAGCTCACACTTCATCTTCAAAGGACACATTGAATTGACCTTTCCCTTCATGAAAATGTGAAGATGGTGAATTACTAATAGGCTGGAACTGAAAATCAGAACTTGATTTCTTGTCTTTGCTGCCCTCATTGCTGCTCCAACATTCTTGTTCTTCACCACCGACTAGTGGAGAATGCTCAATGTCTTGGAAAGCATCATACTCCACTAAGTCTTCAACCTGTTGCTTGCAATCAGCATTATGCCTTGATAAATCAGATTGGTGTTTGGTAATTCCTTCGAACCTTTCATCTTCAAGAGCCATAAGGACTTCTAGCTCTTCAACTCCACTAGTGGCTGCTACCAACTCCGAGAAATCATCATGGAGCATTTCCAAGCAATCTTCTTTATCAAAGACACCTCCTCCAAAAGCCTCCTCACAGCTTCCAATACAATCTGATTTTTGATCTTCATTTGGATCAAAGGGAAATTCATCCCACAAAGGTTCTTTATCATACCTTGGTGCCAACCAACCCGGATCCCAAATGGTAAAACGCTGATTGTTTTGATCAAAAGAAAAGTACTCTTCATGCTTCTCTTGGAGTGTTGAGTCTTTATAGGTCACCATGTAACTCACTTGAACTGATTTCTTCATAAGTCCTCTCCAAGGGCTTATTTTGATGATCAAACCCACGTTCACCCATGTCACCAACGTCATAGTGAAGCGGAGAATCTTCAATGTTAGCTGTTTTGAAAACTTCATCCCTTTTGCCTTCAATGTGACCACCATCTATAGGTATATTTCTGATCTCATCTTTAGTAATCATATGCATACCAAAAAGGTCTCCTTGATGACTTGTCATAACTTCATCTTGTGAAAACTCTTGAGGAGTTTGGACAGCAACAAGAGGGAAACTATCCATCACCAAATCTTCAACAAGAGGTGGTACAAACATGTTGGAATCATTACCAACATTATCACTTTGGCAATGGTCATAGGCTGATTCAAAGGCACAATCAGTATTTCCTTCTACTTGCTCTCCTTCAACAAACTCATCCCATACAACAGTACTACTAAAATCTTCTGTGAAGCCCATAGCTTCAAGACCTTCATAGGCTGAATCCAAATTAGGATTCAAGACTACTGCTACGCTCTTTTCACCAAACTCACTTGCTATCACATGCAAGTCTAAGGAAGAATTATGCAATGCTTCCATACACCCTTCAACTGTCAAAGTTTTTTCAACTTGCTTATTTGTGGGCTGCAAATCACAAATAGGCAATTCGGCTTCTTCCTTCTTTGATCCTTCAACCAAAGCTTGTTCTGCTTCTCTTTTAATCATTTTCTTGATGTGATTGACCATGTCCAACTTTCCAGGCTTCAGTAACACCACACAATTCAAATAGGAATCAAATGAAACATTGTTCCTAAACTCATTCGGCATGTTCTGATATTCTTCACGGAGTATGGCAGCCTCATGATCACATTGTCTCTTGTACTGTTCGGCATACCCAATGAAATCCCTTGCAGCAACACTAATTTTTCTTTCCTCAGATACCATAGTCGAATTTGACTTCTCCCGATTATTGAACAAAAAATGCAACATCTTTGAAACTTCTGAAAGCTGATACTGAACTCAGTTTTGACCTTTGGTGTAGAATCTGATTTCTCAGTCACTGATCTGTCAATTGAACTTTGTTGGGCACAGGATGGCAGGATGCGTGGCTCTAATACCACTGTAATGAACCGAACCATTTTTTTTTGTTTTTTCAATAGTAATTACAATGCAACACGCACCTGTTAAGGTTAGCTCCAAAACCAAAACGATGCGGAAGTAACTCTAACCAAGAATGTGCCCAATACGGGCGAACATGTGGTCAAAGGATCTGATGCAATGCTGAACTGGAAAGGAACTCTAACCAAGAATGTGTTTAGGAGAGACGAGCATATGGTCAGAGGATCTTATTGCATGCAGTACTGAAATTAATACAATGCTGAGAGAACTCAATGCCAAGAATGTGCTTCCAAACCCAGAGTGGGCAAGGAGCTACCATATGGCGGAGGAACTGAAAGAGATGATGCAATGCTGAAAGATAAACTCAACACCAAGCATGTGCACTCCAAACCCAAGGTGGGTAAGGCGCTACCATTTGGCGGAGATTCTATTGTAAATCCAAGGATGTGTAGTCAAACCCGGAATGGATGAGGTGCTAACATATGGTGCTGAGGATCCAATGCAATACAATGAAGACTGGCAGTGGCCAGTCTCTTCCACTAAGAGTGGGAAATTACAAAAGCTTAGTGAGTAAATAAGATAGCTGATAGTACTACTGTTCAGCTTTACAATGATATAAAAATGCTTGCCAAGATCACTGAGTTAGAAGTATATCAATGCTGCAACAATGTATATTGTCTCGTCAATGCTCAACAAGAACTCCTAGACTCAAACCCCACTCAAATGATGAACTCCTACAATCTGATATGACAGAAATATGACTGAAAATGCATAGACCAGCAACCCTACAACTCACCAAAATGCTCATAAATCACTCCACACTCACTCAAATGACTTCACACTTGATGCAAAAGACTCTAAGGATGATGGCGCCTAACTTCATGACCCAAAACAACAACCAAGACCTTATATTATTTTGTGGCACAACTCCCAAGATAGCCCAGCAAGGTACAACCTCAAGAGGGGCGATTTTACAATATAAATTCAAAGACTCAAAAATAAAATCTAAAAACCTGCAAGAAGGGTCGCCCCTAGCAGAGAAAGAGATTAGTGAACTACCCAGAACCATACAAAAATCACACAATGACTTATAAGCTAAAACTACTTTCAGCCATGCTAAAATCAGCAACTCCAAAAATGCTCAAAACTCCATAAACTTCAACTGTAAACTCCATTTGCATTCTCTGATTGAGAAGCAATCACCAATCAGCTAGATGCTATCTTTCAAACATGAAGACTGATCCTTGCTAGGAGGTATGCATTCCTCGAAGCCCTTTTCCTGTATTCATTCCAGGAGCATAACGGTAAGGTAGACATAAGATGATCCAAATGAAGACCCAACCTCTCCTTATATAGCTTTTGATAAGAACTTCTAGAAGCCTCCAGAAAGTGCGCCCAAATTAATTTGAATTTCAAATCCACTTTTCCACTTGTATTTGTATTTTATTTAATCTTCAATTATCTCCTTCCTTGGGCGTCCAAATATGAGGATATTAATTCATTTTAATAAAATAAACTCTTCCTCCAAATAGGCATCCACTTCCTCAAGCATTATTTTTGACCTTAAAAATATTTAAAATAGCCTCTTGATGAGACATCCACCCCTCAAGACCCCCTTTTTAAAACAACTTTAAAGTCCTAGTCCTAGGCCAAGGGGTTAATGTGAAAATATAACATTATTTTAATTAAAATAACTTATCTCTCCAAGAATGCATGAAAAGGCCAAGAATCAACAATACCAACTGGACGACTTGAAGAGGAAAGCCTGCTGAACTGATGCCAACTAAACTGCTGTCAAAAATAGAATTTACTAAAAATATTAAATTCAGAAAGTTGCTTGGATAAAAGTGCATGCGATACCATTGCGAAGCTTTCTGAAAACCCATAAAGAATCCGCAATCCAAAATCCCAAACTCCAAGATGTAGCCGTCATAACTTACTAAAAATAGTAAGTTCGGAAAGGTTGTCCGACGCAGATGCATGTCATACCACTGCGAAGCTCTCTGAATACCCAGAAGGAATTCAGAATCCAAACAGCTAAACTCCAACATGCAAACCCGAAAATCTTCAGAAGAAACCATCAAGTAGCCGGAAACCCTAATTTTGCCTCTGACTAGCCTACAACACATCGGGGATAGGCTATCGATCACTTGAAAGTGTAGTGCTAAAAATGGGGACATTACAAAATGATCCTAGATGATAGTTGGTGGGATTGTGTTGAGTATCTCTGTTTCACTGAGCCCATATTGAGCATGATTTGTTATATTGACATGGATAGACCTTGTTTGGGCAAAGTATATGATGGCATCGACTCAGTGATTGAGAAGATGAAAACCATCAATAATGCAAAAGAGGAAGATCCTGAAGAAAAGTTCTTCAAAGAGCTACATGAAATCATTATAGAGAGATGGAACAAAATGACCACTCTGTTGCATCTTCTTGCTTTTGCATTGAGTCCCAAATACTATAGTATTGAGCTACTTTCTATGACATCAAGAGTTGCTCCATATGGAGATGCTGAAGTGGCTGAAGGGTACAAGTCAACACTTCGTAGATTGTTCACTGATCATGACCGACGTGATCTAGTGAGGGCTGAGTTCATGGGTTTTGCATGCTCCAGTGATTGTGGTCTTGATGCTCTTCGAGACAAGCACAAGGTGGATGCTCATAGTTGGTGGTACTTCCATGGCCAAGAATACATGTACGTACAACCTCTTGTAATAAAAGTTTTATCCCAAGTAAGTTTTATAGTAAAAATCTTTTATATTTTAAGTTTAAGTTTTATATTTTATAATTTTAATTTATAGTTTAATTAGTGAAATTTTGTAACTCTTAACTATTTAATTTGGTCTTAACAGGTTTCTAGTTCTTCTTCGAGGAATTGGAGCACATACTCCTTCATCAACTCAATAAAGCGCAATAGACTACATTCAAAAAAGGTAGAGGACTTGTTGTATGTGCATTTAAATTTGTGCCTCATTACACACAAACAAAGTTCCTACAAAGAAGGAGACACAAGGATGTGGGATATCGAGCCAGAGCGTCTTGATTTGGATGCTTCCACAAGCCACTTAGCTGCACTTGATATTGATGACGACTATGATCCTGAGGCAGCTAGTGAGCATGAGAGTGCTAGTGTCAGTGCTAGTGGTAGTGCTTGTGCGAGTGCCATTGACGCTATTTGTGGTTTGTCTAATTTACCACAACATGCATCATCTAATATGGATGCTAATGATGATATTTTTGATGACCCATATGATATTTGATCAATGATGGCTGATTGTAAACACTTGATATTATTACGTTTGAACTTTAATCTATATCATGACATTTGAGTATCACTAATATTTTATTATTTGACTATGAAAGTGGTGGTGTATTTCTGCTATGTTATTTGACTATTAATATGGTGGTGTATTTTGACTTAATTACTACTGAAAATATGTATATATTTCTATTTTTTATATGTTTTTGTATTAACGAACCCAAAACGAATCCAACCCCCAAAAAATTTTTGCTCGAACCTGCAAATCGAACCCTTGAACCTGAACCTGAACCTGAACCGAGAACTTAGCTTTTTAATATTTCAACATTAGACAACCTAAGTGAATAATTATTTATTAACTTAATAATTTACTTGAGTTGTGAAAAGTACCAAAATGATATAATTAAGCAATTTTGATCATACCAAAGTGATCTTGAGGTCCTAGGATGATGAATTGAAGCAACCGGGTGCTTACTAAAAATAGCCTTCTCTTCCAAGAAGTTTGGAGATCTCTTCAAAGGTTGAAAAATTGATTCTGAAAGCATCAAGAGGATCCACATAACCAACTGAACTCACTACCATGAACAAGTTTGCTAGATTGATCTTGTGCACTCCAATAAGTTTGGAGTTCTCCCTTATCCACCAATTAGCCTATGAAAAATTTCAGAAAGTAGACTAACTGTTCACAAATTACTAATGCTTAAAATGGGGACATTACATGGTTACCCCAACTATCATACCCCTTCTTGGGGAATACTTTATAGGGCTTTGGTCTTTTTGGTTAGAAGTCATCAGCCATATCATGGTGTTGTAGGTCACTCCATGGTTGTGATCACAATTCATCATGGGTAGGAATTATATTGCAAATCATGAAGCAAATAAAAAAGTCTTTTTATTTCATTTCATGTTCATTATGTGATATGTTGCATTCTAACTTCCTACACTACAGTATGTATGTTCATGCCATAGGATGTAACATTTGTGTATGTGAAGTTTATAACTCTTCTAGCAATTACCTTGTCATGCCTTGTAGGCCTCTCTAGCTTGTTATCATCCACGGGAAGGTTATTAATTATGCTCATTAAGCCGTAAAAGTACTGAGAGTTTACATTTAATTTTAGATATCTTCTGAGTGAAAATGCATTGAACTTTTATTTAATCTTTTCTTGCAGGTTGTACAAGATGACTTCACAAAATGTGATATAAAGTCACAAATTGCATCATTTTCAGCTCTGGTTAGAGAAGGTTCAGACCCTGGACGGTTGGCAAAAGTAAGAATTTTTGAGTTTGCAGTTTAAAGTAATTCTATTTCATATGACTCTTTTAACCACAAGCTGTTTCTGTCATTTGCTTAACTGGTCAAAAAATGTTTGCAAGAACAGAAAAGTACAGCAATTTCATGTAACAGTGTAACACTGAATCCTTATTGCCATACCTTGAAAAAACTAACAGCGTATGCAAATTAGTGATTTTCTCTTAAAGCTTTTCTATTGCCAAAGTGGGATTCTTTTGACCACTCTGTTGTCTCTAAATATGTATTTACAGCTTCAATGGCCTATGCTTGGGCCCTATATTGGAGTCTCCTATAGTGGTAGATGTCTTTACATGATCAGATTCATTCACTGTCAAAAATTTGCAAAGATCAAATGAATGACCACAAAGGTTATTTCCAAACAAAACAGACAGTAATGATCTTCAGAGAGAGATTAAAAGCCTCCATGAATGAAAAGAATTGAATGATCAACAGATTTTATAAAGGCTTGTACTGTGCTTAATGAACCTATTAAGATGAAACTTGCAATTTTCCTCTCAATTCTAGTGATTCTAAGATTACTGATGAAAATGGTATGGCTCAGTAGAAAAAATCTAGATTAAGGCTTGAATGAAGTGATTTCAATATACCAAGCTAGAAAAGTAAAGGCAACTGGAATTGCATAAAAATGAGAGTAGGGCAAAAATAGGTTCTGGGGTGAGGCCATTGGCACAGTATTTAATGACCTTCAAAAGTGAAAGAAATGAAAATTATACAATTTGCTGTCAATTGCCAATACTCAAACTATAATCCAGCATATATGATAATGGCATAAGCCAAGATAAATCAAGAGGAAACTTATTTTTATATATAAAGGAATGCCAGACCTTTTGAAATATTCCGAGCCAATTTTTTTCAATTTTTGCCAAGTACACAACAATGCAGAGAGCACTCGTTAGGGTTAGATAATTCAAACCAGCAGATTACAAATAACTCGTTGCCAAGAATGCGCACTCAATCTCAACACGAGAGAGGCTGTCATATGGCAAGAGGATCGTCAGTGCCTTAAACAAATGCAACTGAAGGTAACTCTAACCAAGAATGCGCCGGAGAACGAGGAGCATATGGTCAGAGGATCCCTACCAACTAATAAGCTGAAGTAACTCGACGTCAAGGATGTGCTTTCCAATCCGAGATGGAATGGGAGCTACCATATGACGGAGATGCTAAGAATTACAATGCAATTAAGGAAAATAAGCGGGAATGCTGAAAGTAAACTCAACACCCAGAATGTGCTTTCAAACCCGGAGTGGGAATGGAGCTACCATAGGGCGGAGATATAAAGAATTACAAAGCACTTCAGAATGTATAGTAATCGTTACAAAACATGATAAGCAAGATTAGAGAACGGCTGACAGTACTACTGTTCAGCTTACAATATGAAGAGAAATCGCCTGCCAAGAGCATAGAATTAGAACAATACAGCGTACATCAATTAAGAGGATTCTCCTTGCTTAACAAGAATGCCAAGACCCTTTACTTCACTCAAATACCAAACTGAATATTCAGTTTAAGACAGATCTGCACTTTAAAAAGGTAAAACAGCAACCTAGCACCACACAAAAATGATCATATCTCACTCATTTCTAACCCTATTGACGTGAAATCAAATGCAAAACATTCTAATGATGATGACAATGAAGATGGATCACAAAAACTTCTCACAAAGACCCCTATTTATTTTGCACGGCTTCCAAAGCACTTACAAAGTGAAATTGCCTGCAAGCAAGGGCGATTTACTTTAGATAATTCATAGACTTCAAATAAAATTCTGGAAACTTGCACAAATGGTCGCCCTACATAGGAAAATAGATTGGAACAGTACCCAGAACAATATTATTTCTGTTTCTTGAGTTGTGAGTAAAAACAACCTACAGCCATACAAAACCAGCAACTCTAAAATTGACAGAAAATACAATAACTCAACTACAAAATGTGAGAAGAACCAACTACAATGAAAGGAAACCAACTACAACTAAACCTCTCAACTAGTTGCTGTCTTTCAAGCAAGAAGAAGAGCCAAGCTAGGAGGCTTACATTCCTCGAAGCAATCCCAAAGCCAATCCGGCAGCATAACTTTGCAAATTCATTAGATAAACAAAATGAGGACCCCGAGCTCCAATTTATAACTTCCGAAGAGCTTTCTAGAAGGTGCGCCCTAATCCCAAGCTGCTTTTAGGTTTAAACTTTGACCCAAACACTTTCTTCTCAATGGCGTACTTTCCTTGTGAAATATTAATCACTTCTCTTTTTTAAATAAAATATAATCTCCTTCAAAAAGGTGTCCATTTTCCCTTTGAGCAATTATAAACTTTAGAAATATTAAAATATTTCCTTCATGAGAAAATACCCCTCAAAGTCCCCTTCTTTAAAACAACTGTTAAGTTATAACACTAGGCCAAGGGGTGTTTTAAAAATAAAACATTTTGACTTAAAATAACTTATATCTTCGAAATGAACCCCTTAAGCAAAAATGAGAATTACCCAATGAATTGCCAGAAGAGGAAAGTTGACTGGATTGATGCCGACTGGACCACTGCTAAAATTAGAATTTACTAAAAATAGTAAATTCCTAAAGATGCTCAGAATGCCAAGAAAAACATACCACTGCGAAGCCCTCTGAAAACCCAGAAGGAATCCAGAATCCAAACTCCCAAACTCCAACAAGCAAAACCCTAAATCTTCAAGAGAACCCATCAAACAGTCGGAAACCCTAATTCTGCCACTGACTAGCCGACAACACACTAGGAATAGGCTACCAATCACTGAAAAGTGAAGAGCTAAAAACGGGGACATTACACCTTTTTAATTAGATTTTGTGTAGGTCCATATCTAGGTAATAGGATAGCTCTATGGGGGATCGTCCTAAGAACTGTGAGACCTTTTTAATTCCGTTTGTTGGATTTAAGAGAAATAAAGAAAGAAAGAAATACAGTGCTCTAAGGCATGGCGAACTTCTGTTATTTTCTGGGCAATGCTATAGCCCAGACTACCAGTTCATATGCCTGCAAACAACAGTCTATTTGCATGGAAATGATTCCTTAAGAGGATTTTTCCAAGGTGTTTCATATCCCTTATAAGCTTCTTTGATAATATTTGGAATTTCCTACTCTGAGCAGCAAGCTAAGTCTGGAATATACTAGTCCAGAACTTGCAGTTTCCTTCGTGGTGCTTGGAAGCCTGTACATGTAGTGTAATGTCCCCTTCTAGCTAGATATCAGTTCTCAATAGGATTAGCCTATCAGTTGACCCTCGTAGGCTAATGAGTATGGATAAAGGGTCTTTGATGGCAGATACCTAGTTAGTGGATGGGTTATCTCTTCTCCAGAGTTCAGTAAGTTTCAGGGTTGGCCTTTGCAGAGATTCCAAGACTCAGTTTCTAATACTTACTATTTATAGTAAGTCATTCAGCCAGGGTTACTATTTTTAGCAGGGCACCTGAATGGGATATATTGGCAGTGTCGATTCCAGTATTCAGTTGGATTGACGAATTAAGGAGTTTTGCCTAAGTTATAACGTTTAATTATTATTAAACGTGACTTTAATAATAATTAATATTTTAATGTTATATTATATTTTATAACGTTATGTTTGCACTTTATGACTTAAGGGTTCTTTCATCATTAAAAAGGGGGGCATTTTAATTAATTATTTGGGGCACCAATTCCAAGGATATATTTTAATATTCCTAAAGTGCAAATATTATATTATTTTAAATGACCAAAAAGGCCAAAGGAGGGAATCGCACTTTTTGAAGAAGTATATAAGTCAAGCCAAGAAAGGTCGACTTATCCTATTGAGCAATTGAAACATGTATTTCATGATTTCTATTGGTGTTTGGAGAAGAGAAACGAGGGTTTCTGCATTTTCCAGAGCTTTTTGACATTGGAGAGCGTAGCTTCTTCAGTGTATCAGCATTCTGAGGTTGTGAGACTATCCACTGAAGATTGCTTAACTGTTGGCTTCATCCAGGAGTCAAGTTTGAGCAGATTGGAGGAATATTTCAAGGGTTTTGAGGCATATTCTTCATTGTTGAAGGCGAATATCACAAGGGCTGCATTATACAATCTTCCACACGCTTCAAGAGTTCGTACCACTTAGCTTTTCACCCATCCATACCAGCAACCAGCTAGGGTGTGTGAACTCCTTGATGAAAAACCTCCGCTTTGTGACTAATCTTTTTGGCATCTTGGATGGCTATATCCTTGGAGACATTGCATATGGTTTTTAAGGTGGAGAAGGTCCTTTCAGTAGCAGGTCGAGCATTTCAGCAGCCATCTTTATTGCTTCCAGTGGTCCAGATTGTGGATATTATAATATTTCTTAATTTCCGGGTATGCTTGTTGTAAAGGCTTTCAAAAAGATTATCAATAAATAATATCTTTCTAGCAGCAGTTGTTGGTTTTCAGTAGTTTATATTCTTTATTAGTTTTCTTTTAATGCCTGGCATTATATTCAAAAAATACAAAAAAAAAACATATATATTGCAGAAACACAAAAAAAATCATAAAACCAAAACAAAACAAAGCATATATATATTACAGTTGGGGACAACTTAGGGTTCTTACAGTGGTATCAGAGTGGTTTCTTTACAGCCTTAGGGTTTGAAGCCAACTCCGTTGATGCAACAAAGTGATAGGTACAAAAGATATATTGCAAGGGAAGATAGAAAGCAAAAATAGTGGCCACAACCTTATATAGAACAGGACACCTTATCAACCGCAATAGCAGCAAGACAGCGTGGTACTGAGGTTGGTTCAACCAGCATGATGGGTGATAGAGGTGGTGGTAGCCTGCCTAGAAACAAAGCTAGAAATGGGGCAAATAATGAAGAAAGAGAAGCAAGAGAAATTATGAGAAACATGGCAATAGGGCAGCAGCAGGTTGTAGATGCCTTGTGGGCACTTACAACAATGTTACATTAGATGAACCCTCTTGGAAGAAAAAATTGGGAACTAGGAGATAATGGTAGTGTCGCTGGAAATCCTAGGGCATAACAAGCCCCTATTCGTACCATAGATAGACCTACACGTCCTACCTTCTTGAGAAATGAACCTGAAGAAGCGAATGTTGAAGGAGAGGGAGAAGAAATATTTGTAGACAATCTCATGGCAACTAATGAAGAATGGGAGTTGTTAACACCACAGGTTAGGGAGCGTATGAGCTTTGACAGATTTGTAAGTCAAAGGAGAGAGCATTACAAAGCGAGGCAAGATTGGAGACCAAGAGACCAAAACAGAGACCTGAAACATGGCACCAACAAACTCACATTGCCTACATTTGATGGCAGTGGGAAGGTTATAGCTCAGGCTTGGGTTCACAAGCTAAATATTTTTTTGAATCTTCGACCCATGGCAGAGGAGGATGGAATCAAGTACGCCACTTTACACTTGGAGGGAGTAGCTCATGATTGGTGGTACCATGGGATGGTAATGTTACAACATAACCACATCACCTTTTAATAGGAATTTGTTGACAGGTTAATTGAGCTCTTCGATAAGAAAGATCTAGAAACATATTTCAGAGACCTAGCTCAACTCAAGCAGGTTGGGAGTTTAGAGGTTTACATTGGTGATTTTCAGAAGCTATCGGTTATGGTTCCTGTTGATGTGTTTTTTGTGACCGCGCCAACACAGAATAAAGTTTCCAACAAATACTCTATCCTCTCTTGATCAAAGTATTCCGCATGCTAAGATTGCAAGAAAGTTCATGCGTTCAACTCCAAGGTTCCTTTATGCAGTGGATAATCTTAGTTGGCTTGATGTGATTTGCTGGTAATCTCAAGGGGGACTTACGTAATTGTTCGGTAGTAGACAGTGAGCTAAATGAAAGGGGATTTTACTTTACTCGAAAGGTATGTCTATAAAGCTCTTTTTCTTTCTAAACTAACCAGAAATGTACTGAATTGAATGGCTACAGGGATTAGAAAAGCTAAGGACTAATCTGAGAGTAGGATGTGGCGATAAACTCTCACAGACTTCAACTGAGCTTTGCTTTGCCTCGCTTTGGACAGCTTCCGCAGGACTGGTGCAATCTTCAAGGAGTAGCTGAAAGTTTTCAAATCACAACTCAACATAAAGACACCATCACGACGACGCATGCCACCATGTGAATCATAATCGAAGTAAAGTTCACAAATTTCCACTCGACCACGCAAGGAAAACATACCATCAGTAAGCTTGCTAGTGGTATGGACTAAACAAAGCTTGTTCAAATTGAAAGCCACATTCCACGATTACTATCTACTTGCATAAAATAAAATTTATTCTACTTTAGGATCCTACTTGAATTAGAAGGATGAAGAAACCTTGCTAGCTGTTCACAACAAAAGACGAGATCATCATCAATGAAAAACTCTTTTTATTATGAGAGTGTTCACAACAATTTCTTACAAAACTTTCTAAGGAAAAACTTTCCTTCTCCAAACTATGCTATCAATCTATGCTAAGCTATCTCTCTATGCTCTGCTATTCTCTCTGACCTAATCTCCTAATGATCTAATCTCTAATGAATTACAACTGAGGGGGGGATGCCCCTTTTATAGATGGCCCAGTCCAATGGACGACTCAAATTACAATCGTTTGGATGGTCCAGATTGCACCACCTCAGCCCTAAACAAGATTCACCCTAAAAACCGCCATCAAGAGGAGTGGGGTAATAAATGAACAGTGGATCTTCCACTCACTCTGAAAATAGCATAGGCAATTAATGACTACCATCATCTTCTAGAAGATCATCATCCAGGAGGGCGTTTCCATTTTCTTTCTCCTTGGCTACAAAATCAATAAACCTGGCTAGTATTGCTGCAACTTCCTAAACTGAAATAGGCGGGATATGATCAAGTTGAAACTCAAGTATTGTTACCATCTGCCCATGTTGAGTGCAAGACTTCCTCCAAGCAGTCAAGGCATCCTGGGTATTCTGAATTAGGCTGGAGAAAGTTGAGGTATTCTCAAAGTCATTCTGCACAAAAGCCTTTACCTCAGAGAAGAAAGGCATCAATCCACTCCTCAAACTATCCGTAGTTACCTCCTCCGAAGTCAATCTCCTAGCAAAGATAGCCTCAAGCGTGTTCAGGACTCCATCTATAATATTCCCCATGGCCTTTCTGACTCTGGCCGAATTTGCTCGTGCCGCATCAAAGAAGCTTCGGCCTGTGACCACTGAAGAATACCAGCCAGTAAAGTCGTACCTAGCACCTTCCCGAATCACGCCTCCCTCAACCAAATTCTGCAAGGGCATATGCATCAAAGCTTCCAGACGCTGGACAACCTTGTTCTGATAGATGCGAGCATCGCCCGAAGCTTGATCAACTTCATCAATCCGTGCCATAATGCCGGAAGCCTCTTGATAAGAATGAGCAAGATCCTCCATAAACTTTTCTGTCTCAGCACGAACACTAGCAACCCATTTATCCGCCTCCTGTGCCATCTTCCTCAAGTCCTCCAAACCGCTAACAGACTCTCTAGGAAACTCGGCTAGGAGATCAATTGCAGGATTTTCTTGCCCACAAGGACGAGACAAGTGTTGTACGTAACCAATCAATGTTTTGTGCTCCTTCTTCAATTTCTTATATTTGCCTTCAGTCCAAAACAACCTGTCCCTGAGTGCCTGGTAGGAGTTATCACATTCCTCAATTATCTGTGCTCCCGTGGGGCGACCTAATTCCATGGTGGTGATCACATAGTTCTCTGGAATGGACTCATCTTGATTCCACTCAATCCTCGGTACAACCACGTGAAGGGTGCGAGAGCCATCTTCATCTGTTGAAATCTTTGAAAACTTCCTAGCTCTCTTCTTTGTTGGAGATGCACTGATCCTACTCAGGAATTCCTCCATCTCAACTGTTGGATCAGTTTCTTCGACGGGGTTCCTCATCCTGTCCCTGAGCCAATTCGGTACTACCTGCTGTAGGTCAGAAATAATGAACGGCAGCTCATCCCTTGCTTCTTCTTCACGTACTTCCTCTCTATTTTGATTCTGACGAGGCTCATCAACCTCAATAGCTAAGTATCTCCTGAACCTTGGGCCTCTTGCCTTGTAGCAGTATCATCCTCTAATGCCGCATCAATCTCCTGCTGAAAGCGAGTATCCATGGTCGTTTCTTCCTCTACCTCTTGCTGGTTTTCTGTTCTAGGTACATTGACGCTCTGGCCAATTGCCTCCCTACGAGGTGGTTGATTTTCCTCTTGTAATTCCCGTTCTTTATGCAATCTCGTCCTCTGATTTGCAAATAATGAAACCTCCTGTATACTCAGAGAATGAGCCCTCAAGGGTGTATGCCATGCTTCCTCAACTCTCTGAGGCTTTGACTGGACTGGCTCTTTCCTTCGTGACTCTGGAGCTCGGGCAACCTGCTTCTTCTTTGTAATAGTTGGCGACCTATGATCTGTAATGTCCCCTTCCTAGGCAGTTCAGATGATTCAGGGATTAGCCTATCATTCAGACCCTCGTAGGCTGACAGATGTGTTTAGAGGGTTGCTTGGGGCAGTTATCCGGCGTTTGGGGACACTACTCCATCAGTTGATTTAGGTTTGGGCCTTAGCAGAGACTTATAGAGTCAGATTCAGGCACTTACTATTTATAGTAAGTCAGGCAGACAGGGGTTACTATTTCGGGCAGGGCACCTGGTTCAGTTGATCATCTCAGTTTCAACCCAGTTTGACAATTTGGTGAGCAGACGGTGAATATTTGAGCATTTAATGATATTTGGAGAAATATTAAAGTGTGACTTTATATTATAAAGTCAATTAATTAAATATTAAAGGTGTCAATGGAATAATATAAAGTATTTAATACTTTATATGAAAGGGGGCGATTATTATTAATGATCTATGTATTCATTAATCATTTTAAAAGGGAACACCATATTATAATATTTTCTCCTAAGTTTCCAAGGGCGAATTTAATGATTTATTAAATGCTTCTTAAGTTGCTTTTTTTGGGTTGAACTTGTGAAGAGAGTTTATATTTCACTTCAAGGCAAATCGAACTTCATTGTAAATTATTCTAATGTCTTTTATTCTCTCTGAGAACATTGAAGTTTGTGAAACAAGGGTTTCTGCAAATTCGCTTCATCATAGGATTTTGGAGAACGTTCCCTCTTCTGAATTAGGCATACTGAGGCTGTGAGATACCAGTTGAAGCTTGTCAGTTGAGTGGCTTCATTCAGAAGTCATTACAGAGCTTATTGTGAAGTTTTTAATCAAGGGTTTGGATCAATCCTCTTTAGAAGGGAATTCGACTGCAGTGGCTATTCATAGTCTTCATCTGGCACTCATCCCAAGGCCATACGGATTTCAATTAATGCTGGTTTGGGCCGTACTTTTACAGTAGCAAGTCGTCCTTTTCTTGCAAGCTAAGACGCCTTGCCTTTTTGTCTTCTGCCTTCATCATTTGGGACGCCTAGGTTTCTGGGGTATTCTGCATCAGTTCGAGGCTGGAGAAACATCAATCTGAGGTTGGCCGTACCTTTGCTTCTTCATTTTGGCGACTGCAAATAAGCCAGGTTTTAAAATAAAAGTGTTGCCTTTTTACTTGCATGTTTGTATTTCCTCATTGTACTCATCCAGAAAATTAATAGAAGCATTCGCCATCAGTCTAGGAGTGTTTTGCTTCAAAATCTATAGTTTTGAATTTTATATTTATTTTAGAAGAATTTTTATGCAAAATCGCACCATTTCATTATACTGCAAAAACCACAAAATTCAACAAAACAAACAAAAAATTGCATTATCGTAAGAAGTCAGGGTTGAGAGACAACTGGTCTCTTACAGTGGTATCAGAGCACAGTTTTCCTGCCATCCTGTGCTTTTTCAGTTATATGTGTGCTTTTTTGATGCTTTTTCATGAGTAGAGACATTATATTCTATAGCAAGGGTAGAGGAACAAACAGAGTAGAGGATTGGATAGGTCCACCTATTCCAGAGGGTGAGACAGTATCAGGGGTTCTGGGTATACACAGATCCAGTTTTAGCAACAGTGAGAACAGTGTCACCACACTCATGGCAGATCGTGAGACTCCGACAGAGTCTCATAGGGATACAGGGAAAGAACCTACCGAGGGTGAGATGTCTGAGATTGAGTTCAGACGGAGACATGACAATATGATGGACATGATGTCTCAGTTGATGGGCACGATGAGGTAGTATGGTCCACCTCAGCAGCATTACATACAGATAGGACAGACCAGCTAGATTGCAGGCATAGACCAGCCTCAAGTGTCAGTACAACAGTAGTCGTCACCTATCTTTCATGAGCGTAGGCCTGGACAACCTACCTTTATTACTAGGGAGGCACCTCCGACTCCGGAGGCAGAGCAGCAGGGTCACCAGCCAGAGTTCCAGCCACAACATGGTACTTCAGTGGCAAACGTGACCAAATTCTTTGGAGAGTACTCGACATTGGCTCCTGAGATTAGGCAGTTGTTGTCGTTTCATGAGTTCATGGATGTGCATAGACCCAGGGGTGGAGGTAGATTTGAGCGCAGAGCTCCCCAGTACCAGCCACCACCACAGGTGAATAGGGATCTTCAACATCCAGTGAGCAAGATTGTCTTGCCTTATTTTGATGGCTCAGATAAGAGTTCAGCGAGGTCTTGGGTACAAAAGTTAGACAATTACCTATCTTTGAGACCTATGCAGGAGGACGAGGCCATTAAATTTGCCACGCTACATCTTGATGGATTAGCGCATGATTGGTGGCATCACGACATGTAGACATTGGGTCATCACATGGTTACTACTTACCAGGAGTTCATGAACAGGCTCATAGAGCGTTTTGATAAGAAGGATCCAAAACTTTACTTTAGAGAGCTAGCTCAGGTCAGGCAGACAGGTAGTTTGGATGCCTAGATTGGTGAATTCCAGAGGGTTGTAGTTATGGTAACAGGTATTTCGGAGAGAAGACTTGTCATTCTATTTATCGAGGGATTATATGAGCCGATGAGAGGTTGGGTCAAGGCATTTGATCCTCCTACTCTTCAGGAGGCGATGAGGAAGGCACATAGTATGGAGCTTGCAGCACCTCGCAGCGAGTTCTCTTCAGGCTCCACACCTTATTCGAGGCCTAACAGATCATTTGACAGGAATAGAACATTTGACAAGAAGAAGGATCCACCTGATCCTAAGAAACGGAATGCACCACCTTTGACAGGGAGACATTGAATGATTTACGCAAGAAAAAGTTATGTTTTTGGTGCAAGGCACCTTATGATGAAAAAGATGTACGCCCTCTTCGTTCTAAGGCCAAAAGTAATTAGATGGAGTGGTTTTATGAGGGTGAAGAGCAATCTGATCTGTCAGACCAGCAAGCTGATTCAGAGCATTCAGATGATGAAAGGTCTGAAAATGATAGTTAAAATGAAGGAGGAAAGAAGTTACAGGAGGCACATTTGAGTAGTCTTCAGAGAGATGGATCTTTTAGGCTACGTGGGCTCCTAGCAGGTCAAAAAGAGATTACTCTACTTGACATTGGTGCCACTCATAACTTTATAGATGCACGGTTGGTAGAGAGACGAGGCATACAGACTGAGGAGTTTGAGGGTATTCAAGTCAAGGTGGCGGATGGGTACACCCTCAAATGTGATAGGAGAATAACAGATCTTCCGATGCGGCTTAACAACTATGGATTCAAGGCTGAATTCTACGTTGTGAATATGGTAGATACTGATGTGGTACTTGGGATGGCATGGCTTCACGATTTGGGTGAGTTCACACTCGATCTTCGAGACATGGAGATGAAGTTCAAGGTAAACGGAAAACCACATGTCATAAAAGCCATCAGGGAAAGTAATTTGAGAGTGGTATCTTTTAGACGGATGGAGAGGCTTATTCGTCATGATATGGTGGATTGGGCTGTAGAGTGTATGTTGTTACCAGCACAACCGGAGCAGCAGAAGGTTGAGTACCATCCTGACATTCAGGTACTGAGGACTAAACACTCTAAAGTGTTTAGTGATATTCCACCTGGCAGACCTCCAGACAGGGGCATCAAGCACATTATCGAGTTGGAGGAGGGCGCAAAGCCCATTATGATCACACCATACAGACATCCAAAACGCCTCAAGGATGAGATAGAGAAAACAATCAGTGAGTTGTTGGCTATGGGGCATATCAGACCTAGCAAGTCACCTTTTGCTTCATCGGTTGTATTGGTGAAGAAAAAGGATGGGTCACTACGGATGTGTATAGATTACCGCCAGCTTAATAAGAAGACAATCAAAAACAGGTACCCTATACCGCTCATCGATGAGTTGATTGATGAGTTGCACGGTGCTATCTTCTTCACGAAGATTGACTTGAGGTCCGGGTACCATCAGATTCGGATGAGGGAGCAGGACATAGAGAAAACCACTTTCAGGTGCCATTGCGGTCACTTTGAGTTCTTAGTTATGCCTTTCGGTCTAACCAACGCCCCTGCTACCTTTCAGGCTACAATGAACAGAGTTTTCAGTTCTCAGCTGTGGAGATTTGTTGTCTTCTTCGATGACATTCTGGTGTACAGTAGGTCATGGGAGGAGCATTTAGCTCACTTGGATACTGTTCTGGGTATTTTTCTTGAGTCCTTGTATGCCAAGGAGTCCAAGTGTGAGCTAGGCATGGCTCAGTTGTTGTATCTTGGGCACATCATCAGTGCCAAGGGAGTCAGTATGGACCCTGAGAAGGTCCAAGCTATAGTGGAGTGGCTAGTACTAGAACCTTACCCAACTCAGAGGATTCATTGGGTTGTGTGCTTTTTACAGACGATTTGTTAGTGGGTTCTCACGACATGCCACACCCCTTACTGATCTGACAAAGAAAGGGGCTTTTGCTTGGTCACCGCAGGCTCAGGAGTGTTTTGACAGATTCAAGATGATTATGACTTCATGTCCAGTTTTAGCACTGCCAAACTTTACGAAGTCTTTTGATTTGTATTGTGATGCCTCAGGAGAGGGCATTGGTGCCGTATTGATGCAGGAGAGACACCCTATTGCTTTTGAGAGTAGGAAGCTTAGGGGTCCTGAGAGATTTTATAGCATTTATGACAAGGAGATGTTAGCCATTATGCATGCTTTGGCTATGTTTAGGCAATATCTGGTGGGCAGTAAATTCAGTGCATGTACAGATCACATAGCCTGAAACACTTCCTTGGACAACGAGATTTAAATGAAAGGCAACAAAAATGGGTCAGTAAATTGCAATCGTATGATTTTGATATCACCTTCATTAAGGGGAAGCAGAATGTTGTAGCTGACGCATTGTCTCGCAGACCTCAGTTGAATGCTATGGCACAGATCTCCGAGGATTGGAGGCATAGGATTATTGCAGAGTATGCTAAGAACCAATGGGCTTCTAGCATTGTTGACAGGACATAGCAGGATAGTAGATATACCGTTGTGAATGACTTGATCATTTACAAGGGACCGATTTTTCTGGTTCCTGATTCAGAGTTGAAGGATACAGTTCTGAAAGCCTTTCATGATCTTCCTATGGCGGGCCATCCCGGTTATTTCAAAACATATAAGCTGGTACAGGAACGGTTTACTTAGAAAGGGCTAAAGACTGATGTTCTTTGGTATGTTCGAGAGTGTTCTGTTTTCCAGTAGAACAAACATGAACACACATATCCTGCTGGATTGCTTCAGCCACTTCCGATACCTGATAGGAAGTGGGAATGTTTATCAATGGATTTCATCACGAGCTTGCCGAAAGCCCAAGGGAAAGATTGTATTTACGTGGTTGTTGATCGGCTAACAAAATATGCACACTTTTTTCTGATCATGACTACATTCACAACATCGCAGACTGCAGAGCTCTTCTTTAGAGAGGTATTTTGGTTACATGGTTTGCCTCGGACTATAGTCAGCGATAGAGATAGTCGGTTCATGAGCAACTTTTGGCAGGAGTTGTTCAGACTTTGTGGAACTGAACTGACACCTAGTACCAGCTAGCATCCATAGATTGATGGGCAGACGGAGATCGTCAATAAGTGGGTGGAAGGATATCTATGTAATTATATAGCTGGACAACAGAGAGCTTGGGTGAGGTGGATATACCTCTGTGAGTATTGTTATAACTCTACTCACCACATGATTATACAGATGACGCCCTTTATGGCATTATACGGGTATGAGTCGCCCAACCTTTTGGATTTGGTGTTGAGTGATGGCAGAGTGCCCAGCGTAGGTGATATGTTGCAGGATCAACAGGATATTATGAGGTCTCTTAGAGATAATATTCAGCGAGCACAAAATCAACAGAAGCAGTATGCTGATCAGAAAAGGGTTGAGCATTCCTTTGCAGTGGGTGACATGGTGTATCTCATGTTACAGCTTTACCGTCAGTCCTCTCTGCGGAAGAGTGGTGCAGAGAAGTTGAAACCTCGTTACTATGGTCCATTTCGAGTCATCAGACGGGTGGGCGAGGTTGCATATGAGCTGGATTTACCGGCGGATAGCAGGGTTCACAATGTGTTTCACATTTCTCGCCTGAAGAAGGCGTTGGGTCAGCATGTGATTCCCTCTCCAGTATTGCCACCCCTTGATGACGAGGGGAAGTTGATATTAGTGCCTGAGGCCATCCTCGATGTTAGCTAGAGACATCTTCGGAGGCGGGTCATCAAAGAGTTTGATTAAATGGAGAGACTTGAAGGTTGAGGATGCTACATGGGAGTCAGAGGAGATTTTACAGCATCCAGAGCTGAGATTGCTTGAGGACAAGCAATTTCAGGGAGGGCAGACTGTAATATCCCCTTCCTAGGCAGTTTAGATGATTGAGGGGTTAGCCTATCATTCAGACCCTCGTAGGCTGACAAATGTGTTTAGAGGGTTGCTTTGGGCAGTTATTCGGCGTGTGGGGACACTACTCCATCAGTTGATTTAGGTTTGGGCCTTGGCAGAGACTTATAGAGTCAGATTCAGGCACTTAGTATTTATAGTAAGTCAGGCAAACAAGGGTTACTATTTCGGGCAGGGCACCTGGTTCAGTTGATCATCTCAGTTTCGACCTAGTTTGACAATTTGGTGAGTAGACGGTGAATAGTTGAGCATTTAATGATATTTGGATAAATATTAAAATGTGACTTTATATTAGAAAGTCAATTAATTAAATATTAAAGGTGTCAATGGAATAATATAAAGTATTTATTACTTTATATGAAAGGGGGCGATTATTATTAATGATTTATGTCTTCATTAATCGTTTTAAAAGGGGACGCCATATTATAATATTTTCTCCTAAGTTTCCAAGGGTGAATTTAACGATTTATTAAATGCTTCTTAAGTTGCTTTTTTTGGGTGAAACTTGTGAAGAGAGTTTATATTTCACTTCAAGGCAAATCGAACTTCATTGTGAATTATTCTAATTTGTCTTTTATTCTCTCTGAGAACATTGGAGTTTGTGAAACAAGGGTTTCTACAAATTTGCTTCATCATTAGATTTTGGAGAATGTTCCCTCTTTAGAATCAGGCATACTGAGGCTATGAGATACCAGTTGAAGCTTGTCATTTGAGTGGCTTCATTCAGAAGTCATTACAGAGCTTATTGTGAAGTTTTTAATCAAGGGTTTGGATTGATCTTCTTCAGAAGGGAATTCGACTGCAATGGCTATTCATATTCTTCATCTGGCACTCATCCCTAGGCCGTATGGATTTCATTTAATGCTGGTTTGGGCTGTACTTTTACAGCAACAAATCGTACTTTTCCTGCAAGCTAAGACGCCTTGCCTTTTTGTCTTCTGCCTTCATCATTTGGGACACCTAGGTTTCTGGGGTATTCTGCATTAGTTCGAGGCTGGAGAAACATCAATCTGAGGTTGGCCGTATCTTTGCTTCTTCATTTTGGCGGCTGCAATTAAGCCAGGTTTTAAAATAAGTGTTGCCTTTTTACTTGCATGTTTGTATTTCCTCATTGTACTCATCCAAAAAATTAATAGAAGCATTCGCCATCAGTCTAGGAGTGTTTTGCTTCAAAATAAATAGTTTTGAATTTTATATTTATTTTAGAAGAATTTTTATGCAAAATCACACTATTTCATTATACTACAAAAACCACAAAAAATCGCAAAATACAACAAAACAAACAAAAAATTGCATTATCGTCAGAAGTCAGGGTTGAGAGACACTTGGTCTCTTACATGATCTCCCATCAAGTTGTAAGTAAGAGGAATTGACCTACTCTTAAGTCTATTCACATGTTTCTCCACCCAACATCTCGTGAACGTCAGGACTGGTATGCAAAGTGTATCTAAATCCGTAATTTCTGGCTCCGACCAATCTGGAAGTGGGAGCGGTGTACTCACTGTCTCAAAATTTGGGTGTAAAACATTTATATCTTCATCTACCTAGTTTTGCACTGGGACAATCTCACATTCTCTAATCATGCTCAATGGTACTCTGGAAAACATCCTTCTCCTTATTTCAGCTTCATCTGACGCACTTGCCCAAAAGTCTTCAATATTTGCCTTATGTCTGAATTCCTTTGATAGTATCCATCTGATATTCCTGTGAGGATCATAATGCTGTCTACTAGTGTGATAAGAGAGGTGGAAAAACTGAAGCTCGTTTTCAACTTCCTTGGCTGCTTGTAGTGAAGGGCAAACTTCATTCGAATTTCCCATGATGATCAGGAAGTCAAGTCCTCCTTTCTTTTTCTTCTTTTTCTTCTTATCATAGGCAATGAGTTGCCTAGATATTTCTAACATCAACATTCTATTTGTGGGGTATCTGGGCAATCTGTATGGATATGATGAAAACCCTTGCAGCCTGATGTAAGTAAACTTCGGAAATTGGATAAACCAACATCCGTACCTCTCAATCAGCTCCTGTGCTTCTCTTGATATTCTATGATGAGTCCTCTGCTGAAGCATCCTCGTGATATGCATTGTGAAGGCATCATTGACCCTTTTGTAGTGAGATGTGCTCGTCAAGTGCAACTGTGGACAAGCCTCATGTATCTTAAATTGCTGAGAGCCACACCCAATAGGCTCCTTGTATGATATTCCTCTGTACTTTGTCATACGAGCCAATGTGTAGATGACGTATGAGCCCATGTAAAACGTCTTCGTTCTCCTCAAACTCCAGAGTTGTTCATGCAAATTATCACTGATCATCATTGCCTAGTCAATAAACTCCTTACCTTCCAGCACGAGATTGATGTAGTAAAACATCCAAGGTTCAAAGATGAACGCCTGGGGGCACCCTCCAATTCTGCGGAGCATCATAATCAAATCACAATATTCTTGCTCTAAGTCCTCTAAAATTATCTGCTTTGACAGCTTCGTACGAGTTGGCTTAGGCTTGTTCATCCAACGGGAGTTTATCATATTAGCACATCTGTCAAATGTAGAAGCATACATTCGCTCAACACGTTCTCTTGTTTTGTAAATCATCTTCTCATAAGTAGGAATTCCAAATGCTTCACCAATGGCCTCAGGTGTGAGGTTGGCAAACAACTTGCCATCAGGTGCAACAATAGTCCTTTGTTCTGGATTGTAGCAGTTAGCACATTCCATGATCATCTCCGGACATTGAAATGCTGGTGGAAAACCAATAGCTGCATAAAGTCCACTTTTGACAATATTATGAGAAGTAATTAATGGGTAATGACGTCTAATCCCCAGCATTCTCATTCTGAAAGCTTCCAAGTTGAAAGACCCCAAGTTCGTATCAACCAACTTCCCCAACTTCGAAGAAAACTTTGACTCCGGCAGGAAAGACTTGCTCAGCTTCTTGATGCATTCGCCTTGCTGGATTCGGCATTGTTTTCCTTGCCAAGAACCCTTCTATCTACTTCAGCCATCTTGCAAAAACGAAAGATAGTCATTAGAAATTTTACTTAGAAAAACAATATCACTTTCAGGCTGCCGGTTGAATTTCGAAAATGAGAAGGTTCAACACTAAAATCCAATTGCAAACCTCAACACCCTTCAGTAACTTCAAACTCTTTTGAACACTTAGAGAATTTTCTCTGCAGCAGCAGAACTTCCAACACTTAGAAGAAATTCGACCCAAGCTTACTTCAGCAACTTCTCAACTTCGAATTTATTCCTTCTCAAAGCTGAACTTCGAATTTCTTCACCCTCTAAGTTTCAGCTTGCACTCAACAACTGATGAAGAAAATGAAAATCATCTCAATTCTTATAGGCAAGTCGATTTCTAGAAGAAGCTAATTTTGGCTGAGCCATGAAATTTCCACTCCTCTGCTGCAGGAATTCGAATTTCCCTCCTCTGGTAGTTGCAACACTTGTCATCTACCATTTGGAATATTTGACTTTCTAGAACTTCAAAAATTCATCTCTATGGCATAGGTGTACTTCATTTCACCAGCATCTTAAAATTTTCTCTGAAAAATGTTAATTTAATTATTCCCTTTAAGAAGTTTATTTCACTGGTTGAGGCATTCACTCTGTTATTTTATCCAACTCTGACCCGAGGAAAAAAAAATTTTCATGAGAAATTTGATCAAAAATTATCTAGGCATCTGACTTCAATTTCACAAGTCAAGTCGCTTTACTTTCAAAAATAATATTTCTTTGCCTTAGAAAATTTTAATTTTCCTTAGGAAATTTCATTATTCAGGCGCTTGGGTAAAATCTCTGTCTTAAAATCTCTGGCGAGGTGGGAAGAATTTCAAAATCATCTCCTTATTGAAGATATCCAATACCCAGAAGAAAATTCTCTTTAGAAAATGCAAAATTCATGTGTATAGAGACAAAGTGGTACATTTAATTTTGAATTTTGTACCTTAGAAAAATATTTTTGCCAAAGTTTATTCTTTACTCCCTTCTTCCCTTGGGCGTAGTTGTCCTTCTTGCTTTGCCTTGAAAAATTTTATTTGCTTGATGAAGCCGAGGCGTATTCTTGGGGTGGTCAAGGAATCTCAACGCCTTAGAAAATTTTAATTATTCATCACTTCCCTAGGAGGGCGCATTTACAAGGGTCCATAGGAATTTTCTTTCCTTAGAAAAATTTCAAAGCATCAATCTTCTTCATGGCGCATGTCAAGTGTGGAGGAGGAAAATTTTTTACACTTAGAAACTTTTCTCCATCTTTTCTCAAGGTGGGCGCATTTCACTAGAGGAGGTGGAATTTTCAATGCCTTAAACATTTTCTTGTTTCTACTCCAAGTTGGGTGCATTCTCAAGGGCCTACAGGAATTTGCCACACTTGGCATATTTTCAACTTACCCAACTCTACCTTGGGCGCATATTAGGGGTGGAGGAAAAATTTATACTTAGAAACCTTTTAAGTCATCACCTCTAGCAACTTTGGGCGCATTTGAGGGGTCAAGGAGGAATTTGCAACGCCTTAGACATTTTCTTTACCCTCTCTCAAGGTTGGGTGCATATGGGGGGTCCTACTTCTAGTTTTTGCCGTAGAAATTTTTTTTCTTCTTCATGGCAAGGTGGGTGCATTTGAGGGGCTGAGCAGGAACTTTCACAAGACTTAGAAATTTTTCAACTTCTCCCTTCAGACTAGGCGCGTTCAAGGGGTCCTCAAGGAATTCCTCATACTTAGGCGTTTTTCTTAGCTCACCTTCAACAAGGGCGCATTCAAGGGGGTCTACAAGAATTTTCCAAGACTTAGTCACTTTTCCAGCTTGCTTGCCCTTGTTTACTTATTTAGTAAGCCTTTGGTTTTCACTCTTCTGTAGCTTGGATTGATTTGAAATTTACACCATAGGATCTTCATGATCTAATTGACCTGTTCACATGGCCATCTTGTGTTGACCTGCTATTTATAGCATGTTTCTGGAGGTGATTTACTATTTTATAGTAACTGCTTGTTTTCAGGACTTCTGCAACTTTGTTTGACGTGGAATTTATTCCATGGGGTTGTTGTGGGTTGACTGACTTGTTCACACTGGTGCCTTGCGCTGACTTGCTATTTATAGCCTATTTGGGAAGTGACTTACTATAAATAGTAAGTGCTCAGATTGCCTTCAAATTTTACCAGTGGATTCCTTGAAAGATACTGATTGCAATGGGATACATCAGTTTTCAGAGATTTTGGCGTTTGACCCCTCATTTTAGGTCCCGAAGTTGGAAACCCTAATCTGACTTGCATGTTGCTCAAATGACCTTAGTTTGACTCCGTTTCTGTTGCATGTCGCTGCGTTTGTGATACCGAAGTGCTGGGCAGCTGTCAGAGTGATCCTGCTAAAAATAGTAAGTGTTCGAAAAAGTGACCAATCAGCTTCTGGATGTGTTTGCATGTCACACAGCCTGAGAGATCTCACAAAACCCAAAAAAACCCAACAAACTGGACTGCATGCAGGCATTGGCTAAAAATAGTAAGTTCTTGAAAAGTGATCAACTCTGCCTGCATGTTACCTTGTTGCGTAGCTCTTGAAAAACCCACAAAGAATATCCAGACATGCGTTGAAGACTCCAACATGCAAACCCTAAAAATAGCCTCTGAAGTCAAGACTGCAGAAAGTTATCACCTCATTTTGTATGTTATATCATTGCATAGGTCTTGGAAAACCCAAAAATATTTTCTAGACATGCACCGAAAAACTTTGCATGTAAACCCTGAAAATGGCTTTTGAAACCCAGACTGCTAAAAATAGCAAATGTCAGATTCAACTCAAAATTTGATGGCAAGCAGCTTAAGGTGCTCTGGACTTAGTGTCAAGCTCAAACTTTAATTCGCTCACTCAATTTAACTTCAAATTGACGGAAGACTCAAAACCCTAATTTTACAGGCTTAGCCAAAATTTCAATTTTAAGTTCAAAGACGGGCACATCCTTGGAAAGATAGACAAAATCGAGAGAGACAACAAAAAGACTACAGCCAAAAGACGGGAACGGAGCAAAAAATAGGGGGTCCCATTTTTAATGGGGTGATGTGTGAAAAGGTCACAACAGTTCCCAACATATTTGAAAGAAGATTAGTCATGTTGTTTATTGAGGGCTTATTGGAACCCTTGAGAGGATGGATAAAAGCCTTTGATCCCTTGACAATTCAGGAGGCAATGAAAAAGGCTAGAATCATGGAACTTGCAGCCCCACAAAGCAAGTTCTCATCTAAGAGATCCTCTTCATTCAGGGACAGCAAGTCATTCTCCAAGAAGAAGGAAAAATCAAATTCAAAAGGAAAATCAGCAGCCCCATTAGACCGAGAAACACTCAATGATTTGCGTAAGAAAAAGCTTTGTTTCTATTGCAAAGGGCCATATGATGCAAACCATGATTGTCCCTTGAGGCCTAAGGGCAAGGCTAACCGAATAATGTGGGCATTCTATGAGGATTCTGAATCTGAAAAATTAGACCAGGTGTAATGTCCCTTACCTAGCCTTGCTCTTGAATTTGCTTGTTTTCCCTAGAATGTGATGTGCCACACTCCGGTGATCCACTCTGCTACCACTGTAGTGATATACTCCGACACCACTTGTGAAGAACCGACACTCTAGTGCAATGATTTCACGGTGCTCATAGGTCTTATTAGGGTGTTGATGTTTGTCTTTCTTGTGTTACTCGTGTTTGATGATTAATGCCAATGATATACATAAATTTAACAAGCATGTGCATATAATGGGAACACAAGATATACTAAACTAATATGACAACTCAAATAATGACTTGATTTAATTGCCAAGACACTTTCTTCATACATAATAGATTGCATCCAAAATATAACTTTCATTAGGTTTCAACGGATACATCAAATAACATAGATTTTAACTTACAGCCAAAATCACTGTGAATAGTGATTTGCTACAGTACCCGCGCCCATTAAAATGCACAAACAAAATTACATACGCATTTCTCCTTCCGAAATCTTGTTGGAAAAGCTTCTAATGATGAGGGCACCCATTTTAGAAGAGAAAACAGTCACTAAGAGAAGGCGTTTTAATTACTTGATGAAGATAAAACCCTCCAAAGGTGCGGCTGGCTGTAGGTGATCAAATCAGCTCTCAAAAACTTCATAAAATGCAAACAACACCTTCAGGATGGCGTATGGAGTCTCTACAATCAAATACCCTTCCAATAGATGACTTCAACAACTTATAACCAGCAGATTCGAGCTCCAAAAATGCAGCAACAAGAAATAACCAGCACTTTAGGGTGGTCTTTCACACCTTCAAGATGCCAAAACCTAACTACAAGCCCCAAACCAGGCTTACCCACTGCTGAAATTGAGAAACCCTAGTTTCTCTCTTCCACAAACTCCACACTTCCAAACTTCAATCAGCCAAACATATCCAAGCATGAGAAGTTCGAACTTTCTCTTCTCCTTTTATAATTTTCACTTGAAATCACTATTCATTAAAAAAACACTATTCACTTAAGTTATTTCTTTTTTCACTTTATCAGTGAATAGTAACAGCAAAATATAAAGTGACCCCTTTAACAAATAGACACATGGTCCCCAAGCTTGAGTAAGTGAAATAAGTGGTGATGAACAATATTTTAAGCTCCAATTACACGCCAAACGCGCAAATTCACCACGTCACCGACTCCGGATACCAATACTGCCTTTAATCGACCAAGTGCCCGTTCAAGTGATCCTCTATCCAGACCCATTAGCCTACGAGGATCGGCATAATAGGCTAATCCAATGACTCTGATGCTCGCGAAAGAATGGAGACATTACAGTCTGCCCTCCCTGAAATTGCTTGTCCCCAAGCAATCATTACTGCGAAGAAACTTCACTCCCCGGAAGGCCCGAAAGAAGAACTGTGGAACGTCCCATGCATCGCTAACTAATTCCTGAAGCGCCAGCATAAACACCACTACGCAAAATATCCCTGGGTCCCAAACCCAGAATGGAAGTCTGCCATGTTTGATAACCTCTGACTTCCGTTGCGCAACTCTGTTCACAACTTCACCACGCTGAAAATGGTGAAGCAACCTGTTGGAACCCAACCAGACTGCGGTGCCAGAACTGTCACCACCCGGATCCCAATACAACCGGAAGTCACAAGGCAATAATGAAGACATAAGAGGAGTGCCATAGGTGGATCTGCCTTGAAGCCCTTATGTAAAGCTCAAGAGGTTGTCCATCACAATCCTTCTTGCCTAGGGGCTTAGTACCTGCATACTCCACTCATGGCAACACCTCGGAAGGAACTCTTCCTATCAAGGGAGAGGAACCACAGAGTCCAAGTGGCCTAAGGCCTACCACCTCCTATTGCCCAATCCCTTGCCTCGGGCCTATGGGGCAAAAACCTAGGTGGGACCCCCATCTTTCTATAACCCAATCCCTAGTCAAGGGCCTAAGGGGCTGCAAGGCCCAATCCCTTGTCTAGGGCCTAAGGGGCTGAAAGTGGGGTTTTTAGGCAATCCACTTCACCCATGATTCACCCTTCCTGATAGGTTTACAAGCACATAGCAGACACTCTTTACACAATCAGATATATTTGCATTCATCCAAGATTTATTTCATGCCAATAATCAAATATATTTTCATTTATCAATGGTTCTTTAAGTTCATCATTTCCTAGAATAATTCTCATTATGGTAAGATTAAAGAAAGCATTATATCAATAATCAGATTAGCAATATCCATTTCTTATATTTAAAATATGCTAAATATTATTGCTAAGTGAGTACATCACCTTGATTTGCTGTACCTCTCTATGCTTTCTGATTCCTTACTCGCCTCCTTCAACCTTTGATCATAGGATGAGGACAATTCATAATCTACTTATGTTTATATTAAAGAATCATCATTACTTATAAGGCTTAATAATTGCTGCAAGTATCCTTATTGTATAATCATATATATATATATATAAATGTATAATTACTCCCCTTATTGTAGATTTATCGTTGCCTTCCTATATTTCTTGTTGCCAAATTTCTTATTTATTCTTTCCTCTATTTTAATGTTCCTTTATATTTCTATTAAATCTGTATATACTTCTTTTAAATCTGATTATATAGATTTTCCTCCTTCCCCTTTTTAATCTCCCCATCTATCTCCCTTGTATATTTTTTATTTCTTAGGAGTCACACCTCTTCTTAATCAAATGCCCCTTTTTAGAAGAGGCACAACTATTCCCACATATATCCCTCCAATGAGAAGGGTCACACCCTTTCACTAATGTTAGTCTTACAATTACTAATCATTATCTCCTTATTTACTACTGATCACAGCACTTAGTATATTAATTCCCTTCACAATAAGATCACTGCTTTTTACTTTCCTTATTGCTGACTTTTATAGTAACCAATCACTGCTTTTTTTGGGAAATAGCATATCCCTTGATGAACCGCTGCATTTAATATTTTGTTTGCTGTCTTTTAACATAGGGTCGTTGGTTTTGCAAATGAAGTAATTCACTATTTAGGAGTCAATGCCTCTTTAGGGATCGATGCAAGTAGCAAGTGCTTTATGATTATTATTATTTATTTATTTAATTATAGTCATATTCAGATATTGTTAGTCTCTTGTGAATATTTTCATTGTTATAATGATTACAATTCATAATACCAATTATTCTACTTTGTATTATAATAATAATTATTATGATAATTATGATTACAATTATTTATATATTTGGTATTTTATTTTAACTCTATCATCTATTATGACTACAATATTTAAATTGTTTTATATTTTAATATTTATAATACTACATTTAGTTATAATATTATCTGGTTTCAAGACTTCTGGATAAACTGTGTGCATTTTTTTACATCAACGTTTTGGATCATACTCCATGATCCATCATCAGGATGAATGGCAGAAAGAGAGAATTGAATTAAATTATAATATTATCTTGTGAGAATTATAATTAAATTACTAATATTATTTATTTTAATATGTATTTTGTTCTTATCTTATGATACAATATTATTATAATAATATTTAAATTGATATCTATTTTATTTAGTGTTTGTATTTCAATAGGTTACGATATTGGGGACATGACACCAACAATTTGATCCAGAAGATTCAGGGGCGAAAAAAGTTGAAAATGAGATAGAGAAGTCCGAACATGAGTCTGAAGATGAAAGGGAAGTGAAACTACAAGAGACACGTATCACTAGCATACAACGGGAAGGCTACTTCAGGATGCGTGGGGTCTTAGCTGGATAGAAGATCATTACCTTGCTTGTTATAGGTGCCACACATAACTTCATTGATGCTAGATTGGTTGAGAGGCGTGGGATTCAGACAAAGGACTTTGAAGGTATAAGGGCGAAGGTTGCAAATGGATACACTCTTAAGTGTGACAGGATGACTTCAAACCTCCCTATGCGCTTAAATAATTTTGAATTTAAGGCGAGTTTTTGTGTGGTGAATATGGGAGATATTGATATGGTTTTAGAGATGAAATGGCTTCATGACATAGGAGAGTTTACCCTTAACCTTTGTGATATGGAGATAAGGTTCAAGGTGGATGGAAAGACTCATGTGCTGAAAGCCATCAAAGATAGTAGTTTCAGGATGATATCTTTCAGGAGAATGGAGAGACTCATGCGCCACGACATGATTGAGTGGGTAGTTGAGTGTACGCTAATGCCATCACAGGAGGGGCAACAAAAATCAGTTTATCTGTAATGTACCCTTCTAATTAATCTTCTGAGAATCAATGGATTAGCCTATTTCGTCGACCCTCGTAGGCTAATGGTTCTGGTTAGGGGGTCACCTGTTTGGGCACTTGGTCGGTAAAATGTAGTGTTGGTATCCGGAGTATGGTGACGAGGTGAATTTGTGCGTTTGGCGTGTTATTGGAGCTTAAAATTATGGTCTTCACCATTTATTTCACTTTCTCTGGCTTAGGGACCATGTGTCTATTATTTAAAGGGGTCACTTTATATTTTTCAGTTAATATTCATTGATAAAGTGAAAAAAGAACATAACTTAAGTGAATAGTGCCATTTTAATGAATAGTGTTTTCAATGACAAATTATAAAAGGCAAAGAGAAAGTTCGACCCTCTCAAGTTATGAGTTATTTTGCTTGCTTGAGTTTGTGACTTGGAGTTTGGGAGAGAGGGAAAACTAGGGTTTCCTGATTTTTGCAGTGGGTGAGCCTGGAGGGGGCTTATTGTTCGTTTACGAGCTGCTTGAGGGTGTGAAAGACCATCTTAAGGCTGCTGATCTGAGTTTTGATGCTTCATTTGAAGTCATAGTTTGCTGTTAAAGGTTATTTCGAGCATTATTTGAGTGGTTTATGGACTGCCATAGACTCCATTTGCATCTACGAGGGAGCTGTTCGCATTTGAGTGAAGTTTGGAGCTGATTTTTGCATCTACAGCTAGCCGCCCTTTCATGAGGGTTTGAACCAGCATTTAAAAAAAAGACGCCTCCTTATAGTGGCTGCAATTACTTCAAAAAGGGGCGCCCTTACCCTAAGAAGCTTCCCAATTCGTCTTTTGGTGGGAGAAGCTCGTCAATCGAAAGTTGTAAGCACTTATTTGGGGTTTGGTACTATAGCAAAACACTATTCACAGTGTTATATGGCTGTAAGTTAAAGTTTAGTTGAAGATATGTCTAGCTTTGAAAAGATGTATGTTATATGTTGTATGTCATCTATAATGTAATGAAGAACTTTATTTGGCTTCGAATATCAAGTATTTTATTAGCTATGTCTTAGTAGAGTAGTTCATTTTAAGTCTTTTACTTCATGTACATGTTCTTAGCTCTTATTACTCATTATTATCAAGTAAATGCAAAAACACAAAAAAAAGAAGAATATTAATTGAAACAAAAACAAAATCAGACCTACAATCACAGTGAAAATCGTAGCAGCAGAGTGTCGGATCACTACATTATCCTTTGGAAATAGAGGAGTTGAGAATTAAAAAGGTGTTCAGTGATATTCCACCATGCAGGCCTCCAAAAAGAGGGATTGAGCACATAATAGAATTGGAGGGTGCCAAACCTATGATAATCACTCCTTACAGGCACCCCAAGCGGTTGAAAGATGAAATTGAAAAGACAATAAAGGAGCTGCTTGCCATGGGGCACATTAGGCCTAGCGAATGCCCTTTTGCTTCATTAGTAGTTTTGGTGAAGAAAAATGATGGTACCCTTTGGATGTGCATTGACTATAGAGTGCTGAATAAGAGGACAATTGAGAACAAGTACCCTATTCCTTGTATTGACGAGTTGATCGATGAACTTCACGGTGCTTGTTACTTCTTGAAAATAGATTTGAGATCAAGTTATCACCATATCAGGGTTAGAGAGTAGGACATCGACAAGACAACATTCAGATGTCATTGTGGACACTTTGAGGTTGTGGTTATGCCATTTGGGCTAACCAATGCCCCTGCTACTTTCCAGTCCACCATGAATAGGGTCTTCCAATCACAACTGAGGAGATTTGTACTAGTCTTCTTTGATGACATTTTGATACACAACAAAACTTGGGAGCAGCATATTGCCCATTTGGATACAGTGCTAGGTATTTTGGATAGGGAGTCCTTGTATGCCAAGGAATCCAAATGTGATTTGGGCATGACTAAGTTGCTATACTTAGGCCATATTATTAATCCAAAGGGTGTCCGTATGGATCCTGACAAGGTCAGAGCTATTATTGAGTGGCTTACTCTTGAGAATCTTACTCAACTTAGAGGATTTTTGGGCTTGTGTGGCTTCTATTGTAGATTTGTCAGTGGATACTCAAGATATGCAGCTCCACTTCCAGACTTAACAAAGAAAGGCGTGTTTGTTTGGACTTTTGAGGCACAAGAGTGTTTTGAGAAGTTTAAGCAGTTGATGACTTCTTGCCCTGTCCTTGCATTACTAGATTTTACTAGACCCTTTGAGCTTCAGTGTGATGCCTCGGGTGAAGGGATTGGCACAGTCCTTATGCAGGACAAGCATTCGATAGCTTTCGAGAGCAGGAAGCTAAGGGGACTAGAGAGGAGCTACAACATTTATGACAAGGAAATGTTAGCCATCATGCACGTGTTAGCTAAATTTAGGCAATACCTTGTGGGCAGCAAATTTTGTGTTAAAACAGATCATAACAGCCTGAGACATTTCCTAGGGCAGTGAGATCTCAATGATCGTTAGCAGAAGTGGGTAAGTAAATTGTAGTTATATGACTTTGACATTGCTTATGTCAAAGGGACCCAAAATGTTGTTGGTGATGCTTTGTCTTGCCGACCACATTTGAGCTCCATGGTTGAGATTTTAGAGGATTGGAGACATCTAATTATAGCAGAGTATGCCAAAGACTCTTGGGATTTTGGCATTGTTGAGGGTTCAGTATAGGACAACAGGTATTCAGTTGTAAATGATCTTATCCTTAACAAAGGAAGAATTTTCTTGACCCCAGGATTAGAGATGAAGAGCAAAGTGTTGAGAGCCTTTCATGATGTGCCCATGGCAGTACATCTCGGTTATTTCAAAATTTACAGGTAGATACGAGAGCGTTTTACTTCGAAAGGCCTTAAGTCAGATGTTCTTCAATATGTCAGAGAGCGCCCTATTTGTTAGCAAAATAAACAGGAGCATACCTGCCCTGCAGGGTTATTTCAGCCACTTCCAATTCCTGGCAGGAAGCGGGAATGCTTGTCTATGGATTTTATTATGGGCTTGCCGAAAGCCTAGGGTAGAGACTGTATCTATGTAGTTGTTGATCGCCTCACAAAGTATGCTCACTTTTTCTTGATAGAGATGTCTCTGGAGATGCCTCTTGCCGTTTGGAGACTTTTGTTGGATTTTCCCGAGTACCTTGCCGTCTCCTATTGCAAAAAATGACGTCTGCCACAAGAAAAAACCTAAAATGTGAACTATGATTATGAAATATGAAGTATGAACTCTTTGACTCTTTGATGCAATGACATTTGTGTATTTAAAGTTAATGTTCATTGTTAAACTTTACTACTACTCTTGTTTTGAAAGTTCAATGTCATCATATTTTCTATAAATTATTAATTTTTTATATTTTTATTTATATTAAAAAAAAATGGCGTCTCCAAGTACCCTCGTCTCCCATTTAAAAAAAAAGCCGTACCGGTACGGATACCAATCTCCCGTACCAATACTAGTACCAGTCTCGCGGCAACTATGGTTTGCACTTTATGACTTAAGGGTCCTTTCATCATTAAAAAGGGGGCCATTTTAATTAATTATTTGGGGCACCAATTCCAAGGATATATTTTAATATATATATATATATTTTTTAACGAGGGGAATCAGGTGCAGCACGGGCCCCCCTATAACCCCCCACCTCTGGTAAACTTCTTACCGTGACCGGTAGTGCTGGCAGGACACACCAACCGGTACCACGAGAGCGCCGAAGAGTTGAACCCATGGTGGGCGCCCTGCGACAGGGAACACCTTAACCAACTGGGCTCGGACCAAGGATATATTTTAATATTCCTAAAGTGCAAATATTATATTATTTTAAATGACCAAAAAGGCCAAAGGAGGGAATCGCACTTTTTGAAGAAGTATACAAGTCAAGCCAAGAAAGGTCGACTTATCCTATTGAGCATTTGAAAACTTTATTTCATGATTTCTATTGGCGTTTGGAGAAGAGAAACGAGGGTTTCTGCATTTTCCAGAGCTTTTCGGCATTGGAGAGCGTAGCTTCTTCAGTGTATCAGCATTATGAGGTTGTGAGACTATCAGCTGAAGATTGCTTAACTGTTGGCTTCATCCAGGAGTCAAGTTTGAGCAGATTGGAGGAATATTTCAAGGGTTTTGAGGCATATTCTTCATTGTTGGAGGCGAATATCACAAGGTCTGCATTTTATAATCTTCCACACACTTCAAGAGGCCGTACCACTCACCTTTTCACCCAGCCGTACTGGCAACCAGCTAGGGCGTGTGAACTCCTTGATAAAACGCCTCCTCTTTGTGACTGATCTCTTTGGCATCTTGGAAGGCTATATCCCTGGAGACATTGCATATGGTTTTTGAGCTGGAGAAGGTCCTTTCAGCAGCAGGTCGAGCATTTCAACTTTCATCTTTATTGCTGCCAGTGGTCTAGATTGTGGATATTATAATATTTCTTAATTTCCGGGTATGCTTGTTGTAAAGGATTTCAAAAAGATTATTAATAAATAATATCTTTCTAGCAGCAGTTGTTGGTTTTTAGTAGTTTATATTTTCTTTATTAGCTTTCTTTTCATGCCTGACATTATATTCAAAAAATAGAAAAAAAAACATATATACTGCAAAAACACAAAAAAATCATAAAACCAAAACAAAGCAAAATGATAGTCAGAGGCTTTCATTCAGAAGTTCAGGGAATTACAGTTGGGGAGAACTTAGGGTTCTTACATGTATCTTGGCCATGCTATTTATTATAGAAGGGCCAATAGATAAAGGTTAATGAAAGATGGTAAGAGCTTTGTCATCAATTCATATGAAGGTACATTGAAGATCTTTTTGTGAAGTGCACAAAAGGGAAAGATGTTGATTAATGCTAGTAGGAAAATTTCTTTACATCGTTTGAGATTCAAAAAAGTTTTGAATGTGAAAACTTTTTTAGTCCATTTATTAACTAGAGTTTGAAGCTAATGGAAGGGTCGTGATAGTAGTTATAGGGAGCATGCTAGGTTGGTTTGAAGATGCAAAGCCATGAAAGTTCAGTTCGTATCCAAGAGACAAGGTGGGGTATTGGTCCTAGCTACCGTGTTCCTAGTTTTTGTGGGACCAAACATTTCTTAATTGGGGAGGCATGTTATGAAAATGTACTAGTTAAGTAAAATTAGCTGACTTAGTCACTTAATGTTCTCATCATTCCTTGTCCTTGTACAAAAACACTCTTAATGTCTCTTTTTTCAAGAAAAGCACATGAATAGAGTGGTGGAGATCATTTTGTTTCACTAGAGTAGAGGCAAAAGTGTTATGATAGATCCGAACACCTAGCGGGCTGATATAATTAAGAAACTGGGCATGGGCGACTAGTTTGACCATGGTTGTAACCATAGTTTTTCCTCAAGCGAGTTTTCGCCACATTTACTTGCTGATCCCCTTGCCTTGAGTTTTTTTGTGAGTACTCACTGAAAGCTTGGTGAGTCTAACTATTTGACTTGACACACAAAAAACCATGCTAGAAATATGTAGAGAATGTAGATAAGACGTGGTTTTTTGCCTTTAAAATCCCTATCCGGCTATGTTGAACACACACAACATAATTAGAGTATTCTAGAGCAAATTGAAAGGATTTTTAATGGGATTTAAAGAAACAATTTTTTGGAATTTTGGATATGCACTAGGTTAGTTTATTTTCCCCCTGTTATTTTCAAGCATATAAATTTACAAATCATTTCTATTTTTTTTTAGCATGTAAAACTTACATGTTTTATTGCATTGAATTGATTCAGTTTATGTATATTGTTTGTTGATTAATATTTAAATTATTTACAATTACACAAATTTATTTGAATTAATTTTTTAGTTTTTCTAAATATAGGGTTTACGTTTTAGGATTAAAATATTTTATTTTTATCTAATTCATTAATTCAATTATCATTCAATTACCGTATTAATGTATTATTTATATTTCAATTTTTCAAATATATCTAAATATTACATGTTTTGAAAAGAAAATTCATGTTCAAATTATTGTTTTTTTTTTTTTAATGCTATTTTTTTTTTGTTTTGATCAATATTGTAGGTTAATATACAATGTCATTTTACTTTGCATCAGGTTCAGACTTAGCAATTGGAAATTGTTTAGTTGGAACTAAACCCCTTGGAAGTTGTGATCCTACTTGGAAATATGCCGTAATAGGACTGGTAGTGTGGATTGTGATTTGTACCTAGTGCTCGAATAGGCTTAGTGGAGGCATCGGTTGCCTCAAATACCATCTTGTAGATATTCCTAATTGCAATTCCAAGCCATGTGCAATGGCCAAAGAAGAGGTGAAATGAGAGGCTTTCTTGCATTATTGGATGAAAGAAATTGGAGAGGGCTAGGGCACAAGCAATCATTGATCGTAATTTGGAAATAGAATTTGATACAGATATGACATGCATTGTGGGCTTTAGTTGTGGCCCATGCATATGTGACACATCCACCTCATCTAGCTTGAGTAGAGCTTAGCCATAGGGGTTTTTTTTGCCTAGGAATGTACATGGAGCACAACCTTCATTGGGAGCTATATCGAGAAACAAGGAGACACATAAAGAAACAAATAAGGAATTCCTAATTGGTGTTAGAATAACCTTCCCTTCAACATGGAAATAAGGAATTCCTAATTGGTATTAGAACAACCTTCCCTTCAACATGGAAAGGAGTCCATATTGGGAGTATGTGATTGCAACATTGACAATTGTAGGGAAAAGGTACAAGGTGCCCTCTCTAGAAGAATTAAGTGGTAGGTTGTTCCAAGATGCTATTGTAGATGCAAAAATAATTGTGGAAGATCTAAAGTAGTGGCTAAAGTTTAGATGCACAATTTTTTCAGATGGGTGGACAGATGGAAGAAATTGAACCCTCATCAATTTTTTAGTGGTTTCAATGGCAAGTTGATTTTTTTGAAGTCAATTGATATCTTTAACAATATAAGGGTCATAAAAACTTTGTGGTTGATGTTGGAGGAGGCAATTTTAGTGATGGGCATAAAAAATATTGTGCAAGTTGTCATTGACAATGCAATGGCATATGTGGTGACTGGAGGATTGCTTCAAGAGAGTCATCCAACACTTTTTTGGACCCCTTGTGCAGCCCATTGCTTTGACCTTCTTTTGGAGGACATAGACAAAATTTATTGGGTGAGACCGATTGTAGAATATGCAAGGAATATAACAAGATATATTTATAATCATCAGTGGATTTGTAACCTGGTTAGATATCACACCAAGGGGAAAGAGCTTGTACAATTGGGTGCCACAAGGTTTGTAACTAATTTTCTAATGTTGCAAAGTATTTCTAGTTTATTGATACTCTTGAAGTAGATGTTTGTGATTCAAGCATGGCTAGACTCAACATATTCAAAGAAGGTTGATGGAGAGTGGACCACAAAGATAGTTTTTGATGATTTCTTTGTCAAGAGAGCTATAGAGATTGTCAAGGTAAGCTCAAACTTCAATTTATATTTCAAATTGAATCTTTCAATTTTAAACTTTAAAATATTTAGTTTCATTGTAACTTTAATTTGTTTGTACTTTGTAGGTACCAAAGGTGTTGGTGAGGGTTTTGTGCTTGGTAGATGTGGACCAAAACCCAATGGGATACATTTATGAGGCTGTCCAAAACTATTACAGAGGGGATGGAAGTAGATTTTCCCCTATTTGAGAGATTATTGATAGGTGGAACAATTAACTCCACAATCCTATTCATGCAGATGGGTACTACCTCAAACCCAAGTTTTTCTTCTTTGGTAGCTTCATGGATGCTAATAGGGAGGGTATGAAGGGCCTATTAACATGCTTTGAGAGAATGGCACCCAAGGTTGAGGTGAGGGACCTCATCATTTCAGTGTTGCTAAATTATAAGCAAGCTAGGGGGAGGCTCTTTTCTTCTTCATAAGCTATCCAAGGAAGATCAACCTCGACAATAGATAAGAAAACTTGAAGTCTTATATCTTGCAAGTTACAAATTACAATTATTAATTAACTGTTGTTTATTTACAAACTCTTGAATATCTTATTTGCAAGTTCTTGGTGGGAAGATTGGGGTGGAAATACTCGAGATCTCCAAAAGTTAGCCATTAAAATTCTATCTCAATCTTGTTGTGCTTTTGGTTGTGAGTGCAACTAGAATTTTTTTGATGCCATTCAAGCTTAATAAGTTGACTCAACAACACCTCAATGACCTAGTTTTTGTGCAATACAACGTTCGGCTTCACACAAGAAAGGTGGAGGAAAAATCAAAGCAACCTATTGATTCGGATGAAATTGAAGTTTGTCGTGACTAGACTATGTAGGATGATGAGCCCTCTTTGTTTACAAAGGATATGATTGCTGATTTCGAGAGGCAAGCTATAGAGGATGTGGTTGTACCAAAAGCAAGGTCGATTGGATTGTCATTGGATGACACTGATGTGGTAGAGGAGTCGTCATTGCCATTTTGTAGTCGGGTGGAGTGACAAGCACAATCTTCTAGGCCAAGTAGTGAGCCATAACTGAGTGTGAGGAGTAGATCTTCTATCGCCTAATTTTTCACTAGAACAAGGAAGAAGAAATTGTAAAAACTCGTATTTTTTACTTGCCTAGATATGCAATTTATGATGATTTTCAAAGACAATCATCATAAATTCGTAATAGCTATCAATTAGCTATTGTATTTGACTTTGCATGATGATACAATTTTGTACTCCATTTGTATTTAAGTATCAAATCTAATAGGAAGCATTAAGTAATGAATTACACACAATAAATGGGAAAGTCATATTAGGAGGTGACTTTAATGCCATTTTGGATCTCAAAGACAAATCAGGGGGTATAAGGAGAATTATACAGGCATAGAAAGATTTCATGGCATTTGTTAATGGTAATAACTTGACTAATATCTACCCATCCAATGGGGCATACACCTGGAACAATAGAAGAAGTGGATTTACTTACATTGCTGAAAGGCTCGACAATTTTTTTCTAACAGACAATTCGACTCAATGGTTATGTCTCCCAACATCACAGATACGTGCAATCTTGATCTCAGACCACTTTTCAATTGACCTAAGTTTTAGTGAAAACATATCAGCTCCAAAGTGCCAGTTCTAGTTTGAAATGCGGGTCCCTGAGCTGAAAGATTTAATGTAGTTGTGGTGGGGCAATATGTCACAAATAGATGGAACAAAAATGGTCAGATTTCACAAAAAAATGCAAATGTTAAAAGAGAAATTAAGGAAAAAAAAATCCTTCAAAAATAAATTTCAAGAAATAGAGCGATTGGAGGATCTAAGCGAGGTAGTGATCAAGAACGAAATGACACAATTTGAATTCCAAAAGGAGAAGTCTTTAATAGTTGAGTATGGGGAAGTATTGGCTAGAGAAGAATGCTATTGGAAATCTAAATCCTAGGAGACTTGGCTTGTTGAGGGCGATCTGAACACAAAGTTCTTTCATAACACCACCAAAATCAAAAGGGGATGGAATCAGATAGATAGAATAAAGGCAGTAGATGGTAACTTCAGAATGGAGCTCGCAAACATACAAGCGGTGGGGTTAGATTTCTTTGAAGGGCTGTTAGGCAGATGGAATTTGGCAGACCCAATACAACATAGAATCATTGAGTGGATTCCATCATTGGTGAGAAATGAAGATAACAAACTTCTCAACAATCAGGTCTCCAAGGAGGAAGTTAAGGAGGCCACATGTCAACTGGGCCTTGACAAAGCGTTGCATCCGAATGAGTTTTTAGCCATGGTTTTCCAAGAATGCTAGGAATTTATGGGGGAGGAAATATGGGGAGTGGTAGAAGAATCACAGAAGAAGAGGAAAATGCTTTGAGACATTAACAATACCAATATCATGCTCATTCCCTAGAAAAAGGAATGTACCACCTTTGCTAATTACAAACCTATCTCACTCTGTAACACCATCTACAAGATCATTGCAAAAGTCTTGGCCAATAGATTAAAAAAGGTGCTATCAAAAGTAATATTGCTGGAAAAAAGCGAGTTTGTTTTGGGAAGGAACATCATTGTTGCCCACGAGGCCATTCATTCAATCAAAAAGTTAAATTTGGAGGGTATGTTGATGAAAATAGACATCAACAAAGCATATGACCATGTTAGTTGGAGATTTTTAATTAAAACCGTGGAGAAATATGGCTTTGATGAAAAATGGATAAATTGAGTGTTCGGTTGCATTTCCAGCCCAAGGTATTCGGTTACGATCAACAGGATGTCATGTGTTTTTTTTGATGGGGCTAGGGAATTAAGGCAAGGGGACCCATTGTCCCCATTTTTGTTTGTCATAATGGCTGAAGCCCTAAGCAGACAGATCAATTCTGTGAAAGAACAAAGGGTTTGGAAAGGTATTTAGATCGCCAAAAACTTTCCTGTGATCACTCATCAATTCTTCGCCAATGACACCATCTTATATGGAAACCCAACAAGGTAGGAAATGGAGAACATTAGGCAGGTCTTAGAAGAATACAGTGCAAAATCCGAGTAATAGATTAATAAAGAGAAATCTTGCATATATTTTTCTTAACACGAGAAAGGCTGCATAGTGTTGGATTTCTTTCACTTTGGGATTTTTTATTGGCGAGCTATCGGTGAAGTACCTTGGCATGCCTTTGTTTGGAGGCTTGATCAAGTCCAAAATGTGGGAGGAATCTGTGACAAAATGCAAACAGGTGACGGAGAATTTGAAGGGTTGGTGGCTTATGTTGGCGGGAAGGATTTTAATGCTAAAAGCAGTAATCACCACTATCCCCATTTGTATGCTCTCATGTATGGATCTTCCAAACAAAGCGGCCAAGGAGTTGGTTGGGATTCAATTGAAATTTTTGTGTGAAGGATCCAATGACAAAAAGTGTGTGCTATTAATATCTTGTGAGACTGTAAAGAAGGATAAAAAGTCTGATGGTGCAAACATTAGGGATTTCTATTTGCAAAATTTGGCACTTGGGGCCAAGTTGTCATGGAGACCATTCAAAAATCCCGTGGCTTTCTAGTGCAGGCTTTTACAAGCAAAATACCTTGACAATGAAGACCCAAAGTGGATATTAACAATTGCTAATCCGCTTATAGGATCACAAATATGGAACTTTATTATAAAGTGCAGGACAACTATCACCAGACACCTCACGTGGAGAATAAGGAACGAAAGCGAGATTGCCTTTTGGTATGACTCATGGAACGATTACTATTTACTTGCCGATCTACCTAGGATGGAGAAAGCAATTCAAATAACATCAAAAAGATATGGAAGTAAAGTAAAAGATTTCATGGATGTTTGTGTTTCAAACAGATGTCAGGTGTGCAATTGGAAGGACTTCAACATGCTAAATGAAAAATGTAGGAACACCCTCTTGGAAAAAATGTCTAAATGCTGTATTCTCTTCACAGATGGGAATGATGTTCTACAGTGGTGTGCGGCAAGGTCAAGGGACTATTCTACATAGATAGGTTACAAAGTACTAAATAGAGAGATAGAGGTGCATTCGTGCCTTAAGGAACTGTGCTGGAGTGCCAATGTGCTGTTGAAAGTTGCAACTTTCGCCTTGGACAGTAATTCATCGAGAGTCTTGACTGGAGAAAGGTTACATAAAGTTGGTGCAATGGGGCCTCAATGTAGAAAGGATGATGAAAACATTGACCACCTCTTTGTGCACTGTGAATATGCCTAGAGGTGTTGGTCTACATTCAGGAGCAAGTTTAGGTGGCAGGGCCCTCTTTCAAATAAAATAGAAGAAATCTTTGAGGCATGTCCCAAATTAAATAAGGGATCGGTGTGGGTTAGACTTTGGTGCGAGGTTCCTGCAATGATAGTCTAGCAACTTTGGAAGGAAAGAAATGTGAGATTGTTCAAAGATAGATTTGCCCCCATTGATTGATCTTGTCCAAAATTGAAATTAGAATAAGTGAACATCATAATGTCCAATCACAATTGAAAAAACATAAGTTCTTTTCTACATAGGATCAAAAGAAGCAAATAGAGTGGCCTCACCTAATACCTCCGAAGGAAGATTTTCTTAGAACAAAAAAGGATTGAGGGCAGGTTAAATGGTCACTCCCATCCAGCGAGAGACTAAAGATGAAATTTGACGGGGCCTCAAAGGGTAATCCCATGGTCTTGGGGGTTGGGTTCATAATTAGGAATGACAGTGGCAAGGTGATTAGGGTTGGCTCAGTGAAACTCCCAAATGGGAGGAACGAGGCTAAGTTTGCTACACTTTACGAAGTTTATGGGAATGTAGAAGGAGATAGATAAAGAAAATTGAAATCAAAGGTGATTCATTAGTTGTAATAAGAGCTATTAGCATTTGTATGGCTCCTAACAAGAGGGCTATAATGTGGTTGGAGAAAATTCATTCACTATTGATTCAATGGATGACTATACATTTTGACATGTGTACAGGGAGGTGAATTGTGCGACAAACCTACTGTCCAATTGCGACATCGATCAAGACATGCCTAAAGTCATATCGGATTAGTGTTCGGTTTGGGAAGGGTTGCATGAGATAGTTGAGATGAAGGCCAAAGTTTCATGAAAATAAGACAACTCAAACACGCTATATCTCACTTGGGAGATGGAATGATCTATGGTAGGATTTTTCGAACCTCCATATTTGATGGCGGGATACATGAGAAGACAACATAGAGCCATATTATCCGGGGAATTAGGATTTGACGCCATAACAATGGACACTTGCACTATATTGCTTGGGTAGATGATGAAGGAAACCATCAAGAATGGATAATATCGTTATTAATGGTTGTAGATGTGCGTGCGCGCAAGAAGATGTATTAGTTTAGTTGAGCTACTTGTTTAGGATCAAAGGGACGGGAGTGGAGAATGTGATCTTGAGTGTAATCGGCCAAAGGAGATTAGAGTCTGGGCACATACATGACCACATTCTCAAAGATATCTTTTTGTCAAATGCAGTAAAGACATTCGTAAGGAAAATGTTTTGAAATTGATGGCGAATCGTTTGCTACGGGTGGGCTTGGTAAACGAGGCCATTGGGGCCATTTTGCTCTTCAACAAATCTTCGAAAAAAGGGTTGCTATTCAATTCGATCGGGTATGGGTGTGTAAGGAAAGAGAAGAAATTGAAAGAGGTGCTGGAGTCTAAAACTACTTCAAACATTCTTGTTTAAGAAAGATCTGCATCCCTTTTTTGAATTTGTAATAGCAAATAATGGGGTGCTCTTAGTGGCTAAAGTAGAATGGATGTCCAATTTAGCCACAGGACTGATCACAATCCACTCATTCAAATGATCATTGTAAGATTTCTTTGAAAGCAATAAAATGGGAGCTACCCCCTTGATAGCAATTTGCCAAAAAAAAAAAGAATCAAATCTAATAGAAAACACTTCCCTAAGGTTTTCAAGACTCATTTGATACATTTTTAACTAATTTTGCAAAAAAATGATTTTTTAAATAAATTTAAGTATTTTTTTATGTTGTTGAGTTTTGCCAAGTTTTTGTTAAGATTTTTTTTGGCTTGCCAAGTACTCCGTGAGTCTGACTCTGCAAACTATGGTTGTAACTATCTTATGAGTTTGATTATAGCCAAACTTGCCTTGTGTAGTGGTAGTCATTATAGATGCGTTTGGTCGTGGCTGTAACCATCTTAGATAGGATATAAAACGAAGTGTGTGGGATTTCAAGAAGTTGAATTGTTCAAAATTCTTGTGCTTTAGTTACAAAACTCTCTTGGTCTCCTCTTTTTTATGTTTCCTTGCTACTATTGTTCATTATATGCCATCAAGAGGGGTCATTGTATACACTTAATGAGATCTTACTTAGTGTTTTCTTATCAAGTTTGTTGATTTGAGATTATGTTGTTTTAGCCTATGAGCCTTAGAGGATTTATAGTATGATTAGGATGTGTCTATGTTGTTTATAGTTTGTATCTTTGTAGGGGAAACAATATAGTTTTCTAATGCAGTCCTGAAGACAAAGAATGGATTTCAAATGATAGCTGAAACATGCAAAGACTAGCACATGCCAAAGAGAGGGATCATATTTCAAATATTAGGACAATTAATGAAAACAATGTTTTTTGATATTTATGTCAAAAACCTCTTTTGACTACCATTGTCTTTAGTAGCAAGGGGATCTAGATTTAGTTTTAGTGGATTTGGCATTTGGAACTAGTTTATGCTCATACCATCAATCTTTTGTTAGCACCTTTCTAGTATTTTTTGTCAAGGATCTGTGTTACAAAGTTCATATTAAGTATGTTGCTATCCAAATTTTCAAGTATAAGAAAAATAGAAGGATCTATGTATGATTGCAAATCTAAACCATACAGGAAGTTTTCAAAACTTGATGAAATACAAAGGAAGTGTGACTATTGTTTGTTACATGCCTAGAAGAAAGAAATCAAAGTCAAAAGAATAAAGCTAAAACCTAAAGCATACTTTGCCACTATTGAAGTGTACATCATACAAAATGGAGATTAGTTTGTGTTCATAAAAAAATATGAAAGCATAGTGAGATTTTTCTTGCTTCACAAATAGGTAAATATGCTAAAGTCTAAAAGAATTTGCAAACACATAGGGATGTGTGTGCCCTAGGGCATAATCAATGAATTTCAAAATCAAAACTCATGTAGGCAATGAACAATCACATGCTTGATAAGAGCTGACGAGTTTTTGAAGAACAAATAAAAATGTGCAGGTCATAGTAGTCCACACACCATGTAAAGCAACATCCAAATCCATTGTTTGCAACCCATTCGACTGTGTCCAAATTTTCCTTAGTCCCAACTCCCTTTTTTGCGTCTTGTCTTGTCTAGCCCATTATTGATAATTGATCTGGGAAACTCTCCAATGGGCTCCTTTGGTCAAAATCACCTAAGTGTTGTTCCTTCCCATTCTCCAAGTTCATATCATGTGATAGAAGTTACGAAAAATTGAGAAAATCGAAAGACTAGGAGTAATTTGGTCATTTCCTATGGTTTTGATGAGTTTGTGGACTTTGGATGTGGAATCGGATATTTTCATCTTTAGCTAAAGATCCACATCGAATATGTAGTCTTGTATAAATGTCTCGCAAAGCCCTTCCACTTCCTTCATCCCTTTACTTCGCTTGCTAATTTTTGACTTGGATCTGGACATTTCTACGTCCTTTGGTCCTCTCCTCCTTTCGTACATTTTCTGTGCTTCCCTTGCTTCCCCCTTCCCGTTGGATTTCGAAGTGGATTTGGATATTCCCCATATCTAATCTTGACATCCACTTCCCTCTCACTTCACATTCTTCCATCCCCTAGTTTTACAAACTTCTAAGTTCTATCAAGATGTTCTCCAATCCTATTCCCTCATCCCATCCTCCTATCCATTTTTGTTCTTAGTCCTCGCAAATCCTTATTCCTCCATTGTTTCTACCCTTGTAGATTTTTAAGGTGGATGTGGACATTTGTCTCACATCCACATCCAGTATCCTATTTCACAAGTATTCCCTGCATCTTTCACTAGTTTTCTCCTTGTGGAGTTCTTACTCACCTCTAGACATTTGGATCCTTATCCAAATATCCTATTCTAGCATCCACTTCCAAAATGTTTTCTTGCAAGGACTTTCCTGAACCTTTTTCACACCTTTCTTCCTATTTCAAAGGTCACATTGACCTTTGGATTTCTTCCCTCCATCCCACATGCAATCCCAGCCCAAAATCCCGCATCTTATTATCATGTTTGGTCCCTCATTGAATTTTGACAGATTCTAATATGTCTCCTGTTTGCTCCAACAACTTCTAGACCTACCTAGAACCGCCATTAACTTGATAAGACCCTTCAACTACCCAATCACATTTTCCCACCCATTAATCTTGAGGATGTGCATTCAAATGCACTTTTAACAATTGGGGGAAAGGGCGACCATGTTGCCAATAATGAGGTAGGTGAATTTGCAACTCCCAAGGATCTTCATGCCAATCTTGGTCATTCATTGCAATGTCTTGATTTTTGGCCATGAAAAAATAAAAGAAAAAAATAATAATATTATTTGGTCATGGAGAAATTAAAATATATTTTTTTGAGCCTTTATAAAATATTATTATTTAAGTCGCTTGAGAAAAATAAATAAAAAAATTATAAAGTGACATTATGGGGAAAAGGGGTGAAAAAAGAAATTAAAATAAAATTATTATTCCCCCAAAGTGGATGCCTAGGGCTGGAAGGGAAAGTTTTTATTAAAAATCATTTATGGAGTTTTGGAGTCCAAAAGAGGTTTAGAATTTTTTTATAATAGGCCCTCTATCTCTTCCTAGGCTCATATTCTTGATTTGGCATATTTGATATTTCTCCATTTTCAGCTGATAACTACAGGTGCAGCCATTTTTGAGGAAAAAAACCTTTAGGAATTAGTAGATTGGATGAAAACCCAACTCTACTTTGTGAGGTGAATTCATCTTGGGTTCTATTGATGCATGTTTTATGACACAACGAACATTCTAGAATAAAGTGTCAAAGACGCTATATCCTCTCTTGAAAAATTACCTTGTATGCTAAGATTGCAAGTAAGATCATATGGTAATTCCAATGTTTAAGATGAATGCGGATAAGCTCTGTGGTATTGATGTGATTTGCTGCGGGCACAATTGGGATTTACTTTTGCGAGTTACTCGGAAAAGTGGAAACATAAATGCAGTATCATTTTGGATTTTCTGATTTAAAAAAAAAAGTGAAAAAGATTAAGGGTTTTAGAGATCCTATGCTATTCCTAAGAAATCAAGAGACGACAAAGATAAAATGAAACCAAATAAACAATACTCTGCTTCGCCACGTTTGACGACAACTACACAGAGCACGTGCAATCTTCTGGGAATGTGCTTATGATTTTCACGTAATGAATAATTACCATCAAATCGAACAATAGTTATCCAAACAGAAGTTAAGCATCCACGATAAAGCTCAGTCTAACTTTACACATTGAGTGAAAAGCATCTACTCAAAGAAAGTATGAGCTAGGTTTCACTAGTCTCCGTTATCAATCCGTCATTCTTCTAACATACATTCTAATTCAAATTTACCAAATGAGAAAGCAAATATGCGACCATGCAACCATTTGACAATCAAGGATTCAAGGCACCTCATGCATTTGAACTTTATTATCAAAATAGTGTTTTCACAACAATCTCATAAAACTCTCTTATTTTCTACAATCTAATTCTCTTGAATCTGCTCTAACTTCTAATGCCTTCTAATGAATTCTAATTCTTCTCGTTCTGATCTAATAAAATGAGAGAGAATGGGGGGGTTTATATGGCACCTCCGAATTACAATGAATGGCCAAGATTGAAATGAGATCAATGGCCCATATTAAACATGACTAAACCCTAATTAGGGTTTCCAAAACCTCAACCAGTTAACTAGAGAGAACTTCAGACATCTGGAGTTGCATCCTTATCCACTTGTGCGGCATTGCATTCAGCGAATCTGGACACGATCAAGCCGACCTCCTCCATGGCAATGTCTGGCAGCACGTTGACGTTGTATTCCAGCAAGTCCAAGCTCTTAGCACACTCTGCAAAAGTGGTCGCCCATTCTGGTTCCTGCAGCAAGAAAGAATTCCTGACGGCCATGAAGTTGAATACCTTGGTGAAGTTTTCTTTCATGATTGGCCCGGTGGTGGAGAAAATTCTCTGCACTTGTTCTCTTAAATTCTTTGGCCTCAAGTGTTTCTTTCAGACAGTATCTTTGTCGAGCATATCTGCAGCTATCTCGTATATTTTATTCTGAATTTCTTTTGCTTGTTCTTCAACTCTGGCACCATCTTGCTTTACCTTTTCCAGGACTCCTCTTCTTGAAATCAGAGCATAATACCATCCACTGAAATCATATGCAGCCCCAGCCTCAATGACCCTGTCCTCAATCAGCCTTTGCTTCGAGATGCCCTTCAATTCTCGAATACATGGGATAATCCTATTTTGAATATCCTCGAGGCCGTCCCATGATTCCGATAAACCTGCAACTCGTGACAGCAAAAAGGAAGCCTGCTCGTACACACGTGCCAGCTTTTCTGCAAATGCCATCGCCTCTTCTTTCCTTCCATCCATCCAATTCTTAGCCTCTTTTGCCATAGTCAATTCTTCCTCAAAATTTCTGACTGGTTCTTGTGAAGAATTTGGAGGTAGAAGCCCTGCTTGGTCACCTTCATTTAGTGGCTTGGTCAAATGCTGGATGTAATCTTTTAAGCGCTCAATCTCTTTTTTATATTCCTTTTTCTTGGCCACTTCTTTTTCCAGCCTAGACTTGATGGTGGCAACGGAATTGTCTAAGTCCTCAACATCTTGTTCCTTCGTTGCTAGACCCATGTCAATGGTCGTGATGGCGTATTCCTCCGGAGCAATCTCATCCTGGAACTTATCGGCTGTAGGTATTGCAACTTGCACTGTGTGATTGCCAGCCTCATCCCTTTGGATGGTGGAAAATTTCTTGGCTTTCTTCCTCGGGGCAGTTTGCTCTAGTCTTGCCAAAAAATCTGTGGCATCATCCTCCTCAGGAACCTCTACTGGCGCCTTTCTCTTTAATCTTTCTTTCAGCCACTCTGGGATGGTTGGCTGCTCAATTCCATCCTCTTGTTGATCTTGGACATCCTGTATATCCTGAATATTTTGATCCTCGTGGACATCTTGAATTTCTGGTATGCTTTGAATCTCTTGCATATCTTGAACTTCTTGCACCAATTGGATTTCTGGCATACCATGAATTTCTTGGACGGATGGGTCCTCTTGGATTCCTTTGAGGGCGGAAATCATTCCTTCCTCGAATTCTCCATCCATAATATCTGTATCATTGTCCGATTCTAGGATCTCTGTGCTTGCTGGAGAAGGTTGAGCATCATCTTCTACTTGCATTGGCTCCACATTTCCGACTGGAGAAGGGATCCTAGCATTTTCAAAAGACTCTTTATCCATGGCGAGTATTTCTTCTATATTTCTGGAAGTGGCCGACTGAAGAGGTCTGGACTTGTGCTTCTTTCGAGAAGGCCCTTCATCTATCATTTTATCCTTGTCCTGTTTTGCAGATTTATCAATTTCTTTCCTCTTTCTCAAGTTGGCGGCATCTGTTGGCCCATCTCCACGAGATGCACCGGCATTCGAAGAATAGGATTCTATATTGCCCATCAATTCATATGTGAATTGCGCATTTCTCTGCCTTAGAATTTCTACTTGCCGATCTATCCACCATTGAGAATACTTGAAAACAGGCCGCATGTAAGTTGCTAGGTCACCCATCTCAGGTTCAAACCACCTCATAGGGGGGAGTGGCTCGTTCTCATTGAAGCCCGACTGCAAGTATATTCCGTCATCCTATAGTTGATCAGGTACTTTGAAAAGCTCTGTTGCCCTTATCATGCTTAGTGGCAATCTTGACCACAACCTCCTCCTCATGTCATATTCATTTGTTGCATTAGTCCAAAAGTCTTCTAAGTCAACCCGATGCTTGTACCTCCCTCCATCCATAGTTCTGATGTGATGGAGTGGATCAAAGTTATTCCTGGATTTGTATGATATGAACGGATAATTCTGTATCTCCAGTCGAGCAATCTCCGCTGCTTGTGCCGTTGGACATGATTCCTCCATATTGCCGATGAAAAAAGGAAAGGTGACAGCTGCCTTTTGTTTTGGCCTTTGAATATTTTGATACGCCTCCAATTGCCTCAGCACTTCTAGCAAAACCATTTTGTTGGTTGGATAGATGGGCAGTCTATAAGGATTTTCTGAGAATCCTTGGATCTTGATGTAAGTGAACTTAGGATACTGAATGAACCAGAATCCATACCAACCGATTAGGCTCTTGGCCTCATGTGAGAGTCTTTGATGTGTTCTGCCTTGGAGAAGCCGAGTGATGTACATCAGAAAGGCGTCATGAGCTCGTCGGAAATGTGACTTTTCTTTCAGTTGCAACTGCGGATAACAATCATAGGCCTTGAGCTGCCCTTCGCCATTGCCGACCACACCCTTGCAGGTCAAGCCAGAATACTTGTAATATCTTGCAAGCGAATATATGATGTAGGAGCTCATGTGAACGGTCCTGGTTTCCTCCAAGTTGACCAACTGCTCATGGAGGCTATCACTAATCATTCTGGACCAATTGAACATCTTGACTCTAGTAATTATTTCATCAATGAAATAATACATCCAGTTTTCGAAAGGCGCACCATGCGGATTGCCTACTATTCTGTTCAGCAGCAAGACTATGTCGCCATATTCTTCTTTGAAATGTGTTTTGACCAATTTCTTCGGCATCTTCCCTGCAGTAGGCTTGGGCTTCAGTAACCAAGTTTTGTTTATGTTTGATGCACAGAGGTCCTGCTGGTTTTGGTAAAGCTTAAGTGCATCTTCCTTGGTGCGGTAGGACGTTCGGTTGTAAACTGGAATTTTGAAAGTTTCTTGGATTGCTGGCTCGGACAAGTATGCGAGAACCCTTCGATCAGGAGCTTCTATTTGCCTTTCTCGTGCATTATGTTGGCGTTTAAATTAGCACCTTTGGAGTGCTGATTGTAAACGTTCAGCTATTTCAAATGTTTTGCAACACTTCTTCGTTATTTAAAGAGAAGTCCCTCTCTGCTGGGAGCAATGCGTAGGGAAGGGAAATGTAAACTAAAGTTCCTATCTTTTAATGCTTCAGCGGTAGGACACAAGGGTGCACAAACATAATGCGCCGTAGCTAAGCTTTTTCTCTGGTTTCTGCAGATCTTAACTACGACTATTCTAGCTTTTATCTATCCAATACCTTCAAGGTAAACAGAGCATGAGGGTAAAGGAGCGGGAATGGGTTGGTTAGATCACCTGAATTCGCCGTGTCCTGAGAATATGACCGAGGCTCTGAACTCTCGAGTATACACCGGGATAAGGTTGGTACAAGCAAACACTCTTTACGGTAAACTAGATCTGAGACCTGCCAAGGAGGAGGGACTCCTATCCGAGGTATGGGCTAGGAAATAGTTTACGAGAAACAACAAATTACGATGCCTTGGCCAGCGAGCTTGCTAAGGAGGAGGGACTCCTATCCGAAGTATAGCTTGGAAGTCAATACATTAAACAACAACGAATGATAACTTGTTAATAACAAATATCCAAGGAGGAGGGACTCCTATCTGAGGAGGGAAATGAAACAACGAGCTATTAGATACAAGACGTGGACACAACTCAAAAAGATTGACCAAAATGCAAGCGCCTTCTGATATTCTCCTTCAAAGCTTCATCAACGAATTACAAAGGTTGGGAAAGCAAAGGCACGAAATCATGCACAATTACAATCGACCAACGAACTCTCATCCAAGAGTGAACAAATATCCGCTTTCAAAGTTGTTGGCAACAATGGCGCAACAATTTTGCATAGCAAGTAAAGTTAAACAAATAATGAGCCCAAGGCTCGATTTATAGAACTCAAAGTGGGCATTGAATGAGTTAACAGTTCTTGCCAATCAATTAGCAAGATTTATTCCTAAAAAAGGGAACAAGATTAAGCTGAAAACTTCAGATTAGCGAAAGTGAATAAAGAGTCAACTGGAAACTACTTGAGTTGAGAAAGTAAACTAAAGGTGAACTTTAATGAAAGTATCCTCCAAAATAGACATCCACATTTAGTGGAGATCTAAGATCCACAAATCATGGAAGCCAATTAGACATCCTTAATCGTGGGATCGACAATGCATGATTTAAGGAAAGTGGAGTTAAACTTGGAAAGAAGCATCAAGTTAACTCCAACATATCATCTTGAGTTGACTTGGAAAGAAGCATCAAGTCAAACTCAAGTCTCATAAATGCCACTTGGAGGGTGTATGGCGTCCTTCTTTGGTGCATTTATAGTTCGCCACTAATCAGCAGTGTCTCTATCCATTGATTGACTTCATCAGCTTCTGGGGAGTTAATGCTTTGTAGGATGATGACGTGGCGTCGTAGCATGATCTCACCCGTTGTGAGTTGATTTCCGAAGTCAATACACTGAGATGCTGCCTCTTCAAACTTGGTTGATAAAGCTGCTACCTTAGCCAGCTTGCAACCATCTGGATCATCAAGAAAGGTATTGCGGATGACATCCCTGAACTGGTTCTGTACAACGACCATCTCGATGTATTCTCCTCCCTCACGCTGATATTCCATGCAAGGGAAGGATATCACCAACATTCTTGCGAAGTTGATAATAGTGGCAACCACCCGTCTGTAATCAATCAACTCTACTGAATGAGCGTCATAGGCTTTCACCTTGTACGCCAATTGTTCCTTCCAAGCAAAGAGATGTTGCTTGTTTTCCTCAGAGTATACTGATTGATATGCCAATTGCAAATCTGCAATTGTGCTTTCGTCTTCAAGCCTCCTTTCTGCAATCCTTTGTTTGATTCTTTGGATCTCTGCACGAAGTCCATGTGCTCTATCCGTAATCGTATAGGTTTTTGTATACATCTACCTGAGAACAAACTCTTCCACTTGAGCTCTCAAGTGTTTGCTGAATGTTATCAATTGCCGATGATTTTGTTCGGCGGGGAGATCTAGTAGTCCTGCTGGTAGGGCTGAGACGTTTGGTGTGCCATGTATCAAGCTGGTTATGTATGACCTCAGTTTCTGGTTTTCAGCCTTTAAGGCTGCCTTTTCTTTACCATCCTTAGCCATTCTTTCTTGTGCGCTGACTGAAGCTATTCCAAGAAGGTCTGCCTCCACCTGTCGTGTAGTCTTCCTGAGGTTAAGTTGAGACAAAGTGTAGTCTCCTACTTGGACCTTGTGTATGCTTTTCTCTACTGGTGGAGCGGCAGTCTCTATGATGATCTCACACTCTGCATTCCTTTCTATGTGAACTTGTTTCTTTAACCTCTTCGCCGACGTGTCTTGTGGGACGTGGTCGAATTCGGTAAAGTCAAGTTCATACGAGGGTTTTTCCCTCTTTCTTCCTAGTAAGCCTTCAAGCCAAATAGAATCTCGGCGAACTTCGCTAGGAGGGACGTGAGGCCCTTGAATGGTAGATGTGTGAGACTGTGCTAGAGCAATGTCTCTCGGTGGTGAATCCAAGTCGATGAGGACTTGTGTCCACTGTGATACTAGTGATATTGGTGGCTCTGCTTCCATAACAGGCACCGTTTCTGCTGCTGCTTCTATTGTTGTTGCTTCTGCCATTGGCTCAGGAGTAGCAGTCTCTACTCTTTGTTCTGGGGCAGCAATACCCGTGATTATTTCAGGACTATGTGTGGCTTTCTCCACTGGTGTCCTCTGTGTTCTAGGCTTTGACATCCTCATCCCTCGGGGAGGATTGCACCATTGTTTCTGCCTAGGTTTCCTTTTTGAAGTGGAAGGTGGTGTAGATTGAACCTGTGGCGGCTCTGTTCTGTGAGGTATCACCTTCCTTGATTTCTTGCTGTCGAGATAGAGTTGGCTATTTCTAACCACTCTACTCGTTCTTTCTTCTATAGACATGTTCTCCTTGGCATACCAATCCACTCTCGGGAGCGGTTGGGAGTCAACTGAATCTGCGAAGAATGAGGGGAGAATGACTTCCCCTTCATCATCAGACAGGCCCTCAATGTCTGCTGACATAAAATCAGCAATTTGTGGGAGTCTGAATCTGCTGTAGTTCCTTCTTCGCACTTCATACTCGTCTTTACAATTTACCCAATAATCTTCCATAGAAGACTTATGTGACGAGTGCTGCTCGAGATGTGCTGCATAGAGTCCTCTGGGATCATAGGATCTTCTCTCAATGAGATACTTGAGATTAAACCTCACCGTTTCCTGACTCATCATTTTAGCATCTGCCGCGAATCCACATCTATATAGTCCCATTCCAACGGGAAAGTTAACAGCTGTCTTCCTCTTCAAGCGCAAGTAGACATGAACCTCGGACAACTGTCTCAGGAATTCCATGAAGACTACCCTATCTGAAGGGTATCTTGGTAGCATGGCGGGGTGGCCAATGTAGCCATACACGCGTATGTAGGAGAACGTAGGAAATTGGATGAACCAATCTGCCCAATCCGCCATTGCCTCTCTGGCTGTCTGTGAAATACGCACGTGCATCTCATGGTTAAGCTCACGTACTGTGTGCATAGTGAAGAGATCACTTGTTTTCTTGAAGTGTCTTTCCGCTTGAGTAAACTCAAGACGTGTGAAATGTTCGTGAACCTTCTGCACACCTAAGGTTCCCACATTGTTCAATAACCTGAAATCGCCTTGGAAGGCTATCAAGTATACCAGGTAAGAGCACATGTGGAACCTATGAGCTTCCAGATACCCAGTGATTTGTCGGTGGAGTGTGTCACTAATCAAAGTGGCCCAGTCATAATATTCCCTCTTGCCAATGATTTTAGCAATGATATAGTACATCCATGGCTGGAATTGACGACCATCTTCTTCTCCAGTGATTCTATTGAGTAGAGTGATTAACACTGCGTACTCGTCTTTACATTCTCCTCGTCCCAACGACTTAGGCAAGCTTGCCTTTGTCACTTTTAACCATTTTTCAGCCATTACCTTTTGACATTTGTCCTTAGCTGTCTCAAATGCCTTCTCACATTCCGTCACTGATATGACTTTGCTGTTAGGACATGATGGAATATCAAAACACCTTTCGATATCCTGAGGCTTTAGACTACAAACAATTCTTCCATCCGCTGCTCTGATTTCTCTGGTGGTAGGGTTGTAATGCTTGATACAAGCGATTACAAGCTCTACGCTTTGTAGTGTGATGGGAATTGATGCGGCCTGCAGCAACCCGGATTCTTCAATATTCTGCAATGTGATTTGATTCATGCCTTCTAGCTGCTCCAAATCAACCACTGGATTTACTTGGTGTAAATTTGTGTCAACTGTTTTCAAGTAATCATGGAGTAAGACCGTCTTGGTCTCGTATTGTACCTGGGAGTACTGCATCTTGAAAAACTTAAAGATTGACTGTAAGCTTGACCTTGTTCAGATGATTTTCGGAAACCCTTGAAAATAGCGCCCTGCCGAGAAGTATTTTTCCGGAAAAAATCTGGCACATGGGTTTTGTTCGTGCTTCAATGCTGAACAAACCCAGTTCCTCAGAATTTGGATTCTGAAACTTTTTCGGAAAAACCCCCAAAAATAGGGGCAGCAAGTTTGCTGATTTTGGAAAATTTGTTGAGATGGGTTTCTTTGGAAAATAATGCTGAATCTACCCAGTTGATTTGATCTGATGTAGCCTGTTGCTTTTTCTGTCAAATGCAAGAAAACCTAAGACCAGAAGAGAGGAAGTAGACAGAAGATGGATTGGAAGTTTTATCTGATTCCCTGAAAAAATCTATCTCTGGGTCCAATCCTCAAAATAGCAATCCTCTTCTGCTTCAGATCTGCAAGAAAAATTGAAGAACGGATGAAAACCTTGTTCAGATCTATCAATGGTGTCCTTGAGAGCTTGTGGCTGTTCTTGATCTTTTATCCTGCAATGAAATAATGAAATGGGACGCCTTCACCTTGAATATATATGTTTAAGCCTTAGATCCACAAGTTTGGGGACCTAACTCAAGCTCAAAAAGTGATTTTGGCTTGATCTAAAGTTAAAAAGGTGATTTCCACTGATCGTGGAGTGTTTTAGCCAACTTTAACTCAAAAGCTCTTGACTTTAGTCAACAAATTGACCCTTGACTTCTTTTAGGCGTCCCTTTTGGTTTCTTGCAAGCTTTTAAATATTTTCTCTCCTGAAAGCCCTCTGTTTGATCTTGAATCTAGCGTTATCTGTTGATCCTGAGATGTTGCAGACACATTCACTGCGGAGCTGGATCCAAACTGAAAAGAAGTGCCTGGGAGATATGATGATGAAAAGCTGAGTTTAGGGCTTCAAAAGAATGGGCGCCTTTTCCAAGAAAAGGCTCTTTTGCTAATGCCTTGGTGAATTTTCAAACTTCGTTCTTCAGCCTTTTGAAATGACCTCTCGTGCTTTGATCTGGATTTCTCGTTGATTGGAGAGTCAGATGATTTCGCTTGATGTCTCATCAGGTACCCAGCTCTGTTCTGCCAAAAATGACTGACTTCAGAAAACTTGGATCTCAATTTAGGGTTCCTTTATTCAAGGGCGCCCCTCCTTGAAAAGGGCGCTTTTGTCTTTTGGCCTGATCATCTTCATCTGAAAAGTTGCCTACTTTGATCTGGATTATCCGTTGAATGCTCTGTCAGATGTTGGTGCTTGCAGTTGCATTTCCGAGATCTACTTGGGCTGAGAAGGTTATCCTGGGAAGCCTTTTGTCATTTATCAGCATTTGGAGGTCAAGGGCGCCTTTCTTTTGGAAAGGCTCTTTTTTCTTAGAACTTCGCCGTTAACTGTGGTTTCCTGATATTTCCTCAACTGCCTCTTTTTGCTTCGTCAGCAACTGCTTGTGATCTATTCCTCAGATGATTTATCTATTTGTTTCATTGTCGCGCCAGCAGGCAAATGTCAAGAATGAATGCCTTGGATGATCTGGGTGACTTCATTTGGCCTTAAAAGATCATGGGCGCCCCTGCTTGAAAAAGGCTCTTTTCAACATGTGAACAATCTCTCCTTCGTAACATTTCCAGAGTTAGTCAAATTTTGACCTTTTTCACTTTCAGGAATCTCCTTCATCAAACAGCATCATTTTGACCTTTTCCGCCATGGTTGTGTCGTTGAAGCTTTTGAAGCTTAGCTTTCAGCACCTGGTACTGGCCAATCTGCCATTAATGGCTATGGAGCTCCTAACTTTGTTCCTGAAAAATAGAAATAGACCCACAGAGTAAAACATGTCTTTTGATGATTCTGACTTGACCAATGTGATCGTGAAGCCTTTTAATCCTATCAAAATCATTTTCAATCATTTCTGGGAAGGTCCTATTTTCGGTGGTTTCCCGAAAATAGGGTGAAAAACCCTAATTTTCAAAATTTCAGAATTTTGCACATGTGTTCTTTGACAGAAACCCACCAAGATTCTATGATTGGTTTGACCTAAAACTGACTTAACATGGCATTTTAACAAGATTTAGCTCAATTTATACAGAATGCCAAAAAATTTATTTTGGGTACAACATTAGGCTCCGTCTGGTGACCATGTCGGATACCTACGGCATAGGAGAACCGAGAATCTCAAGTTTCGTAGACCAGTATATCTAATCAGTTGGGTAACGGAGTCAGGACTTTGGTTCCATACATTCCTAAAAATAGAGTTCACCTTATTTATTGGGTTCCCCAATTTATTCACCTATGACAAAACATCTAAGAAATCACCTAAAACACGACAATACTTCACTGAACGGGGAAAAACATAACAACATAACGTTAAAGCAAGGAAAATTATTTACAATATATACTCACCCCATCCCCGAAGGGATGAAATGCTTCAAGTACTGCCCGCTGTAAGGCAGTGGGAAGAGCCTCCCGTCTGAATGTGAGAGAATATAGGAATTCTCTCCTGCAATATTATGAATCAGGAACGGCCCCAGCCAAAGGGAGTCGAATTTTCCGTGCATTCCCTTTGGTTCGTGTCTCTTGTCCCATAATAGGACTTTATCTCCAATCTCAAAGTCTCGTTGCCGAGCCTTCTTGTCGAAGATCTTCTTCACTCGCTCTTGATGCTGAGTGATCTTATCAACTATCTCCACCCTTTCTTCTTGAAGTTTCATCAGGCATAAGATACGTTTCTCAATAGGATCTTTGAATTCCTCATCTTCTATCGTGGATGCCAGCTGCAAAGCAGACAACTCTAGAGTGATGGGTAACGCAGCTTCAGTGCCGTATAGGATTATGAAAGGTGAAGTGCCGATAGCTCTCTTAGGCGTGATTCTATCAGCCCAAAGAGCATCGTACAATTTTGTGTGCCAAGCCCGCTGATTGGAATCAACCATCTTGCGCACTATTTTGACTATGTTCTTATTTGATGATTCGGCTTGTCCGTTACCTTGTGGATAGTAATCTGAAGAATGGGACAAGGTGATGCCGTAGTCAAAACAAAATTCTATCAACTCCTCTGACGAGAAGCTTGTAGCGTTGTCAGTCACGATCTTTTTGGGTACTCCGAAGCGTGTAATGATGTTCTCCTTGAGGAAATTACACAGCACCTCGGAAGTAGCCTACTTTACAGGAATTGCCTCAACCCACTTAGTGAAATAGTCTGTCACTGTGAGGACGTAGACATGTCCTTTGCTGGAATGAGGGTTGATAGGTCCCACAAAGTCTATGCCCCATTGCTGGAATGGAGCATCTATCACCACCGGCCTGAGTGGAAGGTTTGACAGCTTAAGTTTACCAACAAATTGTTGGCACAACGTGCATCTGTGCACCCAGTCATATGCGTCGCGGAACAAGGTCGGCCAAAAGAATAATGCCCGCAAGATCTTGAATGCGGTAACCCTTGATGAGAAGTGACCTCCGCATGCTTGATCGTGGAATGCCTCCAACAATCGTCGTTGTTGATCTTTGGTGACGCATAGTAGGAACGTTACATCAAGCCCACGCTTGTATAGAACATTTCCTCCAAGCACATAACCTTGTGCTTGTAATTTCAAAGTTCCTCTCTACTGCTTATCCAAGTGTGTTGGACATTCCCCGTAGGTTAGGTAGTACCACAATTCTGTGTACCACTCTTGAGCAGATTCAACTAATAAGACCATTGGGAGGTCTTCTTCCATTTCTGTTCCTGAGATTCCATCTTCAGCTTGATGCTTCAAATCACCATCTTCTGCCAGGAATTGACATAGACCTCTCCCGCGAACGAGCTTGGTAGGCTTGATATCCAAGTCGTATTCTTGAACTCTTGCAATCCAGTTGCCTCTTTTGGTGCCCATTTCTTGTTGAGTGAGGACACTCTTGACCGCGGGGTCTGTAACATACATAGTGGTGTGAGAGTTTAGGATGTAGAATCTGAAATTCTTAACAGCCCTCACAACTGCATATGCGTTCTTCTCTATTTGGGAGTACCGAGATTCACTATCCTTGAAGCTGCTGCTCATGAAAGCAATAGGTGATTCAGTCTCTTCGTTCAACTTCTGAGTCAATATGGCGGAGAGAGTATGTTCCGATGCATAACAATAAAGAATAAATTCTTTATTGAAATCAGGTCGAACCAACATTGGCGCTTTACTGATGGCCTCTTTTATTTTCTCGAACGCCTTCCTTACTTCATTGGTCCATTTGAAAGCGGTCGTTTTCTTCATCATTGCCGAGATGTCTCTGGTCAGCTCCGAGAAGTTAGGTACAAATCTCCGTATAAAGTTGACTTTGCCGAAGAAAGAATGTACCCCAGTTTTATTGGTAGGGAGAGCCAGGTCTTTGATTGCATCTACCCGATTAGGATCTATCTTAGTCCCTTCTTTAGAGACGATGTGACCAAGCAATTTGCCTTCTGTCACCGCGAAGATAGACTTCTTCGGATTTAGTGATATGTGGTGGTGCCTGCATCTCTCAAACACTTTCACTAAGTGCTGAAAATGATCTTGCCGCTTCTTTGAGAAAGCGGTAAGGTCGTCAAGATAGACGACTATCAATTTGTCCTTTAAGTCGCCAAACGCCAAGTCCATGGCTCGCTGGAAAGTAGCACCGGCGTTGATGAGGCCGAAGGGCATCCTTTTGTAGGCGAACGTTCCCCATGGAGTGGTGAACGCTGTCTTGAGTTGATCTTCTTCAGCTACTGCAATCTGGTTGTATCCCGAAAATCCGTCAAGTAATGACAGCATCTTCGAAACGGTTACTGTTTGCAATGTATGTTCCATGATAGGCAAAGGATAATTATCCTTTAGCGACGATTGGTTCAGGTTCCTGAAGTCTACACAAATCTGGATTTCTCCGCTCTTCTTGCGTACAGGAACGATATTGGACACCCAGGTGGAATAGTGGATCGAGTATATGATCTTGGCATCCACCATCTTTTTCACCTCCGCGTAGATTGTATCTTGGACACGCGGGTTGTAGTGTCTTTGCTTCTGCTTGAAAGGCTTGATGTCAGACTTTAGTGGAATTGTATGGGACAATTCCTTTGGCTTGAATGCTTTCAGGTCTTCATAGGACCATGCAAAGACGTCTCGGTATTGTTTGAATAGAGAGATGAAATGGTCGCTTTCTTCCGCAGTGCAACATTTGCCTAGGTTGACAAGCCGAGGCTTATCTTCCGTACCAATGTTGACTTGTCGGTAGTTGGCTGACGTCTTGTTGTTAGAATTCCTTTGGTCCTGAACACGTCTGTCGTGTCTGTCAAATATATCCTCCAAGGATACTAGACCCTTGGGGATATTATTGCCTTTTAGTTGGATGACACCAGATTCCGTGACTTCAGAATCTTCTGCCATATATTCTTTGGAGGGAGAAGCACTACCTTCAAAGAATAATTCTTGATAATTGTCCTCCATGCAGAGGAACTCTTGAATATCATCATCATTAGTAAAGACCTGCCAATTGTTGCAGTTGTCGGGGATGGCTGGCCTGTAGATGAGCTCAATAGCGAAGACATTCTGACGAAAATCAGAATGGGGCATGAAAAGAGCTGTTGATACCGCAAGGGAATCTGCTTTGCTATTCTGCTCACGTGGTATGTATTTGATGTTGAATGCTTCGAACCAGTCGATCGCATTCCATACCCTTTGTCGGTAAGAAGAAAGACGACTTCTTCTCACTTGATACAGTCCTCTGACCTGTTGAACGATCAGCTCTGCATCGCCTTCAACTTGAAGGTATTTTATACCCATATCTCTTGCATTTTTAAGGCCAAGTATGAGTGCCTCATATTCTGTAGTATTGTTTGTGTTATCAAACTGCAAGCGATAAGGAAATGGGTACAGTGTTCCTTCGGGAGAGGTAATGACAACTCCTGCTCCCGAACCTGCTGTTGAGCAACTGCCGTCGAATTGCATATTCCACATTCTTGAATCTTCATTCAATGTTTGTGTGGTAAGTGCAAGACTTTCATCTTCTTCAGTTACTTCTGACAGCATGGCATACGTGCCAGGACCCGTGCTCTGATGTAGCACTTGTGCTTGTGGGTCTTGAGATTTCACCACCGTGAATGTTGACTAAGCCTCAGGTTCTAACTTGAAGGTGCCCTTGTTCAATGGGATTGTCGCGTACGACCAATCCAGTCGAATCTCGCCTCCGAGATCTTTGCAGAAGCTTCTGCTCAGGAGCATTCCATAACTGATTGGGATATCAGCTATGAGAATGGTCATCATGATCTTTTTTTCTGGGCAGGATGCGAGTCTTACTTGAGCATCTTTCAGCTGACCCACTAGTGGCACGGGTTTTGATTCAAGTGAATAACACTTTTCCTTTGTTTCCGTGCATGATAGCCCTAAAACTTTCATGATTTGTAAAGGCATGACGTTGTCAGATGCCCCTGAATCAATTATACAATTGCTAAGCTTATATCCTCCCATATACAAAGATATGTAAAAAGGTTTTGGCTTTTCTCCCGCTGGTACGGAAGATGCTAGCAATGTGGGCTGCATGATGATTGGCTTCTGAATTACCTTGAGAATCCGATCCATTTGATCGGGATGATCCTGGAGATACTCCAGCTGTGAAATTTGTACCTTTGTCTTCATCATGGATGTCACTATGTCAAAACTCGTCGAAGACGGCTCTTGAGAAACTGGTGTGACGAACTCATGTGTAGACTTGGGATTAGAAGTGGAAGCTTCTTTTCCCTTTTCATTGGACTGCCGTCTTTCGTCTTCTTCTTTCTGTGCTTTGAAATGCTGAGCACGTGTAAACACAGGTGTTGACAGGTTCTCGTGATTGACAGCAAGATTGTACTGACGGTAGTCTTCTTCTTCTTGGTTTACGGGTTCGCTATGAAAGTATCCCGTTGCGGAGTCGCCATCGAAATTGTCCATTTGAGGTGGAGCAACGTTCGAATTTGAAGGTACTATATTTGAGCTTGGAACTGCATCTCCGGCATATCCCATTATCTGGTTCATTCTCTGATTCTCAGGGCATGAAGATCGAGTGTGTTCGTCTGAATCATGGAAACAACAGAACACATTGGATTTCTCAGGTTCTGCTTGTCTAGGCGGTCCTGAGACTTGATCTTTGACTGCAGCTGCACACCCTTGCTGGCAAACTTCATCTTTACTGTCTCGAAAATAAATCTGCAAGAAAAAGCAAAGAGAATAATTAGAATTCAAAATTTAAATCACTTTGAAAGATATTCCAGCTAATTATCAAATTAGACTTCGTGAAAAAATCAAGCTGGAAAGAAAATAAACGATGAAGTTTCATGCCAAAATGAAGTGGACAAAGTGGATCTGCCTGGCTCTTCTGGAGAAATGATCACGGTCACAATGCAAGCTGGTAGAAATTTGCTTCTTTCGTTTCACTTCAGTCTTTTCTCACTTCTCTTGCCTTAGAAAAATTTCTTCTCACACTTTCTTCGAAAATCGAATGATTGTGAAAATGAGAAGTGAATTCAATTATAGAGGTGAGAAAATCGATCCTTTTAGCAAATTTCCATTGTCTCCTTTAAATCAAGTTTAAACTCAGCTTTTACTTCGCTTCCGAGTGGCAAGTTTTATCTTCAATGATAATGTCTGGGAAAGTTTCCAAATTCAACGCCAGTTCAATAAAGCTCTTTTGTCCTTTTTCCAATTTCGAATTTTTAAAACTTATCTCTTTGGGGTGTTGGAAAATAAATAATGAAAATAATTAAAATAATTATTTTATGTGTCATTTCCAACCCGTTCGTTTTATGGCGAATTATTTTTGTCCAAGGCAATTTTGATTTTTCGAAATTTTCTTGCCAATTGCCTTAAGCGAATTTTCTTTTCCTCCAATTTACTTTGCCATTCCTCCAATTTACTTTGCCATAACTTTTATCGTCCAAAATTATTTGGCCACGATTTTCTTTCTTTTTTCCAAATTTATTTCGCCATGTCCAATTTTATTTGGCCATATTTTCTTGCCATCCTAAGTCATAGGCGAAATTTTCTTTCATCTTCCTAAGTTCGTTTGGCAAAATGTTTGACTTAGAAAAAATATTTCTATCTCTTCTAAGTATGGCGAAATTTCAAAGTGCCAAGCATATTTTTTTTTATTTTTTAAAGCCCATACTTAGGCAAAATTTAAATTTTTTTTACCCTCTAAGTATGGCGGACTCGCTAGTTGCTTAGGCCACTTGATTTTTTCTTTGGCAAATGTTTAGCCACTTCACTTCTTTCATATGGCAGACTTACCTTGTTTCCAAGCCACTTTACTAGGGCGGACTTTATCCTATGGCTTACCATCTCCTCTCTAAGGCTAGGCGGACTTGCCTCATTTCTTTGCCACCTTAAAGCGGACTTCATCACTTGTCTAGCCACTTCATTCTTTTCCTTGGCTATGCCTTAGACAATTTTTTCTTTTCCAAGGGCGGACTTCACTACTTTCTTTGCCACTTGCATTATGGTGGGCGGACTTGGTCTATTTCTTAGCCACTTTAAAGTGGACTTCACTAAATTTCATGCCACTTCAACCTTTTGGCTTGGGGCGGACTTGGTTCTTTCCTTTGCCATTCAAGGCGGACTTCAACTCTTACCTTGCCATCTTCTCATCTTGCTAAGGGCGGACTTCACCTCCTCTCTTGCCATCTCCTTTATGTCTAAGGCGGACTTCCTTCTATGGCTTGCCACTCAATGCTTTGTCCAAGGGCGGACTTCGATCTGTGTCTGGCCACTCAAGGGCGGACTTGGCAAAATGTCTTGCCATTTCTGCATTATGTCCAAGGCGGACTTGGCTCCATGTCTTGCCATTCAAGGTGGACTTTGTCAAATGGCTTGCCATTGTTCCTTTTGCCTATGGCGGACTTCAGCTCTTCTCTTGCCACTTAAGATTTGACCCAGGGCGGACTTTATCCACTTGCATGCCATTCAACACTTGAACATGGGCGGACTTCATTGGATGTTGGGCCATTTCCCTATGCTGCTGGGCGGAGTTTGCTTATAGTCAAGCCATTTTCATTGTCTGGCTGAAGCTTTCTGACATTAATTTCCTCTTTCTCCTTGCTGGTTGGACCTCCATGAATCCAAACTTAGGCGAATTTCCATGATTACTCAGATTTTACCCATGATCCCTTCAGATTTCTCGATGAATTTCCAGATTTTCACCAATTTGTTGACTGATTTATCATTTTATTCACTATTTCCTGTGATTTTTGAACGATTTTTCCAGATTTCTTAACTTTTTCTGTGATTTTCCAGAATTTCACCATGAATTCAAAAAATTTTCAAATCCATTTTCTGAGAGTTTCGTTGATCTTTTCGAACTTTGAGTGGATTTTCGAAACTCGAGCCCTTTCCAAATATAGAAACTTTCTAAAAATAGAAATTTTCCAAAAATAGCAACTTTCTAAAAATAGACCCTAAAAAATAGGGATCTCAGAATTGCTCAAAAGTGCCAAAAAAGTAGGTCCTAAAAAATAGGGGGCCAAAGTGAAAAAACCCTAAAAACTGGGAGGTGTCGGAATTGACCGAAATGACAGTCGATCTTCGTCTCCCGGGCCCTCTAAGCATGATGGTGATGTTTGCACGACGATCCAGGCCAAAACTCTCTCGCTTGACTCAGGTGACCATTCAAAATATTCAGACTCAAAACCCCAAACGGAGACCAGGTGGAACCAGGACGCAACGGCAAAGGCAAACAACAAGGGTCCCCATTTGCAATGGGACGAGGTGTGAATTAGGTCACAACAGGTTCATCATTGAGCATATTTGTGGGTTATTCATCATTTTGGGGTTTCAATCAGCTAGGGTTTGAAGTCTATTTGTCGGTTGACTTATTGTTGCAGATTTGGGCATTTAATGGTCATATCTTCATGGCATATTGGACAGCCAGGGTTTAATAGTGTTGGAGCAAATTTATAGAGTTGGCCTCTAGGGTTTATGACCCTGTTTTGGTGACATTTTGCAGATTCTGAATAGCAAATATTTTATAAATAATTTCTGCATAAGGGTGACTGGTAACAGCTGGGAATATTTTTGTATTTATTTCTGCACATGGGCGCTAGGATTTGGTGAAGTTTGAAGGAGAAATCATCATTTCAGCTCAATTGCCTTTAGGGTTTGAAGGTATTATTATTATTGCAGTTTTATTTGAAGAATTTCCAGCTCCTTTCAAAGGGTTGTTGGCTGATCTGAAGATATTGATCCTACAGCAGTACATTCTCAGCTTACATTCGATCATTTCCATTGATCAAAGTGTTCAATATTGCATTGTATGAACCGGGTATATTTGTATTTCCATTTGGAATCAATAATAAGTTGAATGTAGGAAGATATACCTTGCTGTAGCAATAAAACCAGAACTATATCAGATCTGATTTTCATTTCTTTTGAGGAGAAATAAGAGGTTGATGTGTGTTCTTCCATTTGTTTTGCAATCTATGTTTATTTGCTATCATTATATGCAATTGCTTTACAAATATCAAACTAAAAACAATCAAACATCTCATCAAAACTTCAAGCAAACACTCAGAAAATCAGAACTCTTCAGTTGCATGCCAAGTGTTTGACAAAATGGCAAACAGCCTAAACTGGAAAATCAGGCAGAATAAGCAGGGGTTCTTACATTCATTTGGCGAATTTTGCAGGCCTTGTCTTGTATTGGACTCTAAAATGGTTATGTCCACTTCTCCATTGGGTGTTTGCAAGAAATTGGTTGTAATGTTATTTTCCCTCAAGCACGGCCTAGAAAGCCATCAAGGTGTTGGAAGCCTTGCAACATGAGCATGAAGTATGGATGGTTGTGCTGGTTGTTCCTATGTTGTCATTGATGTCAACATGGTAATAACTACATGGTGATAACTATATGGGAAGTTTGCTTGGGTTACCAGAAGTTGTTCTCTACCGGTAATACTCCTTTGTGATGGATCAGTATGTTGGTATTTGAGTCCGGAACTCATCGCAAGATCTGATGACTCTAATCTCTTAACCATGTTTTATTGACTCATTCAGATTGCTATTTTCCTGGATCTTGAGGCGTTTTTTGCTATGAACATAAAGTTATCTCTGACAGAGTTTAACTCTGTATCCTACTATTGTTCTGTGTGAGGTCTACTATGTGGGAGACTCCGCATTCTACTAAGGTGAACATTCTTGCATTGCGGTTTTGGCTGATAGTCTCTTTATTGGTAGTATGATGGGAAATTAATGTGTTCTCAGATCCGAAAGGTGTTTGCTTTGAGGATTATTTGTTGGTTTGAAGAATTGTGTTTTAGTCTTGGCCGACTCAGCGAATGCAATATATTATGAAGACTAATAGCCAACTTGGCATATTGCATTACATGGAGAAAGTGTTAAAATCCTATATGGTGCTGACGAAGAAAGGTTTTGGTTATTTTGTGTTCATCCAATTAGGCCAACCTAATTGATGAATAAGATATGCTTGTATATATACATAAGATGCTTTGAGGAATAAAAGATATACACATGAGGGAAAGAAGGAAAAGTGTGAGTGTGTGTGCGAGCAAGTGAACAGAGGAAAAGATCAGAGACTAAATGCTTTATTAGTAGTACAGATTTGTTGAGCGATGTAGTACTTTATATTCTGAGCTTCAGTGGAATTGAACCCTACACATTGAAGGTGTATTCCATTTGTTCTTTCTCTTGCTGTTTCAATCAAAATTGTAATAATGGTTAAGTGGATTTTATTATCGGTTTGTGGAATACTAATTCACCCCCCCTCTTAGTATTCCGGATGTTCAACACAAGGAGCTTAAGGATGAATGTAACTAAAGAGTGATTTCCGCACATTTACAAGTACAAGGACATGTGATGGTGACACAAGTAGGTAGGGGTGGCCTATACAATTGTTGGCAGCCTTGATTCTTCTCCCGAGGTAGCTTGAATCCATCAAATGATATATATTTCACATATTTTCATTTGTGGAGGGATGAACAATAGGTTGTAGATTAGGAACAAGAGAACAACCATTGTAGACCATTTGGGTTTTGCTTTCTTGCAAAGGATTGAGATATTTTGTATTATAACAATTTGAGTTTGTTGTACCCAAAATTAAAGTTTTTGCTTGAATAAGGCATTTTGGTAAAAATGGTCAAAATCTTGTTAAATTGTTCTCAAAAGTCAAAAAAGGTCAAAATGTCTAAAAATAACAATTTTCTATTTTTAGAAATTTCTAAACAACAAATGGATCATAGGGTTTTTTTGGGTTTATTGTCAAGAGGATGCTTGCAAAATTTTGAAAATTTTGAAATTAGGGTTTTAGGCCCCTATTTTTTAGTAAAAACCCTAAAAATAGGATCTTTCTAGAAATGGCTCAAAATGATTTTGATTGGTTAATCTTTCTTCATGATCACACTGGTCCAGTTAGAATCATCAAAAAGTTAGTTTTTCTCTGGTGGGTCTATTTCGCTTTTTTAGGAGAAAAGTCAAGATCTCCGAGGTCATCAATTGAGGATGGGCAGATACTAGGTGTGAAAATCTAAGCGTCAATCGTTGTACAACAATCCATGGCAAAAGATGCTCGAAAAATGGTGAATGGAGGAGGGTAATTTGAAAAGTTGAAAATTGCAAAACTTATCCCAACACTGTAGATGGACGCCTTACCTCAAGGAAGGCGCCTAGGCTTCCATGCCTTAGAACGTTTTCAGTTTCTGTTTGTCAGGCACACACAATGGTGAATACCATCAACACGTCAGCAATGGTGATCGTGGTCAACACGGTGAACGCAAAGTACGAGAAGAGTGAAAATCTTCAAAAAATTGCTAACACTAGAGCAGAAAAGCGCCCCAATCAGCCAGGGGTGCCCACGAATTCAAGGGGTCAAATGCAAGTGTTAGGATTTGCAGTTTTGGAGGCTCTCTTCAGAATTCTGCAAGCTTTGCAATGAATCCAACATCCAGTTTGCGGGACCTGTCAAACACTCGCAAATGAAGATCAACCAAAAATTGCCAAAAGTCATAGAAAACCAAGATTATCAAAAATGGCTAAGTCCATAGCAGAAAAGTGCCTTTGCTAGTTAAGGGTGCCCAAACTTTTGAACCTCCAGATTCAATTTTCAGCCTTCATGACCTCCAACACATACTCCTCAAATTTTGTTAGGCTTTGTGATGAGTCCGTCAGTGAGTTCACCAGATTCTTCAAACATCCAAAAACAAAGATCAAATTGAGGTGTTTTCGTTTAGAAGCTAATGCAAAAATTATCTCTGGAACACATAGGCGCCCCAGTCAGCTAGGGGTGCCCAAAACTTTGAACCCTCTGAAATAGTTTTTAAGGTTTGCAAAACCAGTCATCCTTTCTGGAATTCTTTAGGATTTCCATTGAATATCTCAGCTTGATCACAGGATTCATCTATCACTGACAATTGCAGATCGAAGCACGAGAGGTAAATTGGAGAAGTTGAAAATCATTAAAAAAGTGGTTAAGTATGGAGTACAAAAGCACCCCTGCTAGCCAGGGGCGCCCAAGATTTTAAGCTATTAAAACCATTTTTTAGGGTTTGCTGCTTCCAGGAGATCCTTCTCAGTTTCGCTCACGCTCCATAATGAATCCATTTGCTAGCTCAAAAGACTTGTCAAACACAGGAAATCGAAGATCAAACCGAGGCATTTTATCAGAGAAAAGATTAAAAATCTTGAAGATTTACTAACTCTGGTGATGCAAAGCGCCCCAGGCAGCCAAGGGCGCCCAGATTTAGAAGTAGTTAAATGCGGGGTCAAAGGCTCGTGTGAGGTATCAATCTCCTTAGACTTGATCAAGCTTGCCAGATTAATTCACTTTCAGTCTCAATTGCTCATAGATTGGCAGGAAACAATGCTCAAACAGGGGGTACTAGTCATTGAAAACAAGCAAAATTTGAAAATCTTTGAAAATTTTCTAACACTGCCAAACTTGGATGCCTTATCTCAAGGTGGCACCCAAGTCAATTTGAGTTAGAATTTTGAAGACTTTCTGCCTTGGCCGCTCAAATTTTTAGGGATTCTTCGAGTTAACAGATATTTTCAAATGAAGACTCCTAAAATTAGGGTTTTCGTGAGTTAACTGATTCTTCCACCTCCAAACCTTATTTATCAAGCATTTGGACATCCATTCTTCATTATTTTTTAGGTTGACTTCACAACAAACACAAAATTTTCTTCTCAACAACATTTGAAGGATCAAACGAAGGGGGTTTTCAGATTTCTTCATAGATTCGAGTTCAGGTTGCACAAAAGAACAACTTTCCAAAGTCCATTTTTCTAGGGCATCAATTTGCAAAAACAAAAGTTCATAATTTTCAACTTCTATAGATTTGGGTTATCTTCTTTTTCAATCTTCTCCAAGATTGGAAATTTTTTCGACAGCTTCTTCAACTTCCATTTTTCTCGGGTTTCTTGCATGTTCAAGAAAAATTAGTTTGTTGAGAAATCTGACAATTTGGGTTCATTAAGCACAAGATTGGCTACAAAACCCACATCCCAGATTTTTCCCAAAACTAGCTTCTGTGGCTTCCATTTTTTAGGGTTTCTAGAAAAATCATTTTTTTAAAAAAATGATCGATTTGGGTCTATTCAGCATATAGGCGCCAACAAAACCCATATCTTAGTTTTTCTCAGGAAAGATTGCTTCGTAACTTCTACCTTTGAGGGGTTCTTGCATGTTCTTTAAAAAGTCATTTTTTCGAAAAACAAACGATCTGGGTCTATTTAGAAAGACAATTCTCAACAAAACCCATATCTCACGTTTTTCTCGAAAAATTGCCTTTCAGCGAGGCTATTTTTAGCTTTTGTGCAGAAGTTGTTCAAACATATCCATGTTCATAGTCAAAAGTTGAGTTTTTCAGTATGCAGTTCTCTCCAATTGATATCAATACCAAATCAGTCTTGCTTCACGATTTCTTGAAGACACATGACACTGACTTACATCAAGTAAATCCAATAGTTGATCTGAACACTTTGAAAGGCGTAGATTGCATTACAATCCAAAATCTTGAATAATCCGAGTTACTGGTAGCAGCCTCTTTTCCCATCTCGACCACAACATTGAGTTTGTAATTGCTTATGTCAAGCATTACAATCCTACTTCACGGGAAATCCAATCAGTAGATGGGCGAATAATTTGCAGCCTCAATCCGAGAGACATCGAGAGGTGTTTTGCTATTCCACCATGTCCAGATAACCTCATTATATCAACTGAAGAATGTGAAAAGGCGTGGAATACACAAAAGGAACCAGTGCTAGAAAAGGATGGCACAAAGGTGGCTCAAAGAGAAACAAAACAGTTTGCCAAGGAACGTTGGACGTGGTGAATTCAAGGATGAGTTTGCTGTCATGATCACTTTGCTCAACCAAGTCATAGGTCAAACAGAAGCACACAAGTTTTAGCCATGGATGTTCTACATATGTCTCAGCTTGTCAACAATAAAGAACACTACAAGAAACGCCTAGGGTTTCTTGCATGTGCAAGAAAAATCAGATTTTTGAGAAATCTGACATTCTAGGTTTATTCAACATAAGATTGGCTACAAAACCCATGTCCCAATTTTTTCCCAAAAAATAGCTTCTATGGCTTCCATTTTTTAAGGTTTCTAGAAAAATCACCTTTTTCAAAAAATTGACAATCTAGGTCTCTTCAGCACACATGCGCCTACAAAACCCACGTTTCAGAATTTTCCGGGAAAAAACTACCTCGTAGATTCTACCTTTGAGGGTTTCTTGCATGTTCGTTAAAATGTCAGTTTTTCAAAAAATGGACGATCTAGGTCTATTCAGAAAGACATTCTCAACAAAACCTATATCTCAGATTTTTTTGGAAAATTTGCCTCTCGACGAAGCAATTTTTAGCTTTTGTGCAAAAGTTGTTCAAACATAGTCGTTTTCACAGTCATTCTTCGAGTTTTCTAATATGCAGTTCTCTCAAATCGAATTCAAGACCAAATCGGTCTTGTTGGCATTTAAATTCGCACCTCTGGAATGCGTATTTGAAACAGACAGCTATGCACAGATAAACTGCTCTTCAAATTAGGAGGGGAAGCTCCCTCTTGCTAATGGTGTTGAAAGAAAGTAAACTAAGAACTAAGTTGCCTATCTTTTTGATCAACTTAGAGCACAAGGTTTATTAAACACAAATGCCGCAGCTGAGATTTTCTGTTATAAGACCTTCAACTACGACTAACTTAAACTAAAGACATTTCTAACTTCTCAAGTAATAAGCAGAGCAAGAGAAACTAGAAATGAACGAGGTTGATTTCTGACAAAATACTTCAATAAACTCTCTCTCAACAAACATCTACACACTTCAATGCAAGTTGAAATCAAGATCATAAAAGTAGAACACAAATAATGAAAATCTGAGATGTTATATCAAGGCAAAGCAGGCTCATGATTTTATTACTCAAACTTCTGGAACAAAACTCACTTCTAACATGCCTGGAACAAGAAATTGCAGCGAAAGAGGCTTGCAATCTTGCTCTTACACGATAGAAACAGCAATCACACTAACTCCTTGTTGGCCAAAGAGGCTCAACAATTTGCTATCACAACACAATTGAATAACACTCGAATAACAAATAGAAGGCACAATAGGCTCAGCGTTTTGTTATCACTAACATGGTTCAAACAAAGTGAACTGAAACTGAATAACAACTTGCTGCAATACAGGCTCGCAATTTGCTAACACAATAACCGTTAAAGAGAACTAATGAGCAAAGGCTCTTATTTATAGACAAGCAGAGGAGTAGGGAACCCTAAAATCTCCTTGCTTTCACAATCAAGGGCTTGCTCAGCAAGCAAGCTTTATTACTAAATCTAGAAAGAAGACAACATCTAACACCTAAGAAAGCAGAAAAAGCGGGAAACGCCAACTATTACATTTTATCTTCTTTCTCTTCTCAAAGAATGGTTAAGAATTATTCCAAGAATAGAAAGAAAGTGGGAAAGAAAGCTTCTAGAAGAAAGCTGCTTTAAAGCTCGATCACATCCGCTAGAAAATTAGAAACTATGTCCCGGTTCGGTGCATCTATGCCCTCAATAGCAAAACACCGTTTTTCTAGAATATCTTAAACATCTGCAATAGATCTCAGGAAATCTTCAACGTCATTGGTTGCCTTTTCAAACTTTGCTTACATCATGGAAGTGTGACCTATCCTTCCGCCAACTGGATTGCAACTGCGAACAACACTTTGAAATTGATCCTGCACTTCTTCAAGCCCGATGTTCTTTGGCAAAGTCTTATGTTTCTCTTTCATCCACCTCTGTGCAATCTTCTTGCTATATTTATCTTTGTGCATTTCCCATATCTTTTCACATTCACCCTTTGAGATAGTAACGCTTTCAGGCCATGGGGGAATGGAAAAACACTTCTCGATCATATCAGGCTTTAGACTGCAAATCAATCTGCCATCAACTGACTGAATCTCCCTTGTAGCCGGGTTGTAATGCTTGATGCAAGCGATTACGAACTCAAGACTCTCAATTGATATAGGAATAGACGCTACTGCGAGGAGTCCAGAATGTCCCAGGTTCCTGATTGAGGTGTTGCCTGCTCTCTCCAGAGCGTGTAGATCAAACATCGGCTTGATGTGATGCAAGTCTGTCTTAGCTGTTTTGATGTAATCATGATAGAGGGCTGATTCAGTCTTGAAAACATTGGGAGTGTACTCCATTTCGGAAAACTTGAAGAATGATTGTAAACTCGCCTAGGTTTAGACAAGTTTTGAGCAACTTCTATTTTTAGAATGCTGGTTTTCTTACTCCAACAGACAAATTTTATGAATTTTTTTTTGAGATATGGGTTTTGCTTAGAATTTCGTTGCAAGACAACCCAGATCGTCTGTTTTTGAAAATTTTGAATTTTGCCTGAAAAAGCAGCAAACCCTAATTTCTTCAATTTTTCACAAAAAAAAGCTGGCACCTGGGTTTTGTTCAGAATATGATTAGAAATGGACCCAGTTGATTAGATTTGCAAAATACTGATGGTTGATCGAAAAAAGCAGCCAACCCTAGGATTTGAAATTTTCTTGAAAAAGCTGTGATATGGGTTTTCTTTAGAAGACTGATTTGAGAGGACCCAGATGATTGAAAACTGAATGCACTGAGGATTTCACTGACATGCAAATAAAAAGCAGTTGCTGCAACTTCATGAAGTTCTTGAAAATTTCTTCAGAAGAATGAAGTGAAAAGACCCAGATGACTGAAAATTTGAAAACCTTGGCCTTCTTCTCAAAAAACTTGATCTTCTGGATGAAAAAGCTTGAAAAAGCAAGGGTTTATGTGGCTGGTCTGAAAAATATGATGAATAACCAGCAAACTTGAGTTCTTGAATCATAAAAATTCTTCAAACTTGTTGCTCCAACTTTCTCCTTTGAATGCTACCTACAAAAATAATGAAAATTACATTGAAGAGAGGTGTTAAATAGACTTTAGGGCTTGAATTAGGTTTTGCTTTCTTTTGCTTTCATCTTCAAAAACCCTAAAATCTTTGTTCATTGAACTTGGACGCCCTCATCACTTGCAATTTTTGAAAACTTTGAAAAACTTGAAAATTTCTCTAAGGCATGAGAAGTTGGGCGCCCTTCTTGACTAGGGGCGCCCACTTCAAGCAGTGTAAGTCAATTTTTTGATATTTTCAACTTTTCACCATTTTGACACCCTACTTCGCCTTCGATTTCCGACTTGCAGATTAATCTGATGAACAAGCTGAAGGATTCATCGCGGAGCCTGACTGATTCTGAGAAGGTTGTTCCAGAGGCGTATCTGGCTAAAAACTTCATTTCGACCTTCGAATTCGTGGGAGCCTTTTCCTTCGAGGGGCGCCCATACTGTCCAGAGTTAGCCATTTTTTATGATCTTTAGTTTCTTCATTGACTCCTCTTCTATAGATGATCTTGTCGAATCTGGTGACTCGGGCGTCGGATTGACTGTTGGTTATGCTTGTTGCGAAGCTGACGAGATATTAGGAGGGGTCTTTTGAGATGAACTTCGCCAAACAATGAATTTTAGGCCCTCAAAAGCTTGGGCGCCCAAACTCACTAGAGTTAGTTTATTTTTCACTTTTTCTTGTTTGCTTCTGAATCTCAGTTTTTAGCCCTTGTCAGACCCTCCTTTCAGCTCCTCGTATCTGGCGACTGCGAACTCTGATTGACGCGCTAGATATCTCGTTGGAAAGCTGGATCAACTGTGAAGAAATTACATTAGAGACACTTTTGTGAATTCATCTGTTTAGCCCCTTGAAATCTTGGGCGCCTCTTCTCTCCTGGGGCGCCCAAACCTTCCAGACTTGGCCATTTTAATCAGACCTTCATCTTCAAGTTCAAACCTTCATTCTGTATCTTTGACTTCAATCTGAATTTGCTGGAGGATGACCAGTCGGATGATCTGATGGAAACAGGTGTGGCGAAACTGGCTGAATACTGAAGAGATCGAGCATATTCTCAAACCCTAACTGCTGGATTTTCCCCTTCAAAAAGATGGGCGCCCTTCTTCACCAGGGGTGCCCAAAGTCTCCACAGTTAGTCAATTTTTGATATTTCTCATTTTCTCCACTCTGACTCCTGTGTGAAATCTCTCTGTTCAGCCTAGAATCTCGGGCGACTGGATAATCTGATGGCTGCACCGTTGGATTCGTTGTGGAGCTGACAGAGAACTGAGTAACTTTGGTTGGAGGTGCAAACCCTAATTTTAACATTTAATGCCCTAAAAAGATGGGCGCCTATCTTCACCTGGGGCGCCCATGGCTGGCAGTGTTAGAAAATTTTCATCATTTTTCACCTTCTTTCTCGTTCTTCGTGCTTGCTTATCATCTCGCCTTCTGTTGAATGCTTTGAATGTTGAATCTGATGTTTGGTAGCCGACTGACCTCCATTGATGACCTCAGAGCTCCTAATATGCTTTTGAAAAAGCAGAATAGACCCACTAGGTTAAAATTGATTATTTTGAGATTCTGACTGCATAGCCTGATATGGATGTATTTTGAGCCAATCAAAATCAGTTTGGACCATAACAGACCAACTTTCTATTTTTAGAAAGTTTTGCCGGTATCCATTTCCAAAGAAACTCAGGAAAACCCAAAAAAAGTTTACTAATTTTAGAAAAATTTCTAAAAAAAGCAATTTTCCTAAAAAGTAGGGATGAAAAACTAAGATCTGGGTTTTGTAGATTAAGTTGCTCTGAGCAGACCCAAATCGTCAGGTTTTGAAAATTTTGCGTCTTAACCCCTCATGCAAGACATGCACACCCAAATTTTGACCTTTTTGACTGATTTAACAAGAATTTTACTCATTTCTTCAAAATGTCTAAGTGTAACAAAAATTTTAATTTTGGGGTACAATTGGTCTTGCTTCGCGATTTCTTGAAGACACTTGACACTGACTTACATCAAGTACATCTAGTAGTTGATTTGAACACTTTGATAGGTGTAGACTACATCACAATCCGAAATCTTGAACAATCCGGGTTACTTGAGGCAGCCTCTTCCCCATCTCGACACAAAACATCGCGTTTGTAATTGCTTGTGTCAAGCATTACAATCCCACTTCACAGGAAATCCAATCAATAGATGGGAAAATTATTTGCAGCCTCAAGCCAAGAGACATTGAGAGGTGTTTTGCTATTACACTATGTCTAGATAACATCATAATATCAATTGAAGAATGTGAAAAGGCGTGGAATACGCAAAAGGAACAGTGCCAAAAAAGGATGGCACAAAGGTGGCTCAAAGAAAAACGAAACAGTTTGCCAAGGAATGTTGGACGTGGTGAATTGAAGGATGAGTTTGCTGTCATGATCACTCTGTGCAACCGAGTCATAGGTCAAGCAGAAGCACATAAGTTTCAACCATGGGTGTTCTACATCATGTCCTAGCTTGTCAAGAATAAAGAACACTATGATTGGTCAACTTTGATTAGTGACACTCTTCACAGCCAGATGACAGGGTTCTTCAAGGCCCATGAATTCCATATGATTGCGTACCTCGTATATCTAATAGCCTTTCAAGGCAAGTTTAGAGGTTTGAATGTCGTTGGAACTCTGGGCATGCAGCAGGTTCATGAGCATTTCCCGCAGAATTTTCACAGTTAGATTGACACTTCAAGCGGGTAAATGATCTTTTTCTGATGCATACAGTGCGGGATCTTGGCAACGAGTTGCATATATGGTTTTCAGCAGATGCTAGATTGGCAATGGCGGATTGGGATGATTGGTTTATCCAATTCCCCACATTCTCCTACATACGTGTATATGGCTTCTCAGGCAGTCCAACCATGCTACCTCGATACCCATTGGATAAGGTAGGATTCATGGAGTTCCTAAGGCAATTGCATGGAGTTACTCTCTATATTTAAAACTAAATAGCATCTTAGGGAAGCCCCCTTTGGTCTAGTAGAGCCAAAAGTCAAAGGTCTTATCTACTTTAGTAAATTGGTCCAAAGTTACCTAAATTGAACATAAATGTGAATTCTTTCTCCCTGAGTTTGACACCCTTGATGCTTAGGAGAAGCTTACCTTCAGGGATTTAGGAACCAACAACTCTATGCACCAACCCGAACCTTTGAATCTCTAGGAGCCGCCTCTCTATTTCTTTCTGCTATTTTTTGATCTTTTTCTTTGAGGGACTGACCCTGTTTGATTTGCTAATTTCTTCTGCAAGAATCCTCTTGACTTGTCCATGACTGTTTTGTTCATACAATATTCAATGATACCATCTCTTACCAACCAATCAACTAGAGACAAGATTTGAGCATCTCCTCTTGCTTGAACAAATTGGGGAGATGAAATCTTTGCTTGGATCATCCAATTCATTTGGCACTGCTCAGATGTAAGTTCCCTTAGCCAATCCAAGGTCATTTTGCTAGTTTTTGTCCTATGTGTTTCATACTCATCAAGGCAATTTCCCCCAAAGTCTTCAATATTAGGTATGTGTACAAATTTAGTTCCAAGCCTTTTGACTATGACGTCCTTGGAGTCGAAGCATTTGTTCTTGTGATAATACTTGAGGTTGAAATTAGACAACACAACATCTATTTTCTTGGCATCCATGGTATTTGTACACCTGTATGACCCAATCTGAATTGGAAAACTAGTTCCCACTGGAAATGCTTATCTGCAACTAACAGTTTCCTGCAATATTCCTTTAGAAGAATCTGGTCACTCAGGTATTGTGGAAATTTGTAGGGATATTAATCAAATCCAGATACTCTAATGTAGGTAAAGGTAGGGAACTGGATGAACTATTCTGCCCACTCCATGATAACCGTTCTAGCTTGATATGAAATCACTTATGGGTTTCATTCTTATATGTTGAAGACATCACTGACTCTCTTGAAATCTTCATCCCTTCTGGGTATTCCAGCTGTGAATACTTTAAGAAAAAGCATCTTCTTATTTGCACCTTCTTCAATCCTACAAAAGCATTAGCTTGCACGAAAGAGTAAACTATATAGAATACAATATGAAATGTCATGGTGTCAAAGAACTTTTTCAATTGAGAATGATTGGAATTGGTTATCAAATGGGTCCAATCAATGTACTTTCTTCCATCACAAATGAGGCTGATAATTTAAAAGTCCACTTTTTGAAAGTTCTTGCTTCTACTTGGCTTGTGACCTTGTTGAGCATAGTGATAATTAAGATGAGTTCTGAAATCACTTTGGTGTAATGTTGGCAGGCAAGAGGATCTCAACGAGTCACTTTTGTGCAAGTTCCTTTTGGTATTCTTGTACATTGTTGTCTCACTTCTATATCAATCATCTATGTCTCCTGATGGAACTGCAATCCGAATGTGGATTCAAGTGTTTCAGCATCCAATCTACAAATTACTTTGTTGTCAGAAGATATGATCCTTATGGTGCTAGGCTTGTAGTGATGGGGATGTGCCATGCTCAATTCAAGAAATTGAATTGTCAGAGGAAAATAAGCAGCTTGGATGAGTTGGCTTTCTGCTAACTTGAGAGTTAAATTGCTCCCAGCTCTTACACTTTCATCCATCTTCAAGTCAAGAATCTTCAGATTGCCTAACATAGTATCTTTCATGTTGTACCCCAAAATTAAAATTTTTGTTACACTTAGACATTTTGAAGAAATGAGTAAAAGTCTTGTCAAATCAGTCAAAAAGGTCAAAATTTGGGTGTGCATGTCTTGCATGAGGGGTTAAAACGCAAAATTTTCAATTCTGACGATCGGTCGCTTAAGGCCTTAACCTACAAAACCCGGATCTCAGTTTTTCATCCCTAAAATTTAGGAAAGCTGTTTTTAGAAATTTTCTCGAAATAGTAACGTTTTCTGGGTTTTTCTGGGTTTCTTTCGAAAAATACTGGCAAAATTTTCTAAAAAATAGAAAATTTCTAAAAATAGAAAGTTTGTCCGCCAGGGTCCAAACTGATTTTGATTGGCTCAAAATACGTCCATATCAGACTGGTGCAGTCATAATCTCAAAATAGTCAGTTTTGCCCTTGTGGGTCTATTCTGCTTTTTCAGAAGCATATATGGAGCTCCGAGGTCATCAATGGAGGTCATTCGGCTGCCAGGCATCAAAATCAACACTCAGGCTTTCAAAAGAAGATGAAATGATGAACATGCACGAAGAATGAAGAAGAAGATAAAAAATGATGAAAATTTCCTAACACTGGCAAGTTTGGGCGCCCCTAGTGAAGAAAGGCGCCCACCTTTTTAGGGTACCAGATGAAGGAATTAGGGTTACAGTCTCCAATGAAAGTTGTTCAGTTTTCAGTCAGCTTCGCGATGGATATCCCCGTCAGAGAATCCGACAATCCAGTCTCCAGCAAATTCAAGTCAAAGTGGAAGGTATAAAATGAAGATCTGAAACTTGAAGAAGAATAAATTGAAAATTTTTCTAAGTCTGGAGAAACTGGGCGCCCCAGTTGAAGAAAGGCGCCCAACTTTTCAAGGGTGCAAACAGTTGAAATTGCAATCAAGGTTATAACGGGATGTCTTCATAATGCAACAGGCTTTCCAACGAGCTGTCCAGCACGACAAACGGAGTTCGCAGTCACCAGATTCAAAGAGCTGAACAGAAGGTCCGATGAGAGTTGAAAAGAGATCTAAAAGCAAAGGTGAAAAAGGTGAAAAATAAACTAAGTGTTGGTAAAGTGGGCGCCCCCAGTCAAGATAGGCGCCCAAGCTTTTGAAGGGTTAAAAGATGCTTTTTGGCAGAAGTGTTTCCAGAAGACCCCTCCTAAAATCTTCTCAGCTTCGCAATGAGCACAAACATCAGTCAATCCGACGCCCGGAGCTCAAGATTCAACAAGGTCGCCCGAAGAAGTGAAAGACATGAATAAATTGAAAATTTTTCTAAGTCTAATGAAACTGGGCGCCCCCCTTGAAGAAAGGCGCCCAAACTTTAAAGCCTCCAAATGATGGAATTCGCAAAAGTAACGTCCAAGAAGGCCTCACCAAAATCAGCCTGGCTATCCAACGTAACATTCAGACAGTCAGTCGGATCAGCGTAGCTCCCGGAATCGAAGATTCATCAGAAAATCAAACGGAGAAGGAAGAACTTGGAAATCTGAAAAAATGGCTAACACTGTGAAAGTTCGGAGCCCCTCGAAGGAAAAGGCTCCCATGAATTCAGAGGTCAAGATCAAGTTTTTAGCCAAAGGCTCCTCCAGAACATCCTTCTCAGTTTCAGTCAGGCTCCGTCGTAAACCACTCAGCTCGCCTGTCGGGTTGGGGTGTCAACGAGAATTCAGTGGCGAAGTAGCATGTAAAAATGAAGAAAAGTTGAAAAAGTCAAATTTTTGACTAACACTGGTGAAAATAAGCGCCCCTCTTGGAGAAAGGCGCCCAAAGTTTCATGCCTTAGAAAATTTTCATAGATTTTCGAAATTTTCAAGATTGCAGGAGAAGAAAGAGGCGTCCAAGTTCAATGAAGCTGAGATTTAGGGTTTTGGAGATAAAAGCAAAAGAAAGCAAAGCAAAGACAAAACCCTAAGTCTATTTAACATCTTTCTTTTATGTTATTTTCATTATTTTTGCAGGTAGCCTTCAAGGGAGAAAGTTGGAGCAGCAAGTTTGAAGAAATTTTTCAAGATTCAAGAACGTAGCTTGCTGGTTTTTCATCATATTTTTCAGATCAGCAACATAAACCCTTGCTTTTTCAAGCTTTTTCATCCAGAAGATCAAACTTTTCAAGAAGAAGACCAAGGCATTCCATTTTTCAATCATCTGGGTCTTTTCTCTTCAGTCTTCTGAAGGTTTTTCAAGAAATTTTCATCAAGTTGCAGCAGCTGCTTTTTATTTGCATGTCAGTGAAATCTTCAGGGTTTGCAAATTTGGATCATCTGGGTCCTCTCAAAACAGTCTTCTGGAGAAAACCCATATCACAGCTTTTTCAAGAAAATTTCAAATTCGAGAGTTGGCTGCTTTTTCAATCAGCCATCAGTGTTTTTCAAATCTGATCAACTGGGTCCATTTCTAATGATATTCTGAACAAAACCCAGGTGCTAGCTTTTTCGGTGAAAAATTGAAGAAATTAGGGTTTGCTGCTTTTTCAGTCAAAATTCAAGATTTTCAAAAACGGACGATCTGGGTTGTCTTGCAACGAGATTCTGAGCAAAACCCATATCTCAGAAAAAATCCCAAAAAAAGTGTCCGTTTGAGGCCAAAAACCAGCATTCTAAAAAAAGAAAGTTGCTCAAGACTTGTCTGAACATAGGCGAGTTTACAGTCATTCTTCAAGGTTTTCAATATGGAATACACTCCCCTCGAGTTTAAGAGCAAATCAGCACTATGTCAGAACTTCATCATCTCAGCTGAAGAACGAGAGAAGGTGTCATATGAGAAAGAGGAAAGGTATCGGAAAAGAGTGTTGCAATACTCTTATGATGGAAATCAAGAGAGGTGTCAGAAGCATAAAGTTGCAGAGCCGCCAAGTTATCAATTAGTGAGTCATCTTTTTGGGCAGCGATGTTTTGCAAGAATAGAACTCATAAAGCAACTGAAGAAGTGAAAGATCCTCTAGGTTTGATCACAAAAGGCGAAGAGATCTTGGAGAATCAGAATATTGCCTTAGTTGGCATAGATGCACCGAACCGGGACACAATCTCAAAATTCCTAGCGGATGTGATCGAGTTTTAAAGCAGCTTTCTTCTAGAAGCTTTCTTTCCCGCTTTCTTTCTATTCTTGGAATAATCCTTATCCATTCTTTGAGGATAGAAAGAAGATAAGATGTAATAGTTGGCGTTTCCCGCTTTTTCTGCTTTTAGGGTTTTATCTTTCTAGATTTAGTAATAAAGCTTGCTTGCTGAGCAAGCCCTAGATTGTGAAAGCAAGGAGATTTTAGGGTTCCTACTCCTCTGCTTCTCTATAAATAAGAGCCTTTGCTCATTTATTCTTTAACGGTTATTGCGATAACAACTACTTTGAGTCTCTTTTAGCCAGTAAGTTGTTATTCAGTGTCAGTTCACTTTGTGTTGGAACGGTTATTGTGTTAGCAAATTGCGAGCCTGTATTGCAGCAAGTTGTTATTCAGTTTCAGTTCAATTGTGTTGTGATAAGCAAATTGTTGAGCCTCTTTAGCCAACAAGGAGTTAGTGTAATTGCTGTTTCTATTGTGTAAGAGAAAGATTGCAAGCCTCTTTAGCTGCAATTTCTTGTTCCAGGCATGTTAGAAGTGAGCTTTGTTCCAGAAGTTTGAGTAATAAAATCATGAGCCTCCTTTGCCTTGATCCAAAATCTCAGATTTCAGTTATTTGTGTTATGCTTCTATGATCTCGATTTCAGCTTGCATTGAAGTGTGTAGATGTTTGTTGAGAAAGAGTTTATCGAAGTATTTTGTCAGAAAATCTACCTTGTTAATTTCTAACTTCTCTTGCTCTGCTATTACTTGAGAGGTTAGGAACGTCTTTAGTCTAGGTTAGTCGTAGTTGAAGTTCTTATCAGAAAATCTCAGCTGCGGCGTTTGTGTTTTATAAACCTTGTGCTCTAAGCTGATCAAAAAGATAGGCAACTTAGTTTTAGTTTACTTTCTTGAATACCATCAGCAAGAGGGAGCTTCCCCTCCTAATTTGAACAGCAGTTTATCTGTGCATAGCTGTCCGTTTCAAATACGCATTCCAGAGGTGCGAATTTAAACGCCAACAGTTTTCTGGCGCCCACCGTGGGGCACGAGGCATAAAACAACAAAGAAAGCTTAGGCTTTATGTCACGGGTATGACTATCTGGCACCCTATTGCTTGATCCAGTAGAAGCAATGGGTGATAACAACAATAATGCTGGAAGGAACCTGAGACGTCCACCCCCATTACCTTGGGGTAACATCATTGGACCTTTGGCTTTGCAGGAACATCATGAATTGCCTAAGGGTTCGAGGAAGCACTTTCCACGGTTTCATGGCGATGGGACTCAACACCCTGATGATCATCTTTCAGCCTTCTCAACGGCTTGCGCCATCTTGCACGTGGAACATGAAGACATCGCAGTGCGTCTCTTTGTGGAGACTCTTATTGAAAATGCTGCTGATTGGTTCAGTCACTTAGAGCCGGGTATTATCACAAGCTGGGCGACTATGATCGAGAAATTCTTGGCGAGATTCAAGCCCGCTGAAGACAGTCATCTATTGTTTTCTCAACTTGCAAATTCAAAGATGGAGTACAACGAGCCTATGAGGGAGTTTGTAGCAAGATTTAATCGTCTTGTTACGCGGATTTCTTCTACACTTAATCCATCGCCGGAGATTCTGATGAGTTGCTTCATAAATGCTCTTCCATCAGAAATAGCTTTCTTCTTGAAAACGGCAAAAGAAACGGAATTGACGGATGCACAAAGGCACGCCATTGAGCTGGAAGATAATATGATCATTTCTGGCATAATGAAGAAGGATTCAATCAGGCCTCTAGTTCAAAATTCTGCAGATCCACTGCTACAGAAGGTAGCCAATGAGGAGCTTGCACTACCACCACCACAATATCAACTTCAACAACAGTATCAAATTCAGCAGCCGTATCAACCAAGGAGAAATGATTTTCAGCCTTACAACAGTTATAGGCCACGGTTGCTAGCACCGCCACCAAGACAAATAGTTGAAGCTGCACCACACGCAGTATTTTGTTCCTTTCATGATACCGATGAGCATGCCGGCTCTACATGTCCTGAGAACTTAAGAATGAATCAGATTATGGGATATGCTGATACTGCACCCAGTTCCAGTTTCGTCCCAACACCAAGTTCGAATGTTGTCTCACCACAGACGGACAACTTCGATGGCGACTCCGCAGCGGGATGTTTTGAACCCGTTATTGAAGAAAAAGAATACCTCTGCCACCGCTCTCTTGCAGCAAATCATGGAAGACACTCTTTTCCTACGTTTACAGGTGCTTTGCACTTGCAAGCACAGAAAGAAGAAGAAGAGAGATGGCAAACGCAAAAAGAAGAAGAGAAGAGGAGAGCTAGAGAACAAGAGAATGCTAAAGTGGTTGCTCGAGACCCATCTCCAACCAAGTTTGACATTGTAGATGCCTTGATGAAGAACACGGTGCAGATTTCTCAGTTGGAATATCTTCGTGATCATCCTGAGCAGCTGGACAGAATAATACAACATGCAAAGAAAGAAGCTTCAATTCAGCCTACATTGCTCGAGTCATCTGTTCCAGTGAAAGAAAAGCCTAAACCTTTCTTTATATCTTTGTGTATAGGAGGGTTTAAATTGAGCAATTGTATCATTGATTCAGGAGCCTCAGACAACGTAATGCCTCTACAAGTAATGAAGGCATTGGGACTCTCGTGCACAGAAACTCAAAACGAGTGCTATTCACTTCAGTCTGAGTTGGTACCATTGGTTGGACAAATGAAGAATACTCAAGTAAGGTTGGCAGCATGTCCAGAGAAAAGAATTGTGATGAATATCCTAGTGGCTGACATTCCACCTAGCTACGGGATGTTGTTGAGCCGGAGCTTCTGCAGAGATCTTGGTGGTGCAATGCAATTAGATTGGTCGTCTGCAACCATTCCTGTGGAGGAAGGTAGAATCAAGATAGAACCTGAACCCAAATCCCAGTTCATGGTGGTGAAAATCCCAAACCCCCCACCCCAAACCCTTTATCAAGGAATAGGTCTTGGTAATTATGTGATGTTGTCGGAGGTGGAAACTGAAGACCAAAATATTGCTAGTCCAGAAAAGAGACCGACAGAGGATGCAAATTTATGGACAATACAGTTTGATGAGGGTTGTTCTAATACAAAATCAGGAGCAGGGGAAGTGATCATCTCCCCTAAAGAACAATTCTACCCATTGTCATATGGCCTGCAATTGGAGTTTACTGAAGCTGAAAAAGAGGCGCTTTTGTTAGGCCTCAAAAATGCCAAAGACATGGGAATTGAACTCCTATGTGTTAAAGGGGATGTGGAGTTGATCGATGAGCCAATCAAAGGATATTTTCAGGTCAGAAAGGATCATCTACGACATTATAGAAATCGGGTGTGGAATGCGATCGATTGGTTTGAAGAGTTCGACGATAGAGACATCCTAGAGTTCAATGGTAGAAACACCCCAAAGATTGACAACGGAGAGATCCCGAAGATGAATGACAACAAAGTTGGTGACTCAGTGGTACCTTCCTCCTTCCTTGCGCCATATTCTAACTTTTGTCAAAGTGTCTCTGGCTGGACGTATGAAGATACGAGAATCTTCATCCCTGAAGATTTGTCTCCTGCGATACCCAAGAGAAGAGAAGTAAAGCCTTTCCGGCAGAAACGACATCCTTCAGAGGTGGAGTAAATTTTCTGTGAATATTTTCCTTTATGTTTTCGTGATGTGTTTCCCCTTTTCGTGATGTTTTCGTTATGTTGTATTTCCCATTTCCGTAACAGTCTTGTTGTGTTTTAGGTGATTAGGAGTCTTGTTTTAGGTGATTTGTAGGGAAGTCCAACTATTAGGTGATTTCTAGGAAGTCCGGTTATAGGTGATTAAAGAAAGTCTTGCAAACTAGGTGATTAGGAAATAATGTTGACTCCGATACCCAATGGACAAGGCACTGGTCTATGCTTAAAATTCCAGAGATTCTATGGTTCTCCTATGCCGTAAGTATCCGCCATGGTCCCCAAACAGAGCCAATGTTGTACCCCAAAATTAAAATTTTTGTTACACTTAGACATTTTGAAGAAATGAGTAAAAGTCTTGTCAAATCAGTCAAAAAGGTCAAAATTTGGGTGTGCATGTCTTGCATGAGGGGTTAAAACACAAAATTTTCAATTTCGGCGATTTAGTGCGCTTTAAGAGCAGCTTAACCTACAAAACCGGATCTCAGTTTTTCATCCCTAAAATTTAGGAAAGCTGCTATTTTTAGAAATTTTCTAAAGAATATTATTAGCGTTTTAAAGGTTTTTCTGAGTTTCTTCCGAAATGGATCTTGTGAGAATTTTCTAAAAAATAGAAAATTTCTAAAAATAGAAAGTTTGTCCGCCAGGGTCCAAACTGATTTTGATTGGCTCAAAATACGTCCATATCAGATTGGTGCAGTCATAATCTCAAAATAGTCAGTTTTGCCCTTGTGGGTCTATTCTGCTTTTTCAGAAGCATATATGGAGCTCCGAGGTCATCAATGGAGGTCATTCGGCTGCCAGGCATCAAAATCAACACTCAGGCTTTCAACAGAAGATGAAATGATGAACATGCACGAAGAATGAAGAAGAAGATAAAAAATGATGAAAATTTCTTTCTTGTAGAGTTTGGGGGCGCCCTAGTGAAGGCCCACCTTTTTAAGTGCCGGATGAAGGAATTGGGAGTTCACAGGTCTCGATGAAAGTTGTTGATTTCGATCGACCGCGATGGATATCTGAAATCGGAGAATCAGGCAATCGATCTCGGCAAATTCAGAGTCAAAGTGGAAGGTATGAAATGAGATCTGAAGAGCTTGAAGAATAAGTCAGAAAATTTTTCTAAGTCGGAAAGCTGGCGTGATTGAAGGCGCCCAACTTTTCAAGGGTGCAAACAGTGGAAATTGCAATCAAGGTTATAACGGGATGTCTTCATAATGCAACAGGCTTTCCAACGAGCTATCCAGCACGACAAACGGAGTTCGCAGTCACCAGATTCAAAGAGCTGAACAGAAGGTCCGATGAGAGTTGAAAAGAGAGATCTAAAAGCAAAGGTGAAAAAGGTGAAAAATAAACTAAGTGTTGGTAAAGTGGGCGCCCCCAGTCAAGATAGGCGCCCAAGCTTTTGAAGGGTTAAAAGATGCTTTTTGGCAGAAGTGTTTCCAGAAGACCCCTCCTAAAATCTTCTCAGCTTCGCAATGAGCACAACCATCAGTCAATCCGACACCCGGAGCTCAAGATTCAACAAGGTCGCTCGAAGAAGTGAAAGACATGAATAAATTGAAAATTTTTCTAAGTCTGATGAAACTGGGCGCCCCCCTTGAAGAAAGGCGCCCAAACTTTAAAGCCTCCAAATGATGGAATTCGCAAAAGTAACGTCCAAGAAGGCCTCACCAAAATCAGTCTGGCTATCCAACGAAATATTCAGACAGTCAGTCGGATCAGTATTGCTCCCAAAATCGAGGATTCATTAGAAAATCAAAGGGAGAAGGAAGAAATTGAAGATAAAAAAAAATGGCTAACACTGTGAAAGTTCGGAGCCCCTCGAAGAAAAAGGCTCCCATGAATTCAGAGGTCAAGATCAAGTTTTTAGCCAAAGGCTCCTCCAGAACATCCTTCTCAGTTTCAGTCAAGCTCCGTCGTGAACCACTCAGCTCGCCTGTCGGGTTGGTCTGTCAACGAGAAATCAGTGGCGAAGTAGCATGTAAAAATGGAGAAAAGTTGAAAAAGTCAAATTTTTGACTAACACTGGTGAAAATAAGCGCCCCTCTTGGAGAAAGGCGCCCAAAGTTTCATGCCTTAGAAAATTTTCATAGATTTTCGAAATTTTCAAGATTGCAAGAGAAGAAAGAGGCGTCCAAGTTCAATGAAGCTGAGATTTAGGGTTTTGGAGATAAAAGCAAAAGAAAGCAAAGCAAAGACAAAACCCTAAGTCTATTTAACATCTTTCTTTTATGTTATTTTCATTATTTTTGCAGGTAGCCTTCAAGGGAGAAAGTTGGAGCAGCAAGTTTGAAGAAATTTTTCAAGATTCAAGAACGTAGCTTGCTGGTTTTTCATCATATTTTTCAGATCAGCAACATAAACCCTTGCTTTTCCAAGCTTTTTCATCCAGAAGATCAAACTTTTCAAGAAGAAGACCAAGGCATTCCATTTTTCAATCATCTGGGTCTTTTCTCTTTAGTCTTCTGAAGGTTTTTTAAGAAATTTTCATCAAGTTGCAGCAGCTGCTTTTTATTTGCATGTCAGTGAAATCTTCAGGGTTTGCAAATTTGGATCATCTGGGTCCTCTCAAAACAGTCTTCTGGAGAAAACCCATATCACAGCTTTTTCAAGAAAATTTCAAATTCGAGAGTTGGCTGCTTTTTCAATCAGCCATCAGTGTTTTTCAAATCTGATCAACTGGGTCCATTTCTAATGATATTCTGAACAAAACCCAGGTGCTAGCTTTTTCGGTGAAAAATTGAAGAAATTAGGGTTTGCTGCTTTTTCAGTGAAAATTCAAGATTTTCAAAAACGGACGATCTGGGTTGTCTTGCAACGAGATTCTGAGCAAAACCCATATCTCAGAAAAAATCCCAAAAAAAGTGTCCGTTTGAGGCCAAAAACCAGCATTCTAAAAAAAGAAAGTTGCTCAAGACTTGTCTGAACATAGGCGAGTTTACAGTCATTCTTCAAGGTTTTCAATATGGAGCAAATCAGCACTATGTCAGAACTTCATCATCTCAAAGAACGAGAGAAGGTGTGATATGAGAAAGAGGAAAGGTATCGGAAAAGAGTGTTGCAATACTCTTCTGATGGAAATCAAGAGAGGTGTCAGAAGCATAAAGTTGCAGAGCCGCCAAGTTATCAATTAGTGAGTCATCTTTTTGGGCAGCGATGTTTTGCAAGAATAGAACTCATAAAGCAACTGAAGAAGTGAAAGATCCTCTAGGTTTGATCACAAAAGGCGAAGAGATCTTGGAGAATCAGAATATTGCCTTAGTTGGCATAGATGCACCGAACCGGGACACAATCTCAAATTTCCTAGCGGATGTGATCGAGTTTTAAAGCAGCTTTCTTCTAGAAGCTTTCTTTCCCGCTTTCTTTCTATTCTTGGAATAATCCTTATCCATTCTTTGAGGATAGAAAGAAGATAAGATGTAATAGTTGGCGTTTCCCGCTTTTTCTGCTTTCTAGGGTTTTTGTTATCTTCTTTCTAGATTTAGTAATAAAGCTTGCTTGCCGAGCAAGCCCTAGATTGTGAAAGCAAGGAGATTTTAGGGTTCCCTACTCCTCTGCTTCTCTATAAATAAGAGCCTTTGCTCATTTAGTTTCTTTAACGGTTATTGCGATAACAAACTGCTGAGTCTCTTTTAGCCAGTAAGTTGTTATTCAGTGTCAGTTCACTTTGTGTTGGAACGGTTATTGTGTTAGCAAATTGCGAGCCTGTATTGCAGCAAGTTGTTATTCAGTTTCAGTTCAATTGTGTTGTGATAAGCAAATTGTTGAGCCTCTTTAGCCAACAAGGAGTTAGTGTAATTGCTGTTTCTATTGTGTAAGAGAAAGATTGCAAGCCTCTTTAGCTGCAATTTCTTGTTCCAGGCATGTTAGAAGTGAGCTTTGTTCCAGAAGTTTGAGTAATAAAATCATGAGCCTCCTTTGCCTTGATCCAAAATCTCAGATTTCAGTTATTTGTGTTATGCTTCTATGATCTCGATTTCAGCTTGCATTGAAGTGTGTAGATGTTTGTTGAGAAAGAGTTTATCGAAGTATTTTGTCAGAAAATCTACCTTGTTAATTTCTAACTTCTCTTGCTCTGCTATTACTTGAGAGGTTAGGAACGTCTTTAGTCTAGGTTAGTCGTAGTTGAAGTTCTTAAATCAGAAAATCTCAGCTGCGGCGTTTGTGTTTTATAAACCTTGTGCTCTAAGCTGATCAAAAAGATAGGCAACTTAGTTTTAGTTTACTTTCTTGAATACCATCAGCAAGAGGGAGCTTCCCCTCCTAATTTGAACAGCAGTTTATCTGTGCATAGCTGTCCGTTTCAAATACGCATTCCAGAGGTGCGAATTTAAACGCCAACATTTCACATGGTAATAATTGGTTGATAAGCATGTTTTAGGCTTCACAATGTCTCTGTGTAACTCCATTTTTGAAAGTTACTTCTTCTTGCTCTCCCTGACTTGAAATATAAGAATTTCGAAAATAAGACCCTGCTGTTTACTGAGAAATCAGAACTTTGAAAGGGGTTGTTTGATGAATCAGCAACAAAAGAATTTGAGTGCCCTTATTGAAGTAGAAGCTTGGAAACTCTTCTCATATACTGTTCTTATTTGGTTTTACTATTTTGGTGTCAAAACTCAGTTTTGTCTGCATGTTACAGCAGCAATCTATGATTAAACTTGGGGGCTTGAACTGATATCTTACACTGAGGATAGCAACTTCATGCAGTTCTAAGATGGGAAAGCACAACTTATACCCTTTCATGGTTCATGAATTCATTGCCAATTTAGTTCGCCATTTTAGAGAGGCCTTGCTAGATAGGAAGTGCAACATAACTTAAGTGTTTAAGTTCCTGTTTTCTGGTTGCACTTTCACAACCTTATTGCCACTTAGGTCACACTTTTGTAGTAGTAATGTTAAGGAGAAGGTGTGAGAAACTTGTTTCAGTAAACCTTACCTTTACTGGTCATGAAGTTCGAACCACTTTGCCACCAAAATTCCCATTTCACATTGGCATTGCCACTGATAAAGGGCGACTCTCATACTTTGTAAAATTTTTCTTTGCTTTTGTTGTGCTTTTCCTCCAATTCTGCCTCTTAGTTTGTGCTTTTGAACTGGTTATTCCATTTGGGAAGTGTAACATAACTTTAAGACTATAAATTCCTCTTAGCTTGTTGCATTTTCCTTAAGCCATTACCATTTTCACATGGCAATGCCATTTGAAAAGTGTCACTCAGTTACCCTTCTCCATCTCTAAAGCTTACCATGAATCTATTAGGCTTTAGTCACTTTGGTTGAACTTCTTTATGCCATTGCCACTAGAATCGAATCTTTAGACTGACAATTCCATTAAAAAGGTGTGATCCTTCCCTTAGATAAATACATTTTCTCCTTATCACCATTTTCAACTGAAGTAGCCATTTAATTCATAGCATTGTTGCTCCATTTGTTTTGCTTGAATGGAGTGCTGAAAAGAATTTGTAAAATATTTCCCAGCCTTGTCTTTGCCATTTAGTCTTTAAAAGCCTGACTAATCGTAGTTTGCCATTCCTCACCAATGAATGATCTGTGAGCACTGTTAGTAGACAAACTAGGCTACAACTTCATAACTTGACAGATTGACATGAAGGATAACCTGACTAACATTGACTAGCATGACACAGATATTGACCAAAAATTTGACAGAAAAGACAAAGTTTTGCAGGGGTATCAATATTGGTACTAACACTTTCTGGGTTTGTAATCCTGAAAAAGTAAATCTTCTTTATCAAGACATGTGTTGGAAACCTTGATAATCAGTACTCTACCTTGACACTTGATTTCCTTTCCTCATATATAAGTTGTCATATTGATCTTGTTTGACATGCTCGAAATCTTCCTTCTGTGGGCCCTGCAAAGGTCTTATCTTGAATTGACAATGACAACATTGAATAGTACTAGAATCAAGGACATAGATTTGACTTACAAATGAGAAATGACTGGATGTTGGCTTACAACTTGACACAGTTTGATTTTTTTTTGTTGTTGTATGGGTACGCCATTATTACTCTTTAGTAGTCTTCATTTATTTCTTTTGTATTTTTGTAAATTTGAAAACATTCATTATTGTGCATTAGTTCATTCTTCACATCTTGACTAGTAGAATGCAAAGCAGGTGAATAAACATGCACACTGAATGGATTTTGTCATATTCTGTGTTATGAGATGTGTGAAAAGGGACTTTAAGATTGCAAGTCAATCCTACTTTAGAACTTCAAATGCTCATGTATACACCATTTTCTAGATTACGTACACATTGTTTATTTGCCAAAAATTTCCAACACCTTTTGTAATGTGCAGGTCATTTCTAATCTACCCTTTAATATCACTACTGAGGTGCTAAAGATACTTCTTCCAATGGGAGATGTATTCTCTCATGTTGTGTTGCTTCTACAGGTTTGATCTAAGCATATTCATTTTTAGTTTTGTAGATGTATTGCTTATTTAGATTATTTAATCAAGGATGGTTTTTGTATTGGCATTATTGAGAGCATGTGCAAGTTTCAATTTTTGTGAGGAAATATTTTTCTCATGCTTCCTTTTGCATTACATTCTTTAGTATGTGTGTGCTTGCTCAGCTGTTGACCTGTATATAATAACCCTGTTGACAATATATGATTTTGCTTTGGAGTTGAACTTTGATAGTTTATTTTAATGACAAACCAAGCATATTGTCTGCATTATTTCTATGGATACTTATAATCCTTACTAGCTCTCTCTATTGGATTTATGCACTCGATTGAAATAGCAGAAGAGACAACAATAACAAGAGGCATGAATCAGAGGTAAGTTTATTGGTGTAGGAATGCCATATTTATACATGCTTTGATGTTAGGTACATAACCAATAGGTGGTTATACCTAATTTAAGTTTCATTTATAATAGAACATTCGTTATTAATAATCTCACTTATTTTAAACTTAAACTATTTGAAATCTGCTATGAACCAATGCACCTAATTATTATAGAACTCTCCGTTAATGTCCATTTGGATAGCCTCATGACAAAAACATTTTTAATTAGGGAGAGAGAATATTTCAATATTCAAACCATGTTTTCAAAAAGCTCATGAATCATCTTTGATTTCTTCCTTTATCTCTCTCCCTCTTTCAAAGGTTGTAACTTGTTTTCCTCATAAAGTTTTTGGCATGTGAAGGCCTACAAAACCTTTCAATGTGACCTAGTTTACCACACCAATAATGTCTTTGAGGTTGTTTGCCAACATTGTCTCCATTCAAAAGTATCTTTGTTATTTTTGTTATTCATTTCCGTTAGTTTTAATATGTGCCAGCGATTCATTCTCTTCAAATTTATTTTCTTGTCTTTCAGTCGTCCGCTGTTCTTTCCATAGCAAATAATCTGAACTCTTCTCAAAATCCTAGCTTCTTGTGGTAAGTGACAAAGTTTCCACTATTCATTCATAAGCTTTAGGTGAACTTCATAACATATTTGATTTAAATTTTTCATTGTCCATAGTTTACCATGGGACATTAGGATGACTTCTAATGTCCAATTTTTCTAATGATCACTCATTGATTCACTTTTCTATACTTTTTTAACAATTTAATTCACACCTTTCAGTGCGAGGCAAAATGGAACGATGTGTATGGTGGAACCATTCTTCAAATTAGAAGGAGAAACTCCCTATAACAAAAATTAATCTAATCTAAACAATAAATACTTGTTATTTACAATATGCATGGTATTTTTTTGGAGTGATTGCCATATAGTGAATGAAGCAAAAAGTGTGTTTTTGAGTATGTAATACAAATATAAAATAAAACCAAATACGTTTATGCTGTTAAACTAAATGCATAAACTGAGCTATACAAGTACACGTAAAGCTAATATTGGTTCAAACAACACAAAAGATGGTAAATCAGAAGAGGGGAATGGCGTATAAAACTAATAGACCCACTTCATTGAGATCTGCAATACAAAGCTTATAGTTACAATAATATTAGAATATTAGTTTAGTATAATAATAAAGTGTGTGTATACTTGTCTGTAATAAGTAGTTGTAGTTATTTTGTTGTAACACTACTATTTATTTTTAGTATATGATCAATAATATGATGTGGTGCTCTCAACTTGATTAAGTATACCATTTCCTCTCAATGTCATTATTTGGTTTTTACTAACATTGGTATCAAAGTTGGATCTAGTTGATCATATGAAATTTGAAGAAGGTTAGGAAGATAGAAGGATGAAAGATGCCTAGCACAATTCTATATTTGAAAGAGAAAATCATAGTCAAGAATTTGAAGTTTTTGCAGTAATGAAGAGTTTGTAGAGGATTTCAAGGGTTTTCTTTGAAAGATCAAAGATCTAGAAAGTTGTCTAGTTGTTGGTTTTTGCAGTCACATAGATGAGTAAATTGTGGCAAAAATTAGTAGAATTAGTCATGGCTAGGGCACATGGGAAGATTTGTAGTGATTGGAGGATTTAGTTGCATTTAGGTCACGTGCTTGACATTATTTGCAACAACATCATGCTTCTTTTGTGTAAAATTTTTATAATCAGATTAATGCACAGAAAATTAATTCAAACTTAGACACAGCAACACAGCAGATACCCTGGGAAAACCCTCCTCTTGAGGGAGAAAAACCCAGCAACAAAGATCTCAGTTATATATATAAATTGAGGCAACAATTCTCTTTACAATGAGGCCAGTCACAAGGCCAAACTTCAGCACCTAACACAGATGCAATGATAATCTGCACTTCACTAAACTATTTCTGTCCTTGACTGAAATTCGCAATCTGCTCTAAATGAAATTCGCACTCTCTAAAGAATAATATATATCGAACTTACTTGATTGATTACAATGAGAGAGTTATCTCTTATATATACAACATGAAGGGACGCCACCCTTAACTTGATACAAGTCGGCCAAGAACAAAATATATCTCCTTTTAATTAATCGCGCCAATGAAGGAAGTCGGCCCTTAACACAAAAGACGTGACTTTACATTTAATCATTATTTGCTTTAATAAATCGAAGTGACACCTCAACATTATGCCTCTTGAGATCTTATAAATTAAATAGCATATAGCTATCATTTAATTTATTCGCTGTGGGAGATCGCTGGAGTATTAGATCGACGCTGAACAGATTAATATCATTAACACTCCCTCTTAGCTAGAGAGAATACTTCCAGCTGCGCAATACAAATCACCTCATCGTGATGTCTACCTCTATGGCTACAACCATAAGTGAACAAGAAGAATATCACCTCAACGTGATATTAGATATCGCCTCAACACGATATCAACCATAATATGGTGTGTACAAGTGTTCATCACTTGCGTGATGTTGTCACCTCAACGTGACATTCACAAGTACAAGATGTGTCATGGAGTCTCACACATGATATCCACCATGACTCAAGCTCAGATGGTGGAAACAAGGGCTTACACCTCAAATTCCTCCGTCTCAGAGGAAAATACATTAACAAGGACTTGCACCTCAAATTCTTGCGTCTCAGAAGAAAATGTATTAACAAGGCTCACTGATACTGAGACTCTTACTCAGTCAAGGCTGGATTCTCCACCATACAAAGCTTATCTCAGAAGTACACAAACTTTATCCTGGCGAGAGGCTTGGTGAGAATATCTGCCATTTGCTCATCAGTGCTAATGTACCTCAACTGTACAGCCTTCCGTAGTACCATATCTCTAATATAGTGGTACTTGATCTCAACATGCTTGGTTCTGTCATGAAACACAGGATTGACAGAAAGCTTCACACAACTCTGATTATCACAATGAATGATAGTAGGCTCCATTGATTGTCCAAACAATCCGCAAGGAGCTTACGGCCATACTACTGAAGCGCTATACAAGCAAAGAATGTACTCGCCTCGTTGTACTCAATGCTACGATGATCGCTTCCTACCGCATGAGGAAATTCATAGCGTAACCCAACCAAGCAACAATGAGGTTTCTTCCGATTGCGGACAATAACCTCGCCTAATCGTAATGAAACCATGTAACTCCAAGTCTGCATCTGAAGTATACCTTAACCCATATCCAACTGTGCCACGCAAGTATCTCAGGATATGTTTAGCTGCAACATGATGTATCTGTCTCGGATCACACATAAACTGGCTAAGTGCACTCACTGCATGGCAAATATCAGGTCTAATGTTAACTAGATACATCAAGGATCCAATCAGCTGTCTGTACAATGTAGGATCCACCAAATCTGAACTAGCTGCAGCCTCCTTCAATTTATGAAGGTTGGTCTCCATAGGTGTAGACATGGATTTGCAATCCATCATGCCAAATCTCTTAAGTATATCAATGGTGTACTTCCCTTGACTTAGAATCATTCCATCTAGTTTCTGCCAGACTTCTAAGCCAAGGAAGTAATGCATGAGTCCAAGGTCCTTCATCTCAAATTCAGAAGTCAATTCCTTTGTACATTCCAGAATCAGGTGATCTTCTCCAGTAAGGATCAGATCGTCAACATATAAAACCAAAATTAATGCATCACCATTGATTACCTTGAAGTAGAGATTTGAATCAGCATCATTCTTTAAGAAGCCCAAACTTGATAGGTACCGATCAATCCTTTCGTACCATGCACGAGGAGCCTGCTTAAGACCATACAAGGCCTTCTTCAGTTTGCAAACATGTGACTCCTTCCCATGAATCTCAAATCCATCAGGTTGCTCTATATAAACCTCTTCCTCAATCACTCCATTGAGAAAATGTCTTCACGTCCATCTGGTGAATCTTCCATCCTCTGGATGCAGGAATAGCAATGATGGTTCTGACTGAAGTGTAGCGAGCAACAGGAGCAAATGTCTCATCATAATCAACTCCCTCTTTCTGAGAGAACCCACGAGCCACAAATCTTGCCTTGTACTTCTCAATGCTTCCATCTGCAACATGCTTAATCTTGAATAGCCATTTAGAAGATACCACGACTTGCCCCTGCCCAGGAACAATATCCCAAACATCATTTTAAGAATTGATCGATAACCTCTCCTCATAGCATCTCTCCAAACCCGATGACTAGATGCTTCCCCACGTAGGCTCAGATCTCTATAATCAATCTATCAACAAGGTAAATATAACCGAGAACTTATGTGGCCTTTTGTTTCTCCTAATGTGCCCTCTAGGAGTCGGAAAACTTTCAAATTCTTGCATAGTACCGCCCATAGAGGTCTTTCTTCCCAATAACAATGTCAAGAGGGCTCCATCAAGAGGTTCCAGGTCTTAATAGGATCGCCGCCTTCTTTGGTTCTCAAGTCTCTCCGAATCTCGTGAGTATGGTCAACTTCCCCATATCCCGGAGGGAGACTCTTCATTATCAATTTCCATATGAATCGATCTTCTAAATGCACATCTTTCCTAATGTGACATCCCTACTGATCTCGATCAACTTCTGACCTAGAATGTATATCCTGTAGGCTTTTGATGTCTCACTGTAGCCCACAAATATTCCCTTCTTGCCAAAAGGCTCCAACTTGGTTCTCTTTTCCTTGGGAACATGAATATAGACAGGACATCCAAAGATCCTCAGGTGACTGACTTCAGGCTTCTTCCCTGTAAAGGCTTCTTCTGGAGTCATATTCTCCAAGATCTTATGAGGACTTCTGTTTTGAACATACACAGCTGTCCTGGATGCTTCTGCCCATAGGAATGTTTGCAAATCTTGATCATGGATCATGGCCTTCGCTGCTTCCACAATCATTCTGTTCTTTCTTTTTGCAACACCGTTTTGTTGAGGATTATAGGGAACACAGAACTCCCTCTTAATCCCTCGCAGATCAATACAAAAAATTCGAAAACTACCAGAGGTGTATTCTCCACCATTGTCAAATATGAGGACTTTAATTCTTTTACCAGAAAGATTTTCTACCAAGGCTTTAAACTTTTTAAACTTATCCAACACTTCCTCAGACTCTTTAGATTTCAAAAAATAAATCCAAGTCTTCCTAGAGTGATCATCAATGAAAAGAACATAATACAAGAAACCACTCGAAGAAGGAATAGACATAGGTCCACATAAATCAGAATGAATAAGGTCTAAAATACACTTAGATCTATTTTCACTACTATGAAAAGGGGCTTTTATATTCTTACCTAATGTGCAGCCCTTGCAAGTACCTTAGTGCTCCTGGTTGAACTTAGGAAGGCCTGTCACCATCTTCTCCATGATAGGTAAGGCTCGGAAGTGTAGGTGAGCCAATCTCCGATGCCAAAGATCGCATAGACTTGAAGAGTCATGAACCAAAGCTTGTAATGAACGTGTGCAGACCTTGTAAAGGTTTTCATGTCTAACTCCAATTACTTGAGCATCCTTGAAGCTAGAGTTTTCCATCCACACTAGAACTTTTCCTTTGGAGAAGGCAACTTGATATCCTTTATCTTCCAAAGCTGAAATAGAAATAAGATTACACTTGATTCCAGGAACATAAAGAACATTACCCAATTGAAGCGATATGCCGGAATCCAAATGAAGTGTAGAGCCGGAATCCAAATGAAGTGTAGAGGTCCCAATTCCTTTCATGGAGTAGCTAGCATCATCTCCAATGATGACTTGTTCAGAAGACTCCTTTTCCACCAAACTTGATAAGTGCTCCTTAAAGCCGGTAATGTGTCGTGAAGCACCACTGTCGATTATCCAAGTGTTGGTGTCGGAAGGTACACTGCTTGATAATGCTGAATAGAACAAATATTCACTTGAATCCTTTTGAGGAGAGGCATCATCAACATCCGCACCGCCCGTTGTTTAGGTCTAGTTGGATTTCAATACTTGCTTAATCCCGGCCAAACTTATCACACCTAAAACATTGAATCTTGGACATATCCCTCTTCTTCTTGAATGGAGGTGCATCATCATTTCCCTTGTCCCGATTCCTTTTGAAGAATCCTTTCCTTCCATCTTTTCCTTTCTTCTTTGATGCATGGGAGGCGAGAACATGAATGTCTTCATTCTTTGAACTTTGACCCATGCCTCTTGCCACCAACCTTGATTCTTCTTGAATGCAATCAGATCTTAGGCGATCAAACTTAGGCAATTTCGATCTTGCACTGATTCCTTGAATGAAGGATTCCCAAGACAAAGGTAGCCCATTGAGGGCGAGCATGGTCAAATCCTTGTCATCAACCATATACCCAATTGTTGAGAGCCGATCTCTCAAATTTGAAATCCTCATGAAGTATGTAGTAACAGATTCTCCCTTTGACATCTTCACATGATGCAATTGATGCTTTAGAGCAAGAGCTCGGCTGGTATTGTTGACTTCGTACATCTCTTCCAAGGTCTTGAGCATATCTCTTGCTGTCTTCAACTTAGAGATGATAGGAACAATATGATCCTTGACGGAATCAACCAATATCTTCATTGCTTTAATGTCTTTCTTCAGCCACTGCAACTTTTCTTCTTCCTCCTCAGGTTCAGAAATGCTAGACTCCACGAACTCACCGAAGTCATTTTCACGCAAGGTGAGCATGATCCTAAATCTCCATGAAGTGAAGTTAGATGCACCTTCGAGTCTATCTTCAACCTTCAAACCATTCACCATCTTGACTGATGTAGATAAGTGAACAACAAAAGGGTATGCTGATTTGCAATAATCTGATCACGATCCTCTCAAACCCGCTTTGATACCAATTAAATTTTTATAATCAGATTAATGCACAGAAAAATAATTCAAAATTAGACACAACAACACAGCAGATACCTTGGGAAAACCCTCCTCTTGAGGGAGAAAAACCCAGCAACAAAGATCTCACTTATATATATAAATTGAGGCAACAATTCTCTTTACAATGAGGCCAGTCACAAGGCCAAA
>VDFB02000007.1:234045189-234073016 GCA_007258455.2 Sequoia sempervirens
CTCCTCGAAAAGAATTAAAATATATAGATTTGTAGTGGTTTTAAAAGGTATTTATTCAGATAGATTTGAGATTTTTAAGGTAGTAAGTTTTAATATGTGGTTTAAGAATTTAGAATATTGTTATTATGGTCATTTTAAAGTATAGACAATTGGTCTTAAATGGTTTTCACAATTAATTTAAATATTGGAAGTGAATGTTAAGTTAGTATGGTGAAAGAGGAAATTTAAATGTATGGGTATGATTAGAGATTGATTAGGATATTCTCGAATTGGATAGTTTATTTGTGAAATGGGATTTTTAATCTTTTGGAAATTGACTTCCTTTATATTTATTTAATGGTTGATTTGTAAGTTCTCTTGATGAATAAGTCTTTTAGAGTACTTGTAATAGTTATCATGAATTGTTTTATTATGGGTAAGTTGTAAAGTTATTTAGTTTTGGTCGCTAATTGATTGGCTATTAAATATTGTTCTTGTTTGAATTTTTTGGTTGTTTTTTATGTGAATGTTTGGTGGAGTTGTGAGTGATTGAGTATTTAAGGTGTTCTTTAAATTTGATCCCTTGGATGCCTAGTTGCATGCTTTTACCTCTTTTATTAAGGGATTGTTTTTGGACATTTCCGTATTGGTATGAATGTCGTTGGAGATTAACTTTGATTCAAGGAATCCTTTGTCATTTAAATTTTGTTGCAATGTAATTGGGAATTTGTATTTTGTTGATGAGTTGTGGGAAGTTGATCTTCTTGGATTTCTGATTTATTTTGTATCAAAGTTATTTATGTGGTTTGGATGGGGTGGTTGATCTTATTTTAATATATTCACTCATTATATTTGAATTGAAATTGATCTGGTGGCCTTGCAATTATTGTTGTCATTGCTATGTTGTTTTTATGAAAGTGGTTTGTGTACCATCATAAGAGGGTTCTAGTGAGGAGAAAATTGAGGTCTCCCATGGAATGCCTAGTTGGTGGCTTTTGGTTTTATTAAGTGATTTTGTTTAAAGGTTGATTTTCTTTTGCGTTCCCTATTTGAGGTAACACCATTGTTGATTTTTGGATGGGTCTTGATGAATCTTCCCTTTTTATGGATTTTTTGAGTTACTCTCTTATTTGAGGAAATTTTATCCTTGTGTTGGATTTATTGGAGAAATACTCACGTTGCTTCACTTTACCTTTGTTTATGGGTTTTCATTCTTTTGGCTTCCAGAGGCTTGAGATGATTGATAATTGATGTTCTCTCTCTTTATGGGCCCTTGATGTGGCAAGTGTTTTGGTTTCATGATTTTAAAAGGGTTGTACGGAATTTGTTGAGACTTGGAAATTTGTATTTATAGCGAGATGGGTAATGCCTCGCATGCTTCTCGATTGTGATCTAATATTCTTATTTTGATGGTACAACCCTTGGTTTTTATGTTGTTGGGTCTCTAGGGAGAGTGGCTCCTTGTGGGGGCTGGCGTCCCGTTTAAGGGGAAGGGCTCAGGATAACCCACGAGTGAGTTAGTAAACAAGTGAAAACCTAATAATTAACTTAGGAGGGTTGGGTAGTAATATCATTACAAGATTAATAAAATGGATATAGTCTTCATTAGTGCTTTGTAGAACTAATGGAAGAGCTGAGAAAGTAGTGGTTGGCAAAGGTGTGACCTCGTCTTACGAGCTCCGCATAGTCTATGGACCCGGCGCCTCTAGTTGGGAGGAAGAGCATGAGACAGCCATGTAGATGGGGCCAAGCCTCCAGTTGGGAGGAAGAGCACAGGACAGCCCATGTAGGACTATGCGATGACACTCTCCCCTAGTTGCCCATGTGTTTTACTTTATTGAGTTCCTCTGGAAGTGGGTTATGGGAGTTGTTTTAGATTGTTGGTTGAATTGATTTAAATTGATTTATGATTATTGCTTTAATACATCTTTAGTATGTTTTGTGGTCTTGTATGATCTCATTTATATTTGATTTATGATCTTGTATCTTATGATACTGTGATATGATGTTATTGTATTGTTTAATTAAAATTTGGAATTGTATCATGTTTGTTAATTCAGTTTGATTTGGAAGTATTTTATGATCGTCCTTTGGTTACTTGTTTGCTGATCATTGCTTTGTTTTATGTGATGGGGTTTATGACTTTAAGTTATTATGTTGACTCTTGGGTGTTGTTGATTATGTCATGGTAATCCTTGAGTTTTATGATACTTTTGTATGGCATTGAGTCTTGTGGTTCCCTTTTGGATGTTCTTGGTTGAGGTCTCTTTCTTGTTAGCTCCTAGCACGGGGGGTGGGTCTTCGGACTCACATGGTCGGGTGGAACGTGCTAAGCACCCCATTGGGTCCCCAGTCGAGGATCGAGAGGTGCGGATTGGTGCGGTTGCAGCGACTTCAGTGTTGTATCCGTCTTGGAGCCAGTTTTCATCTATTTATTTGTATCATGATTCTTGTGTATGGTTTCCATTTATGTTTGGAAACACCTTTGTATCATTGTACCTCTAGAACATTGTACTGTAATGTAATGTTAACTCGGTGTGGTTATTGACCATGGCAATTGTAATTCAATGTGTTAAGTTAATTATGCATATGTTTTATTTGTGTACGCAGATGGTTCCTTATCAATGATTTTCATGTATGTGTTATAATTGTTAATGTTTATTTTGTTATGGATTATATCTTTGGATTTTATTCTTTATTGTTGTTGTGTGGATCTCAGTCTCGTAATGACTCCTCGTGTACCCCAAGGGATGTATGTGCTAATGAATCTACTTAAATGAAATTCATGTCATATCTTAATGTGTATTACCTGTATGTTATGTTTACTTTTTAAAAAAAATTGTGCTATAATTATTGTTTAATTGTCCTTTGGGGTTCGCACGGCGGGGCATTACACTATTGGTCTAGAGACATCATACATAGTGATGCCATTCCATAACTTTAGTAACTTGTCAATAAGAGGCTCGATATATACATTCATATTTTTAACTTGGTACTTACCTAGTTGAATGAACATAAATATTACATAATTATTATAACCATTTTACTACAATATATATAAATTAATGTGCATGACTATTGAATGAAAAAAATATAAGTCATTATGCAAAAAATAAGACAAATGAGATGCTACTACGTTAAAGAAAATTGATGTAAACAAATACTTAGAACAATCATTGACAACATTATGTGCTCCCTCTTTATTGATATCCATGGAGGAATGTTATTGTTGATAACAAAAATAGGCCACACCGAGTAAATAGATTTCAGCTCTCCAAATGGATTGACACCGTCTACTCCCAATGAAAGTATGAGATTACAAGGTTCTTCTTTAAAGTGTGGCCATTTTTACCCCATGTCCCTAAATGCGGAACCATCTGTAGGAATTTGAAGAATGTCATCTCCACTTCTATTTTGTGCATGGTAATCCATAAATTGCGCTAAGCTTTCACACCTAAATAATTGTTGCATATATGGAATAATGGGAATATAATGAAGAACCTTGTGAGACACCTTTTTTGTTAGTTGATCTATTTGATATCTATTGATATGACATTCTAGGCATTCTTATTTTTTATGATATATAATATGATCATTGGGACATACATCTATTGCTTGATACTCCATTCTGATATCCTTCATAATGGCAGATAAATCTCGGTATGAACGAGGTAAAATATTTGATGGTGATAACAAAATTTCACCAGTCAATCTACAACAACAAAAAAAATTGTTAATATAAAGAATATTAATGGTACATATTTCATCCTTTATTTACTAGTGATGAACTAACAAAAATTAAAATAGATGAAAAAAGATGGCATATATGGTATACCTTAAGATCCATAGATTGTTATATTTGATAAACCATTCATAACCTTCAAGTTCAACAACAACAATATAACAGAGAGAAGAGTTGTTTGGGAGCCTTCATAAAGGGGCTCGTATGCCTTCTCAAATACAGGTAAATCATGAACACCATCAAAGTCATCTTGATCATCATGATCAACTCAACCACTAAATGTGTCATGGATCAATGTATATGTACCATCATCTTCAACTATGTTTTCTGGAACATGATCATCTTCTTCCATAGGATCATTAACTTCATCTTCGATGTTCACAGCTCCATGTTCGTCCACTTGCAAAACCACATTTTTCAGGCCGTGATAATCCATATCATCTTCCCTAGGGCGCCCCACCTTTATAGTAATGATAGACACAAATAAACCATGATCATGATCAAGTGATTATATATATATAATGTTAAAATGATATAACAATTTATAAATTCAATCAATATAAACACATATAATGAACAACTTACCAATGGACAATAATTATGCCCCCTTCAATGTGACCATGCTACCTACAATGTTTCTCAATTGTTGTGATTAAAATTCATCTCGTCTTTAAGCCCTTGCAATTATTGCAAGGACAATAACATTTCCCATCACCCTTTCTTTTCAATATAGCCCACAATCTATCAAGTGTCTCTTCATTTTGTTTTGGACTAATATTATCCTACATCATGATTTTTCTTTACCAAGCTTGACTCTTTAGATCTTCAAAAAATATCAAACTCACACTCCAATAATTTTTATTCATAGACAAGTAACAAAATCTAATAATTTTAATATTTTACACCAAAAGAATTTGGCATGCAACCACCCCTACAAAAGAGAAGATAGTCTAAAATTAATGACCCCAAAAAACAATTTAAAATGCTAATTCCAAAACTTATTAAATTCTGATTTTACTATGATTTCCAACCATTAAGACTCCTAAAATCAAAATATTGAACTTGATCGCAAACTTCCTACAACGATGGAGATAGCGAGCTAGTAAGAGCAAGTGACCCATTCCTAAGGAGCAACAAGTCAAAATCATCATTTCTAATTTCAATATCGATTTATCCTTTTACTTAAAGATGCAATGTGTCACTTCTTATGACAAGCTTATCCCTAGGGCCCTCAACATTGAGAGAGCCCTAATTGCACAAGGAAGCACACACTAGTAGAATTTGGTAAATAAATGACTAGGTGACTAAAAATTTTAGCCACAACAACTTAAAATGACTAAATTATGCTCATTTTTTGCAACTCAACTATAAATGAGTAAATAAATTATTAGTTTGGTTGTTGATTAAAAATTATTTAGTCACACAAATAAAAATGACTAAATAGTTAGTCATTTATTTAGTCACAATCCATTTGAATAAATCATTTAAGGAATCAAGAATATAGCCCACCAAAATAATCTAAAAATTTAATAAACATACCCTAAAACTTTTGTCAAAATCTTATTTTTAGGCGTAGCCCACCAGAATGGAGTTTTCATTTTAATAAACATACTCTAAAACCTTCGTCAAAACATTATTTTCAAGCATAGACCGCCAAAATGGAGAAGTGTTTCTATAAAGAATGATAGAGAACGGTGAGGATATGTGCATGAAAGGAGGCATAGGATTCATTGTTACTTATCTCATTCCTGCTCTGCTCAACAAATCTTACATTGTTCCCGCTACTATTTGTAATCTAGGTATTTACTTGACATATATTTGCATAATCTAAAATTCCTTTAGAGGCTTTTGAAGTATCAATGTATCCTATATAGGGTTTAGAATGATTTCTTTTAATTAAATAAATAAATAAATGATGTACTTCCCTGTAATTAAATAATGTGGAGATCTCCTAAATCTGTCTCAACACACTATCCTCTTTGGCACTGTATTCATTACTCTAACTACTAGGGTTTTGCATGTAATATCTTTAATATATTCATGACCATGCTTTTAAATAGATCTCAATCTTTGATTTAATCTTTTTCATGGTAACCCTTGAGTTCTATAATCCACCTTCAATCTCTTCTAAGAATGGTGTCTTAAGCTAGACTACATAGTATGCATATATAAAGCAAGTCCTTCATACCTGCCATTGTTCCAAACCACCACTCACTGGCTTGCTTAAAATGTTACCTCCATAAGCACAATAGCATGTTTTAAAATCATGGTTGTCAGTGATTGACCATTAAAGTCACCACTTTCATCAAGATACAATGAGATTTTTTTCTTCAAACTCAAGACATTATGCAAGATACCATCGTGAATTGTTTGTTGTGTATGATTTGATTTTCTTGCACATTTAATGCTTTGCTAACTTCCTTTAAGACTGGGTATTTCACCCTCAGCTGCAATCTCAAACAGTTCACTCACTATCACTTGAATATTTCTTTCATGAGCATCCTTCTATAAAATCAAACTATGCCCTATAGACTACCTACTTACTACAGGGGACTCATTGTTTCATGGTATTGTAGATCTTAAGATCCTTCAACTTTATTGACACTACTTCATAGTCCACAAGCTATTATTTACTATTCTCCCATCTTTGATGAGTCTCAAAACACTGCTCAAACATGCAATCCACTACCTCCATTATGCATTAATGGCTAAGAAGAAACATTGAACCTATGATTACCACTATTACTTCATTTGGATAGTCATTCCCTAATTGCATTTTCCTTGTCTAATACTACCAAAAGCATTTGAAAAACCCTTAAGATCAGCAAGGGGGTAAGGAAACTCATTGTTAAAATTGCCACTTTACTATGCAAGGTTTGAGCTTTATTATCTTGTCACTGCTCAGCCTTTTTTTTACTATCACATCTCAAGTGACTGTCATTCTTCTTACCATAGATTGCATTTACAAATGTCACTAAGCTACATAGTGTGCTTGTTATTGGCTACAGTCTTTAGATTGCAAGATTTTGTCATTAGCTACAATGTCTCAATCTTTTTGGTATTGCAACCTCACTAATCCACTACAGTTATTGTTTATGTTTCTACGTAGGCCTAGGGTTTCTACCTTAATCATGCTCTTACCAATGCTTCTATTGGTATTAAAAAACAACCTTAAATCTTGGGTCAAAAAATTAGTTGTCTTAAAAAAGTTGTGGTATGATCTTGGATTGTATCCTAGAGTGTGTGAGAAGCTTGTGTTTGATCATTAAGGTATGTAAACCTAATTAGGGAAATGTATCCTAGATAGCATGGGTCTTGCTTTAATACTTTCCATAATGGTTATTAGTAGATCACATTATTATAGTTTGCAGTAACCCAAGATTGCATTCAAATATGTAACAAACTTGGTTTGTAGTTTAAGCTATACACTTTTAAGTAACATTCATAAGGCTTAGAAAATCTTGATCACTCTCTAGAATAGCCCATTAAACATGGGTTGTGCTTGAATGCACTACATAATTGATATAACACAACCACTCTACATATCAACCAGAGTTATAGGCTTTTTATTGCAACAAGAGGTAATCACTCTTCGATCATGCTATAATTACAACTTAACCTATTAAACTTGAGACAACCTGAATGTACCCAATGATGATTGACACCTACATTATACAATTTGAATTAACTACATTATATGAGGTTTCACTTTCTATCACAACATAGCCACATTAAACTTGGGTCACACGTGAATGCATCTTGTATTTGTTATAGCACAACTATGCCACATGACCAATAGAGTTATGGATCACATAATTACAATCACAAGAATTTGTTCCTTGGTTGTGATCTTATGTGATTTCACACAACAAAATCTGGACATGAAATTCTCAAAACCTAAACCTCTAAAAATGAAATCTGATGAGATTGCTTTAAAATATGATTTTCAAACCTAGAACTACAAATCTAACTTCACAACTGAATTTTGCAAAAAGACAATGACTACCCTCAACCTGGCAATATCTTCTTGATTTTTTTCTGATTTTTTTCAAGAAAATCATCCTTAGTTCTCCACAAACTATCTCAAGTAGAGAAAAACACTGTCACAATAAATCAATGAACTCACTTTTCTTTATGTCGGCCACAATTTGATTTTTTTGTTATTTTTCATGTTTTTTGAAATTTCAACGAAACTAACAGTCGAAATTTTGACAAAACCCAAGTTCTTCGAAATTTCAACAAATGTTGGGGATAAACTTTTAAAAATTTGAAAATTACACAAAATTTTACAAGCACTCGACGATACATCAAAATATACATATTTCATTGGAAATTTTCGTCGGATTTTGTAGTCAAATGAGTTAGTGTCTGCCTATTTGCTCATTGTTCCATGTTACTACATGAAACTTCTAGTTATTTATTAGATTCAAAGTAAAGCATAATTTATATTGGTGGAAAAATGAGAATCTATTTAAAAAACCCTTTTCGATTCATGAATTTTTGGTAAAAAAAAATTGTCAACCACATACCCTACACATACCCATAATATTGCCACTTTTTGGCCCATCATGATTCTACACATACCCGACATGTTGAGTAGAAGCACAATAACTAGAAATCAAAGAAAACCAACTAGGTTTTAGAGGATCCTAAATATAAAGGAAAATGTAAGCATCAAATTTCTAATTCTCCATAAATCAAGGATTTTCTTATAAGTCCAACCATATATTACTATAACCATTATCAAATAATAACATTATTTATCCAAAATGAACTAAGTGTGTAATTGATTCATTCCTTTCTTTAAAAAATTCAAGGAAGAACAATTCTTTATATTAAGCTAAAATATTTGGTTCAACCTTTTAAGCCTCCTTGAATATTACCTCACTTTTAGTTAGGTTTCCATAGCCTTGATGAGGTTATTTTTATGATCCCATAAAAAATAGATCTACTGCCAACTAGGATTCCATAGTCCCAATATATATATTTGAATTTTCTATTAAGTTAATTTTTTATTTGATTTTCATTATATCCATTTTTTTGTGATATTTCTTTTCATAACTTTTTTCTTCTTTCCAAGTTGCAAAATAAAGCTTAATATGAGGTTAGGAATCATAGTGGTTGAAAAGTTAATATTTACATTTTTCACTTAATATAAGCATGCAGTAATTTTAAATAAATCAGGAACCTCATTTTTTTATATGAATTATACCTTCATGGGGCATGACAAGAAAACTTGACTCAAGGTAAAATTACAATCCTACATAAAATCTAACCTTTATCTCTAAAAAACATTAAAAAAAATTCTTTAATAAGATTACAATTTTCCATATTTGAAAGAAAGAAGGAAAAATAAAGAAAAGAAACAAACTACGTAGAAAAGCTACAAGAAAATTATATACAAAGGAGTTTTTGAACTCCTAAGCTTGAAAATAATTCTCTAAGAACTAACCATTAACTAGAAGAAGAAGCCCATCACATGTCCTTATTTTCAACCTATAAGTATTGTCTCCTAAGATTTCAAAGATTTGAAAAGGACTTACCCAAAGTTTGTTAATTTTTTTGTATTCACCTTTCTTCTCATTTGCTTTGTCCCATAACAAAACTAGGTTTGATATCCTAAAGGTTTTAACTTTGGGTCATTTAAATCAAACCATATTTTGAATCTTAATTGATGCTTAGCAAAGTGTTCTATGGATCTATCTCACTTTTACTCAATCAAGAATTTGAAGCAATTTGATTTCAAGTTTGTCATTAGATTCTAGGTATTTATAAATAAATTTCCATGCAAGAATCTTAAGATTAACTAGGAGTATGGGACTTAAACCGTATACCAAATGATAAGGATAAGTTCCTAAGGATGATTTTTTTTTTGTTATATCTACCCATAAGGAAATTTTTAACAATGTATGCCACTCTCTTGGGTTCTTCTCTATCAACTTCTTAATTATTTATAGTAGGTTTTTGTAAGAATGTTCAACAAGACTATTACCTCATGAATAATAATTGAAGGAAATTTTCAATATTATTTCATATTCAAAATCCCAATGATAAAAATTTAAAGAGTGGAAAGAGGGGACATTGTTACATATTAGAGAATATGTAATCCCAAACTTGGTTATGGTGATTTTCTCCAAGAACTTGATTATTGTGTTTTTGTGCATTGTTTATTACAAGTAGGCTCAATCTATCTAGTACAATAACTAAATACTATTAGTATGTATTTATTTTACAATTATGAAGATGAATTTATTAGACAAATGAACTATAAGCCCCATTGTGCAAATGGACGCATTTCTCTACTAGTTGAAGTGGTTGAGCAAGATTTCCTTCTTTGGTTAAAAAACTTGGAAAATATGGCAATACTTCAAATTATTTTGAGAATTTTTTTAATTAGTGGACCAATAATTTCCAACCCTTAAAATATATTTTTTGTTGGCACAAATCATCTATGGGTTGTCACAAATTTATCATGGAGAATTCCTTTAGTATTTGTTATGCTTTGGAGAGATTTAGATGTATCAAATAAATTCCTTTGTTATTTTTATTGAAGATAACCCATCATTTTATCACATAATTATGAATTTTTAGCCTCAAGGATCTTGTTTTTGAAGATTTAAAATTTAAAGGGTATTTTTTAGTCAACGAATAATAACAAATTTCAAAATTACTAGTCATCCTTAGAGATCTTTTTGCAATATATTGATTACTTTTCAAGTTTGGGTCCTTTTTTGTAATTATTTTTTAAAGCTTAGCCTCTCAAAAAATTCATTAGGCTAATTTCCATTTCAAGTTATTTAAGGTTGTCCAGATATCCATTTTTTTTTCCTTTTGCTAGGTTCATTTTGTATCAATAGTATCTTCACAACTAAATCAAGCACAACGGAAATCACTTGGATTCTTAGGATATAATGTTTAATTTTCTTAACTCTTCTTACAAAAGTGTATGCTTATTTATTCAAATTTGGATACTTCAAATATACATATTTAAATGGTTCACTCATAAAATAAATATGGTTTTCTTCTTTGGAATCATTCCTTTGAGTAATAATTTTTGCACATGTATGTTTTAAGGTGAATGAATAAACATAGATTGGTTTGGTGTAGTATGGATTGATTAGAATTGGAGCATTGGATATAGATTTATTAATATCTTCAAAGGATATTTTGATATAATTTTTCTAAATTAAATCTTGTAATATTTCTTTAATGTTACATTAAAAGTCCCAACTATCTCTACAAAACTAGAGATGGATTTCCTAACAAATGTGATCTTACAAAAGTATGATTTAACTCTTTTTACTAATATGAAATTGTAGCTTCATGATTGTATTAATTATGTTTGGATATATATAAATTCCATTTTTAGAGATTATATGACCTAGTGACATTCCTTTGGTGACTCCAAATATTTATTTCTTATGATTCAAAGATATTCCAATTTCTTGATATCTCTACAATACTTCTCTCAAATATATCATGTGATCTTCCCTATTCTTTGAGAATATCATTAGGCGATCCATGTATATGATGATGAATTTACCTATTAAATATTTGAATTCAATATCCATTACTCTCTAAAATGTAGCACTTTCATTGATCAATCAAAATAACATCCTTTGATAAGAAAAGGTTACCTATCTAGTGGTGAAAATTTTCTTGAGCCTATTCTTGTGATTCACCATGACTTGGTTATAGCTTGAAAAACCATCCAAAAAGGACATCATTTTGTATCTATTGACAATCTTCAATACTTCATATAATGAAGGAAAATGATAATTATATTTCTAGAAGTGTTATTTAAATTCTAAAAATCCATGGATAACCTAATTTCTCTATTTTTCTTTCATACAAACATCAAATTTTCTATCCATGTTGAGAATCAAACTAGAAAAATTATTGTAGTTGAGAATAGTTTTTTCACTTCATGCAAAACCAAAGGTTCTAAGAGTGCATTAATAGGTCTCTATTTTGATCTAAAAAATTTAACTCCAAGATTCAGTGGAGAAGTGTGATTTATAATGGATGTATCGTATGTGTTCAAATATTTATATCTCCATGCAATCACATTGTAATTATCAATCACATTGTAATTATCTTGTACTGATTTTAAAATATCCTCTTTCTTTTAATAAGTACACACTTTACCAATCATAATATTCTTTAGATTGGCTTCATCTACTAAATTGAACAACTCATATTTCCCCCTTCAGACTTAGGAGTATTCTTACATTGTCCCAACTAATCTATGTCAAAAAATATTTTGATCTCTATCATCCCTTTTTGAATAGTATTGGCTTTCAAATTATGGATATTGTCTTCTTATAATTATATATTCTATGTCCTCTTCATCAATAACCTAGGCTTCAAACACTCCAAAAATAGTAATGAATTCAAGAGTATACTTATCATATTAAAATACATGGAATCCTTTCATATTATTAGGTATTGAAGGAACAAATACTAGGCCAATGGAGAGCCTTTTCAATCTTGAAAAAGATAGGGTTTTTTAAGTACTAGTTGCATTACTCCAAAAATAGTAATGAATTCAAGAGTATACTTATCATATTAAAATACATGGAATCCTTTCATATTATTAGGTATTGAAGGAACAAATACCAGGCCAATGGAGAGCCTTTTCAATCTTGGAAAAGATAGGGTTTTTTAAGTACTAGTTGCATTAGATAGCACATCACATTTGCAATTAAAATTCTTAAGAATGTGTTGAATGTTAAAAGCATCAAATCCAAAAATTTATGTTTGTACAACTTGAAAATTTCTTATAATGATATAGTTATTTTTGACATGTTTAATAACTAGCTTTCAATCTCCCAAAATTCACAACATATTGACATTATTCTTGAGTGCTATTAATAACTCATGAACTAATAATTCATATTATAACACATTATTAGTAGATTGGAATTCTCACATATAAGAAACAAGGATTTAGATTTACCTCAAGGACTAATCATTTTGATTCCTACTCTAGATTGTTGCTTTGATTTTGATCCATTGAACTTTAGCATTAACATTTGGTTTTTTAAATAATTTTGGTAGAGATATTTGACAATCTTGTGCCTTATTTTTTCATTTGAATTATTATTTATAGTATTTATAGTTTCTTTCCAATTGATTCATTTTTTTGAATAGGATATACTATTTCAAGTTCTTTTGATTATATAGGTACATTTTGTATCAGTGGAGGATCAATGACAACTTGAATATGAATTATTGTACAATTACCTTCACTTGGATTACAACTATAAAGAATATAAATCAAAATTAAATCAAAACAAGTTGAGTTATATACTCAACAACAACTTAAAAAAAAACATTCCATGAGAATTTTCTTCTTTTGGCTATTGGAGAATCTTGAAAGAAATCTTTGGAAGATTTCAATAAATCCAACTTCTCCTTTTGATGGGGAATCATAATATGGTTCTACCAAAACATAAATTCCCAAGATAATTTTGATATCATTATTGCAATTTACTTCACACATAAAAAATTACCCATTTTGATACCTCCATAATTTTTTCACTTCACTCCTAGTTCCACTTCAGAATAAATTACTTCATTTTTTATTAAACTTAGTGATAAGATACTTCATTATTAGTTCTTTATCTTTTCTAATTTTATTTAGGATACCCCTCCATGACAATAAAATGTGAGAAAAATTTGTGGCCATGTATCCATTCAATATTCTAGAGCAATATCTACTCAAAATTATGTCATAGGCTTCAAGAATTTCCACAACTTGTATGCCAATGTAATGTTAAACCATAAAATCAAAAGCTAACTACTTATAAATATGAGTTAATTTACCCATGACATTCACTTTGGTTTTATCCAACTAAGTGACTTTATTGGAATATTATTGGAATATTTTGTAGAATTATGACCTATTTTTTGGCATATAGACAAGGGCATGACATTTATTGAGGCACCTAAATCTACTAGGAATTTATATAATTTATTTCCAAAAATTCTCAAGGTAAGAAGGAAAGGAGGAGATTCAATTTTCTCTTTATACAAGGATAAATTTGTATTAACTATTTGTACTAGAGCTTTCTCTTAAAATTTGGACACTTGATCCTTTGAAAAAATTTCTTTGGCAATGGTATTTTATTTTGAGCAAGCTCTTCTAAATACTTTAGGAAACCTTTATTTATCACATGCATCCTTAATAATTCCACTAAAGAAAATTTAATATTTATATTTTTTATTTCCTCAATAATATAAATTCTTAATTTATTTGATTCAAGAGTTTGTAGTATTACAGATTCAATTCTAGTGGAAAATTGTGACATGGATCTTGGTGGGTTAAAATTATTGCTTGAATTTGGATCTAGAGGAATACTAAAATTATTTGGTGGTATTGAATTTTTTAGTGGTCCTTTAGGATAATTGTTTATCCTTAATCTATAATTATGTCCTTTTTAGAATTGCTAAAATGTGTGCACTTCATCAATTTTATTTTTTTGCTTAATTTTTTACTTCATATGGAATAGCATAGATGTTTAGTATAATTCTTAATTCATAGCCCATGGGGACCAATTCTCTTCTAGGATATGTGTTGGATTAATTTTTTTTACTATTGAATACTTCATTCTAGAAAATATCAAAGGTTATTTTTAACTAAGGACAATCCAACTCAACATAAAAACTTGTATTGTGAATGTGTCACCAATTATTGAGTGTTAATTTTGTTAGGTTCACTCTTGCAATAGGTCTAGCTTCAACCTACCCATAGGTTTCTAGGTTTGAGGGAACTCCTCAATTATCTAGCCAAGCATTCCATATCCTAGCTAGCTTAGGAGTATTCAAACTCCTATTTTTATAATTACTATGATGTAATCTTACTAAACATTAGTTAGTTCTTATTTGAGGAATAGATTGCACAAGATTTAACAAAGGTGTATGGTTATCTAGGGTTTCATTGATCTTTTGGATTCGATTAGTAATTCCTAGATTTAGTATGTTAATAAGAGGGTCATAACCTAGTTCTCCCATTTCTTTTTTAACTTAGATTGCTTCTATGTAAGCTTCAGGTAAATTTATAATAGAAGGAACTCTTATTTTCACTAACATGGATGCTAAAGGGTCTAGAGTAGCATAGTACACTAATAATGTAGCAGATTCATTAAATACGTAAGGTATGTATGTAGCCTATAATAGTTTTTCTAAAATCTATCAATAAATACAATAATAAACTCCCCCACACTACATTTTATTTCTACAAACTAATGGCATGAATTTGTTGCATCTACATTAATTTGAAACCTAGATAAAAATATAGATTACATCAAATCCAAATTAACATTATAACTATTTAAAATATTTATCTACAATGACTAAGAATATTCTCCCAATGTTTAAGGAAATAGGTGACAAATGTCATTTCTTAAATTTGCATTTAGGGAAAAAACACAACCATCAATTTTTTTTAAACAAAGATATAAAACACTAGCAATTTCCAACCATACACATGCATGGTAGTACACTACATGCATCGAAGGGTGATGTACACATATCATCACCATAGACACATCACTCGAGAGTGAGATGGGGGAGTAAGTGAAGTCAAAAATCACAATATTACACTTATCTCTCCTATACTTAAAGCACTATCAAAACTATACTTCATTTCATCTTTACTTAAAATTAAAAGTTATAATATCAATAAGATGTTACTCTCACAATATTAACATCAGCCTTAATACTCATGTTAGTATTAAAAGTTACTATTGCTAACAAATTAGATGATAAAACTAATTTCTAGAGGAAAAAGGAAGTGCTATTAGGGAAAAGCTTGGGATGCCATGTATGACCTAAGAAGGAGGGGTGCTCAATGGGGTAAAAGGGGGAGTAGGAAGAAAAAGAGGCATATACCTTGAAGTAGGTAGGGGAAATGAAACCTACAACATGGGTGACTTTGTGTTTACCACTTGTTCCTTAGATAGGGTGATCAAAGAGTCAATCATGGTTGAGGTGGAAGATGCACATTCAATGCACGGGGTTTTGTTATGGGTCTCATTAGCAAATATAGTTGGGGGTACATTAAGGATGAGGATATAAAAATCCATGGATGGAGGGTTTTGTTCTACACATGAGGGGGCAACAAAAACCAACAATGTAGTAGAAGAAAGGATGATAGGTGTGAAACTTGGATTGTCAGAGCTAAAGATATTGGTGGAACAAAGCCCACTTCCTCCTCTCCCTTATCCAAGGAGCCTAGTCTGCCCAAGTCTTGAATTCTCCTTTTCTTCAAAGGTTGTGTATTGGTTGCTTCAAATTCTTTTGCGACTAATCTTGATGAATCCTGGCCTTCCAAGCTATAGAAGATTTTTTTGAAGATCATTGGGTCCACTTACCCTTTGGCAAGATGTTAGCAGAAGACGAGATTTGTGACTCCTTGTGGTGTGATGCTTGGTCTTTCCCCTTCCCTATATCAAGCACTTGAGGTGGGGTTCAAAAACTGGTGCATGCTCCTGTTTAGTACTTTGATCTAACCTTGGATGAATATTGGATCTAGCCTCTTCATCATATATTTTCTTGAAATTTCCATATGTTTCTTTAATAGTTTCGAATGTGGAACTTAAATGCTTGACCTGCTATTGATACATATAAAAGTCAGCTATTTTCCTTTTCAACCACCCCAATTTCTTTAGCTATGTCCTGAGGGAATTTTCCATATGAATGCTTTGTTGAAACTCCACTACCCTTAGGTACAAGTCAAGCCATGGGGATCACACAAATGGTATAAAGGCTAGGTCAATAAATACTTGTTCTCTCTCCTCAGTTGTGTTCTTCCTCGCCTCCCAATATGACTTTTCTTCATGTTTGAAAGTGAAATACTTGGAAGGATTGTACTTCCATCTATCACAAATGAGGACCATATCGAGGTAGGCTAACTTGCTAGTTAATACATCCCACTCTTCCCTCCTTACAAGTGTTACCTGGATTTTGGCGATGGTGAGGGGAAGTGTGTAGAGAACTTTCTTATGCCTCCCAACACCATATGCATTGTCAAAAATTGTTGCCTAACAACATGCCTCCAAGGAAAGTGTCCTATCCATAACAAACTTTGAAAGCCTAAAGGGCTCTTCATTAAAACCATGAGATCTAATAAAAATAAAATATGATCTCATAAAATAATCAACTGGGGATTGGGGTTTTTTCATCTAGTCTAAACATTTAGGGGAAAACCTACTCGAGGAATGTTGAGACAAATCCAAAAGTATTGGTTGTAGGAAATACTTGAAAAATGAATAATAATCCCATGTGCTAGAAATTACATGGGTCTAGGCTGAGACTCGCTTATATAACCCCGACACATCAAACATATCGAGTGACAAATGGCCACTAAAGAACTCAAGGTTTTGATGTAAAATTAAGTGCACCAGAAAAGTGGAATACTTGAACTCGAAAGAGAAATTATATTTTTTTAATTTCTTAAGCATCTTTTTTGTAATCACCTTGGAAAAATAAAATTGCTTATGTCTCATTTATTTCTTTAACATGAAAGCCAAGCCCATCTGGAACTCATAGACCTTGACATCACTTTCATGGCCATATATAAAAGCCAACATCGAGAAAATAGCCTACAAATCCAAATGGAATTTTCTATGTGACAGAGAGAAGATGATTTCATTATTCTTCGATTCCTCATCTGTTTCATTCCTATAGAATTTAAACTATTTATCCCTGGTTTCCCAGAGCTCTTCCATTTTATTTTGATAGAATCTCTTGGCTTTCCAGTTTGAAGGGATACATAGCATATCTCGAATGGATTCCATATTTATGGTGATCCTCAATGTGTTGTCATCAATAACCTCGGTGCCCTCGTCCATATTTTTTGTGTATACATCAACTAGTTCTAGGAACATATGTGTTGAAGGAATTATGGAAGAACAAAATTTAAGAATCATGTTGGAAATCCATCAGTCGACCCTCTAGTGAGCATCCTCTGCAATGCTCCTTCCTTAAGGCCTTTAGGGTTTGAGTGTAGCTTTGGGTTGTAGATGTCTATAAAATATTTAACCACCTCATCTTTGGTGTTGTTGTCTGGCTGTATAACTTTGGTATGTGAAAAGCTCTATTCCTATGGTGTTGGAGCATTGGCATATGAAATTTCTTCAAAGATATTAGTATAGCCTAGCCTTGTGTATGGGATTCTATCATTTTGACTATAAGATGACACTTTAGCCATTTTCATATTCTTAGCATATTTTTTGCATAATGAACTTTCAAAGAAGTCATTACTTGAGGGTTTCAACAATTAGAAAAAAAAGTCATTTTTAGACATTGAATTTTCACGTGCGCATGTAGTAAATGTGTTTCCATTATTGATAGCTTGCTAAGCATTGTGACTAAGGTGATACATGTGGAATGGGGCCCTATAACTCTTGGAAATTTCATCCTTGTAAGAATGAAAATAGTACATTCCTTATGCTGAACTTGGGAAGAGATAACCTTGAGCGACAAGAAGTGTGCTTAGAAGAGACATTTGCATTAATTAAGCAGGAGTTGGCTTCAAAAATGTCTTTTCACATAGGTGAGTTGGCTAGCATTCATGAAGATGACGAAAACATGGTGGCATATCGTATATGCAAGCATTAACTCGCAACACCTGAATTAACTCCTCAAGGCCTTGCCAAAATCCTTCATATGATTTACCTTTTACCTCTTACCACCTACTCACATTTTTTGTTAACAGGAAAAAATTTCTTATTCACCAACTTTCTTAGTGCACATTTTTTCATAAAAAGCAATTTCAATCTTTCCAAAATAATCATTGAGTTGGCATTAAGTTGGTAAGTCATTTCTATTTCTTTCTTCCCTTTGTGAGTCTAGTAATCTTCTTGTTGTCATTATGAGTGGTTGGGGTACCCCAATTCGACTCTTGAGCCAAAAGAAATATGTATCCTTTGTTGGAGAGGTTAGTCATGATAGTATCAAATGTCTTCTACGGACGAAGAGCCACCTGGTCAGTATAGTGTTTAAGTGGGTCTTGGGAAGGGAGTCCTATGTAAAAGATGGAGAACCAGTCATGTGATATGAACATCATCTCTTAGTTTGTATCCTCTTTTTTGGATCTAGATGTCACAAAACCCTAGATTATCGAGTTCTACCATGCCATGTTTAACTCAACATATCTGGACAGGCTGAGTGAGGTTGTTCAGGTGGTTGTTACTGGCCTTGGTATCCCATCGGCCATGGACATTTAGAGGCATGTGGATAATGTCAAGGTGGCACCTTGGTTTCCTTTCCTCACAAACTTTTATTCCATGGACTTCAAGTGCCATCATCGGTGGTCTCGATTGTAGCTACCTTTCTCTTGAAAGTGAACAATGTGGAGTGCATCTATGGCATCGAGTGGATGACCTAGCTTGAGAACCTGGCCTTCAACCCTGACGTCTAGGATTAAGGCTTGTACAATGTTTGTATTCCCTATGTGTTGATAAAAATACTACCTCTTTTCTCATGAACCATAAAGAACACAATATTTTGACCACTGCTACTTTTGAAGGCTAAAAATCTCTGTTGTTTCTATGTCGCCTCCCTTTTTGGTTTCAAAATAATGTATCTTTTTTATTTTTGAAAGAGAATATTTTAAAGCTTCTCCTAGAGCCTCTATTGAAGTGAGAAACCCAAGATATTCAATTTTCAACACTAAATAACCTCCACAAGAAATAGAGAGAATCAATAATGGAAGATGTTATTCCACTAAAAAAGAATTGCAATATGATACAATGCAAAATATGTTAGAGATGCATTTCTTATAAAGGATGAGAGATAGGATAAGAAAAGATCATGAAAAGTGTCTTAATCCTATCACATGAAACAACTAACTCATAACTACGTAGGAAATTGTAAATTCTAGATAAGACAACTATGACTTGTCTAGAAAATTCTTATATCCTAAGTAAACTTAACATGTGAATTAAGTCCACTAAGTCCCTATTAAAATAATTAACTAGGTACAAGACGTATTCACACCAACACCCCCCCTTAAGTGTAACTTAGCAAGGAACAAAACAATGCAAACATGCAAAATATGGGTCCCTACAACAAGGCCTAATGAACTACCCATGTACAAAACAAAAAAATCTCACAAGCTGCGGAGAAAAGAAGAAAAACCCTATGGGAGAAAACTCCTCTCCAAAAGAGAGAAAAATATGCAAAGAAAGCTAGAAAACTAAAGAAGGAGAACTCATCAAGACCCCCCAAGGACAACTTCCTTTAGGAAAATATTCCAAGCTCAGAACACCATCTTGGATGAGCTGCCTGATGAAGTGCATGTGGATATCAATATGCTTAGTACAACGATGCTCCACTAGGTTGTGAGAGATATGAATGGAACTCTAATTATCACATCAAATATTATTTGGTTGAGTGAAAGGGAATCTAACCTCATTCATCAACTGATGAAGCCACAAAACCTCTCGAATAGCCAAAATTGCACCTTGATACTCAACCTCTATCCTTGATAATGCAATAGTAGTCTGCTTCTTGCATGACCATGCAATTGGACTAGAACTAAGGTAAAAGACAAAGCTATAAGTATACTTCCAATCATTGACATCACTATCCCAATCTAAGTCAGTGAAGTCCACAATCTGAGATGCACCTGAAGTGTAATGAATGTCAAAATGAGTAGTGCCCTAAATGTATATTGCAAGATATGTTTGGAAGCCTTCCAATGACTCTCATGAGGCTCCTATGATAAGTCAAAGACAAGTCCAACCACAAAGGAAATATCAGGATGACTATGTTTTAAGTACAAAATACTACCAACCAACTGTCGATACAAAGTAGGATCAACTATGGGAGTAATGCAACTAGTAGATAATACACCATTCTATTGAGGAGTGTAAGGAACTATGTGTTGATGAAGAATACCATGCTCACTGCAAAAATCCTAAAATTCCTGATTGACATACTCCCCTATTATTTGTTTGTATCTGTCGAAGAGAAAAAATTGAGTACTTCTCCACTAATTTTTTGAAGGTCTTGAAGTTGGTGAGAACTTCACTCTTGAACTTCAAAAAAATAGACCCATGTCTTCAAGAAAAATCATCAATGAATGTGAGCACATAGTTAGCCCCTAAAAAAGGAGTTGGGAATGACATGAGATCACTATGGACCAAATCAAGGGGTGTGGTTGCACGTGTAGATTGACCCTTCGAAAAAGGATCTTGATGTTGCTTTCCAAGAACACAACCTTGAGAAACACCATGCATGCAAGTGATGTGCTTGCATCTATTGAAGATACCTGTAGTTCAAGTTCCCAAATCTTTCATGCCAAAGCTTTCTCATTGAATCAACATGAGCAACAAAACATGAACTTGATGAATACTCAAAGCCATCAAATCACTACAAGTGGTTCTCATGATCAACTATCCCTATAGCAACAACTTTCTCAAGATCCTGTAATTTTCTAATAGTCACATTCTGTGGAGTAAACTCAACTAACTTCCCATCTCCAAAATGAAAATTTTGATATATGGAAAGTAGATTCATTGAAATATCAAGAACAAGAAGAACATACTCAATGCACCCATCAAGCATTTGAATGGAGCCTGTCCCCAAAACTGGAGTATTTGAAGAGTTCCCAACTATAGTCTGATAAGTAGAAGTATGAACAATGGAATCAAGAAGATCACATGAATTGGTCATGTGATGTGAAGCACTTGAATCAAGAATCCAACTATCTAAAGATGAATGAATGGCCTGTGTTGAAAGAGATTGACCTCTTCCCATGCAAGAAGGCTTAGACACTGAAATGTTGTGTTTCTTCAAAGATTCCTCCAAGGCTTCTAGTCTCTTAAAAAAATGAGCCACATCATGCCTGGTTTTTCCATAAAATAAACAAGGATCTCCTTTCTTTTTCTTGGACTTGGAAGATGAATCTCCAAAGATAGAAGAAGGAGATGGAATGTACTTCTAATTATTCTTTTGCATCAATTTGGAGGGAGTATCACTACCTGAAGATGATTCTATCTTGGGCTTCTTCTTTTTCTTTCCTTTACCCTTGGATGATTGAGCCATTAGAGCATGATTCTTAGAACTAGGTAGTACATCCAACTAAATCAAATTGGCCTCCTCCCTAGTAAGATTCTCACAAAATAACTCAAATGAAGTAATTTTATAATATTTCCCCATGGCATCCATTGTTGAATAGAAATTAGAAGAAAACACTTGATAAGGGCCTCTTAACTTTGGAAAAATCAATAAGATACATTCATCACTAGATTTATCATGCCCACATCCTTCAAATAGTTACAAAATCAACTTGAATTGTGCAAAGAAATCCTTGATTGAAGGAAATGCATCTGGAGAGAGTGATTGGAGATTCACTTGAAGTTGTAAGACTCTAGGCTGATTAGTTTTACCATACAACTCTTCAAGTTTATCCCAAACATTCTTAATTTTTTTACCCTCTAAAATATGAAACAAGTTATCAGATACATGTAAGCTAATGATCCCTTTTGCTTCATCCATTTTACATCTATGGACCAATTTTTCACAATCCCTTGTGAAATCAGGTTGTTCTACATCTAACATTGGCCATAGATCTTAGATTGTAACATTTGAGTCATTTTTTAGCTTCCATGTATGATAATTGTGTGGAGTGAGTGGTTCAATTTTCCTTAGATCTACCATGAACACCAAAAGAAAGAAGACAATGTAGCACTTAAATTGTACCTTTCAAACCCCAAAATGTATTAAAACTCAATTTGCAACCCCCCAACAAATTACAATGAAGAAATTTTGCAATTTGTACAAGTAACAAGCTCAAATCAACTGTTTCTAAGACACGGTGATTTTTACAATTTCCAAAAAAAAGAGCTTGGTAAAATTGAAAATAGAGATTACAACAGATTCCTTGCAATGTTTTGAGCAAGTTCAAAAAACATTTTTCCAAATTTTGACTTCATATGCAAAATTTATGCTAATTACAAGCAAGAAATGCACCTATACTTTCAGGCTAAAAAAAGTAGCAAAAAGTGTCAAAATATGGAAAAATTACCTACACCACTGCGAAGTTCATTGAACCAACTTTCTAACAATATCTTGTTTCGAAAAATTGATATCATGGTGAAAATTTATGCAAAATTAAAAAAAAGGCCTAGAAGAGTCACTTTTAATGCTAAGCATGGGCAAGAATTAAGCGCCTTTGGCTATAGTTCTTGGTCGCTCATTTGACCTTGCACTGGGCTAAGGAAAAAAACTGGTTATCTGGTCAAAACTACTAGCAGTTTTGTATTCTGGTCACATGTGCAGTTAAGTCCCTGATTGTCACCAACTTCTCCTAGTGATTTGAAGAGTTGTCGCTTAGTGGATTAAGAAGCTACTAGCAACTTTGAGGAGCTTGTATATTAGCATCCAAGTGACTAAGGTTGTGGTTAACAAAGAAAACCCACAAACTTTAGGTCTGTAGTTAAAATAAATATTGATAACCCTCTTTTGAATAGTGCTTAAAGCACTTTAAACAACAGCACTTTGTTTTTTTTTTAGACTGTAGGAATCGGGTAGCACGACCCCCTATAAACTATAGTTTGCCTGGTAAAATTTTTAATGTGACCGACGGTGTTGGCACGACACGCCCTTCGATACCACAGGGGTGGGGGAGACTAGACCTCATGACCAACCTCATGTAATAGGAAAGATTTAGCCAACCGAGCTAGGGCCCCAACCCCAAAAGCGCTTTGTTATATATATATATATATATATATACATACATATATATATATATATTGAAAGTTTTCAAAAATACCACTAGAATAAAGAGCTAATAGAATAATTTAAAAAAAAAAATTATGACAATGTGTACCTGTGCAGGGGGCTATATTGCCTCCTCTACTAAATTTTGTTTTCCTCAAAAACAAATTTTGCCAAATATAGGAAAATTATATATCAAAATTCTCGTAAATGACCACCTGGACGTAATGGAAGGCTTATTTTTTGCTGAAAATGCTCCTGTAAAAAGTTGTTCACCTAATCTGAGCTTCGAACCATTGTTTTCCAATGTTGCAAATGATGACAATATTGAGTGAAACAAAATCCAACACTTTCTTTCTTGAGCCTTTTCGATGCAATGGGACACCTAAAAATACTACCACTATAGCCAAAAGTGCTGCAATCACCAAATCTCACCAAAATGCATACATGCAATATAGGATTAAAAATATTTTTAAACCCTTTTTTATTCTCAAGATCGTATTGAAACACAAGAGAAGAGCATACGGGGAATTTTCCAAATCATACAAGAAACTCAAATCACAATAGAAAACTTGATGGTAGAAACTCTCTAATGAAACAAAATGGAAGGGGATTGCAAGATTGAAAGTTGTGATACCATGTTGAAGTGAGCAACCCAAGATCTTCAATCTACAACACCAAATAACTTCCACAAGAAATAGAGAGAAGCAACAATGGAAGATTCTATTCCACCAAACAAGAATTGCAATATGATACTATGCAATAGAATACAATGCAAAATATGCTAGAGATGTCTTGCTTATAAAGGAAAGGATGAGAGATAGGATAAGACAAGATCATGACAAGTGTCTTAATCATATCAATGAGACAACTAACTCATAACTACCTAGGAAAGTGTAAAGTCTAGATAAGACAACTATGACTTGTCTAGAAAATGCTTATATCCTAAGTAAACTTAACATGTGAATTAAGTCCACTAAGTCCCTACTAAAAGAATTAACTAGGTACAAGACTTATTCACAACCCCAAAGGTCTAGAAAATGCTTATATCTTGCACATACCCATGTAGAGAAAATGAAAGGTGGTGATGCACCAAAGGTTTTACAACATTTCAAAGCTTATCAACTTTTTACTCTTGATAAAATGGACACAAATTACCACAGACCCTTCATTTTTGGGAAGAGAACAAATGACTAAGGTTGAAGAAAGCACAGAGAATTCATTCAAATCTACCCATGGAAAGCACCCATTAAGGTCTTACAGGAATAAGAAACCCTAAAATCAACATGAATGTTTTAGATATTTATAGAACTATTTTTCTCTTATAGCATAATATGAATTTCAGCATAACCTTCACAGAAAATGAAAGACTATAAAGAACATGATCCAATTTTTGAAAGAAAGCATCAACCATAAAAGCTAATGTAATATAAAACAATCATCAAGAGTATCTCAATATGACTTAAAATAGAGCATTCAACGTATACAAAATAGGAGAAAGAAATTCATGAAAAAGGCCATAAATGCATAATCTCAAAAGATTTCTCCTTACTAATACTTGTTTTTACAATAAATCACATGAAAGCAAAGGTTCGATGTGAATTTGATTAATAGTCTTAACAATTTAAACATTCCATAGAGCATAAAAAATGCTCTATAAAATTACTCCTATTCCTTCTCTATTCTAAGCCTCTAAAAATATGAAAAACTTTATCCTCTAATGATGATTCCTAATTATTAGATCTATCTCTCCTTCCTTGCAAACTCCTTTATATAGCTAGGGAGACAATCTAGCTACAACCAATAGAGATGAACAATTGATAGGTTTCCATGTATAATAGGCCACAATCCAACCAAGGTTTGATTAGATCGCAACAATCTTCACTAATAAAAATTGAGCTACTTCATTAATGGCTTCGGATATGACATAAGTTCTATGAAGATATGTTGTTAGAGGACGATCAAATCCTATTACAACCTGGAAAAACATGATCCGATCAACTACGATGGATAATGATGCCACCCTAGAAGACCAATCCTAAAATACAAGAGTTCCATTGTGCTATTCAAAAAACTTTGCTAAAAGAGATACATTTGTGGGAGAAATAACCCACCTGACGAAATGGATGATGTGGAGCGCTAGCGGGTGATCTCTAAATTTGTGGGAGTAACTTGGGGAAAATCCCCACCATGCCACCATGTGTCTCTATTTAGGACCAAAAGGAAAGTTATCCAAGGAAAATTCATGTAGCCACTACATGGTACATTGTGTTCTTTTGTGCGAGAATAACTTTTTAGCCTTCAAGGTGTGATGCCATCAAAACATGAAAAAGAAATGAGCCAAAGAAAGAAGACTATAGGAGTTGAAAACAAAATTAAAACCTTCAGGGAAAAATTTTCTCCATAGTAACAAGACCAAAAAGAAGATTGGTATTCTTGCCAAGGAGGTCTCTAAGGTTATGGATATGCATCAAAAGATCATTGTTAGTAATTTGGAAGCGGATGATATTTTGAAGAACTTGTAGTTGTTTGTTGTTTGTTGTTTTTGTCCCTCTTTTTGGCTTGTTGATGGCTTGTTTTTGCTTATGGTTGGTTGCTTCATCTAGTTTTGATTATCTTTTCAGTAGTGGTTCTTTTTGTAAAGGGTTTTGGGGTCTCTTCAAAACCTATTTTACCTATAGTAAAAAATAAATACCTAGTCTCTATCATATTAACATATATATAGTTTGCTATCAGAGCAATCCTTAAACCTCAAGTTTATGATTTAGGTTTAAAAAACTCACAAGGTTCACCTAAAACTTGATCAAATCAATCAATTTGGAATCAAAACAATCAATATGACTTGTTGAAGATAAAATTTGAATTTAGACAAAAACCTCCCACCTTCTTAGGAAACAATTGAACCATTTTGTCTATTAGAATATGCAAGGAATGCTTCAAAACACTATGCAAATGGTGACATTAGTGATCTAGATTCAATCAAAAATTTAAGAATGGTTTCCAATGACTTAAAATTAATCCATATCTACCATGAAATTGGTGTCCATTATTCTAAATAAATTCATGAGTTGAAGCTAAAAGAAAAATAATGAGAAAGAAACCCTTTGGGATCTAAGGGAGATAGAGGATTGATTTAACTTCTATGTTTATTGATTTCATCCAAGTGTTTTCTTAAATGGATATAAATGTAAAAATTAAATTAAAAAATGTAGAGAAAATAAAATATTTTAAATATAAGTTATAATTTATATGCATCCATGACTGTGTGTAATAAATTTATGATATATCTAAATAAAATATTTAATCGATTTGAAATGAATTGTGTTGCATCTCTTCATATGATTAAGTTGAGGTTAATTCAATCACTTTCTCCCCCATTAAGAAATATCCTTCTCCTTCCATAGGTGATTGCATTGTAAATACTCCTTTTATTCATAGACTTCATAGATGATTAGGGAAGGAATAGAAATTACCAATACTAATCAAGGATTCAATAACCATTTTAAGATCTAGCTCCAACAACTTGTCAAGACACATTTTGATTTTCTCTAAATATACCCATTTCTATAAATTCAATGGTAGACCATAGAGACTATCCTAAATTGTCAAAAGTTGGCTAATTTATAGTTGTGTGCTTAATTCCTTGATCATTGAAGTTATCTAATTAAATATATAATCTATTCATAGATTCAAAACCATTCATACACTAATGTTCTTGGATATGTGATGAATCAAAAACATTGACCCCTTAAGCCATCCTATAACCCTAAACCCTAAACCGATGTCTTAAGGGGTCCTAATATGACATGCCTTAAGGGGGTCAAAGAAGTTCTCAAAATTTGGTGAAGTTCCCCAAGGAAACCAAATTTAACAATAATATGCATTCAATATTTAGTGATTAAACTATATACTAGAGCCTTCTCACTGAAGAAAGAAGACAAAAACTATACTCATCAAACAACCTGGTTTCCTCAAAATAACCATATATATAAGGAAGATATGAGGAATTTAAAAATGACCTTCCTCTTGTTAGGGATGTTAAGGCCTTAAAAATTTTAGGAGAGGCTTCCAATGATAAGATAATGCAAGATTATAATATGAATGAGATTTCATGACAGGGTGGTTAGTCAAAACAAGAGCTATCTCAATCAACTATTCCACAAGAAAATGTTGTTCTATGAAGAAAAAATGGTATGCTAAATGATTAAATGTCATTGCACAATACAAGTATAATTCAAAGGTTCTACACATATTTTCCATGTTCCTTCATGAACACTAGATTTTTCACTAACTTTCAAGTCCATTATTCCAAGGGCCACCCAAGCTTCAACATTTTTCAGGTTCTGGCAAGTCCATTATTTGGGAGGAACTTGTT
>VDFB02000007.1:234073116-234229377 GCA_007258455.2 Sequoia sempervirens
AGGATGGTCCTGGCTAGGGCATGGTTTTGTGGCATGAGTGTTGAGCATTGTTCTGGTGGAACCAACACTCGTGTAGAGCGGCAAGGTTTGCTTTCCTCCCAGACTGCTCACAGATCGAAGAGGCTGAACCAAGGACCATTTCAGCAATAGTTGGGGGTTTCTTCTACACATTTCAAAGATAAGTATTAATGTTGATAAATTATCTGAGCAATAAAAATTGTTTCAAATCTTTGAGTTTATTAAATTAATAATTTATTGCATTTAATTTCAAAGTCTTTACTCGAACTTTAAATATTATATTAAAATTTGTGCATAAAAAGTTTTGGAATTAATTTGTGGAAACAATTTAAATCATTGCATTTTAAATTTGGAAATTAGTTTCGTTTCATTTGGTATCAGAGCCTTATCGATCCAATTACTTGGTTGTATTTATTGTTGCAAATAGATATATTAAATTAAAACATTATATACTTTAAAATTTAGGTTGTGTTTATTTTTTACAAAATAGATAAAAAAAAGTTACTATTAAATCCTTGCATTAACTAATTACCTCTCATTTAAGGTAAATGAATTTAGGGTTTCATAGCACATTTAACATTCACTTAAGAATTGGTTTAAATATACAAAGTTATCAATTGTTTTTACTTAAGTTTCATTCAAAGAATAATAATAATAAATTACCCATAGATTTTACCTCTTCAATTACTCTATTCATAAAATTACCAGGATTTTTAAAAATTTGATAGTTACCTTATCTATAATTTTCACAGTTAATTGATTGAAATAACTTTTTTGAATTTTTTTTACTCCAAGAATAAAATTTCATTTATGCACACACAAAAGAGATTTGGTTTCTTGAATTCACGAAGCATAATTACCCCTAAGATTTCACTCAATCACGTCTGTAACTTACCTAAGAGCTCTTTAGCAGGATTTATATTCATTGTTTTTCATGGGATTACAGTAACTGATTTTTGCACCTATTAATACACATTTGTCACCTAGGCTATGACAGTTACTAAGCTACCAGGACTTAGAAGATCTTGAAACAAAAGTGCATGTAACTATTTGAGAGGATTATGATCTAGGTTTATAAGAAAATGATTCTTAGATATTGCACATGTAAGAAAATTCTGTAGCGATTGTGTGCCTTCATCCAATTGTTGCATCTAGGTCAATTTGTATGACCACTTTGACTTTTCCATTTAGAAAACTACAATATTCCTTAATCATTGACCATAATCAATGGTCTAGATGCATTGGGAATTGATATCAATGTCACTGATGGATTGATAAATAGTGGAGTGTATGATTTAACTTACCAATCACCTGCAATCAATGAAATGTTGCTAAGTAGCCATGGAATTTTCTTTAACCTCAATCATACCTCTTTCAACCTTAACAATAGATACGTCAAAGGTACCTCCTCCAAGGTCAAAAACTAGAATGTTTCTTTTTCCTTCCTGTTAGGTTCAAATACATACTTCAACAGTGAATCCTTGATTGACAACAACTGTGGGAATTATGCCTTCAATTTGGATGCATCAAGTTCATTGTTACTCCTGGGAGCAATAATCACTTTGGCTTGTTCTCCAAGGGTAAAGTTTACCCACTTAAAACTGGGATCAATATAGTCCCTATACATCTCAAAAATATCATTATGGCTAATAGCACCAAGATTGGTGAAATTCCATATGCCTCTGCAATTTCTTTTTGCCATCTCAACTGAAATTGGCAGCAACTCATCAAGGATTGTCATGTTGTTTGGTATATTAACTACCTTATTGTACCGGCTAATTTTTGTAATGAAATTGTGAGCATTGTTCAAATCAGATGAGATAGGCATTCGAACTCGAAGTGTACAATCATTTTCATATTCATTTAGTAGCTCTTCAACCATGGCCTTTGTCTTAGAATAGAAGGAGCCAATGAAGTTTGGCTTGTCTTCCTCCCTGAATCCAATACCACTTCCCACTGGATGATCAACATCATATTCAAATATGCATCCTATAGCAAATTTCATGAGCAAAAGCGCTTGCTCTCTACATATGTCTGCCAAATTTAGAGTTCCCATTACATTGGTTTGAATAGTCTCTAGTTCATGAGATTCACACCAGTCAACGTTAGGCCTACCAGTCACACCTGCAGCATTGAAGACATGAGTGGGTTATGTGTTATGGATATCCATTTGTAGCTGAGATCGGTTTTCCAATCTGCCACTTGCATATTCAAACGGAATACCCTTCTTCTCACATATCTATCCAAGAAGACCTCCAATCCATCCATTGTGACCATAAAAAAATAAAAATTAAGAGCTGGTTTTTACGAGAAACTTCTTGAGGGAACAAGCATTCAGTCCTATTTTGTATCATTGGCCATAAGTGACTTAGTTGAACCATTCTCTTCTAGTCTCTCTACTCCATCCATTGTGAGCATTCGTGGATGAGGCAGCAACGCAGCAGAAATGTCACCCCACCAGTCTGGATGATTTATATACCATTCCATGGTTTTCTTAAGTCCATCTTCCAATGTTGTGTGCTCAGAGCAACCCAAATCCTTGAGTTTCTGATCATCCAGGAAGTATCTATGATTGTTAGAAGGTCTATTCTCAACAAACTTAATGACCTTCTCATGATCAAGGGAAAACAACTTGCATATATCCTTAGCTTTCTTTTTCCTTCCTCCAATGAAGCAAAACCATAAGTTATTGTTGTAGCCATGGGTTCATTAATGATCTGCATCACATTAAGCCCCACAATCCTACCAACATCTTTAGTTTCTCGCTTCTGTGAATCGTTAAAATAAGCAGGCACAGTAATCACAACATTCTTCACATCACACTGGAGGTATTGTTCGGCTATCATTTTCATTCTCATCAACACCATGGACTTTGCTTTGCCAAAAATAATAATAATAAACTTCACGTAGCCACTGTATTTTTGATGAAAACATGTTACACCATTAGCCCAATCAAGATTAGACATATCAACAACCTTTGAACAAATCTCCACATTGGACACATTTATTTTGATATATGGACACATTGGTATATTGGAAGATAAATTCCTCTTCTCCCAAGTTGTTCTGCCAATCTTCATATTTCCATTATGTAGGAGTCAAGAACAAAAAGAATCACTTAAATCATGAGTGATTCCCAATATCAAGTCAACAACAAATTTTCCACATTGATCCAGGCATAGTGAATTTGTAAATTTTAATGACCTACTAGCATCTCACCTGTTGTTACAAGTTTCTTCTATCCCCCAGAAAGTTCTCCTAATTTGGTCACTGACTATGGTATCTTCGCATATATCAAGGTCTTCTTCGAAATCACCAAACCTTAAAATTTTCTTTTGTTCAAATTATCATAGTATTCCTTGCAGCCTCACTATACCACACCATCAATGAGATTTGACATTGTGAAGGAAGAAAAAAAATGGATATTGTATCAATGAGGAATCTTGGTTTGGTTTTATGAGAAACAAAATTATTATTCCTATATGCCTCAATATGGCCTCTCTGCTAGTTACCTAAGCCAATTAAGCACAAAAGGGATAATGAGACAGTCACTTTAGTAGTACCAAACTCAAAACTTTAATTTTATTTGTATTCAACCAGTAGCCTCTTGTATAAGGATGTTGTCTCGAGAATAAAATTAGTGAATTAAGTATTTTTAATGGTAAAACTTAGTCTTTTATATTTATTTTCTTTTGGTTTTGTGTCTATTTTGAGAGAGTTTTTTCACTATGGTTGATATGTCTTTAAAATTGATATCGTAATTTATTACACATCTATTTTAAGTTACATTGTGGGCCCATAACCCATAGGTCCTTGGATTCACATCTTAAACTTGGAATAGTGACATTGTGTTTAGAATAGGTTGGTGAGAATAAAACCATGTTGTTATAAGATATGAAACCAAATAGACTATATTATCATCAAACATGAGGACATGTCAATTTTTTCAAGGGGAGAAACCACCTCTAATGAAAAATAACAATAACACTCATTGCCCTTCATAGTGTAAAAATGGGTGTATAGTTATGCCATATATGTGGGTTAGATTGACCAAAAATGAGCTATCACATTAGGTTTTGTTGGAATAAGTCCTCTTAAATTATTTGTCGCAAAATAACACATAGCCTTAGAATTAACACCATCTTTACCTATAATATATTTTCTTCCTTTTAGCTTGCAAGTCCTAAATATAGGTTTCAACTTCCTCATAATTATTTAATTATTGAAGAAACAACACATATTCTTTGTCATAAACATTTTGATTAGTCTTAAACCCACTATTATTGATTTTGATTGTTTTTAATAAACATAAAAGTAAACACCATGATAGTTATATAACACATTCTAGAATGGATATTACGTAATATACGTAGTGAACCCTTGGGTAATATGTCATCTTATAAATGGACTCAATTAGATATTTATATCTAGAAATTCTTGACTAATAATTCAACCTTGTGACATAGATGTAAGATCATAGTTAATTATTACCCATATTTAGTGGGTGCTTAATGTTGTGATCTATCATGTGTTGGAGTTTGTGAATTTAAATAGATCAAGCATAGCATTTTAAGAAAAAATTCTTCCAATAGCTAACTTAGTTTTAAATGTTGGGGATTCAATAATATTAATATCATGTCTCATATTTAAAACATAGAAGCTATTGAAATAGTTGTAAAATCCTACTTTAGTGATTTCCCCTTATTTACAAAACCTCTTCATAAGATAATGAATGCAATAGTTCACTTTAAAATTAATTATGGGAATGATAGTTAAGCCCAACTCTTTCCTTTAAAGAAGTTTTTGGTGATCTACCCCCCTAATTTTCTCATTATACAAACATGTGTATACACATTATCACAAGAAAGTAAGATGTTCCTACATAATGTCTCATGAAAAACAAGTCTTCAAATTTATACGATCCAATTGTCAAGTAGTATCTTAATACACTATTGCCCATTTAATATAGCCTTGAATGAGAATCATCTCATGGACCATGGACTTTGATGTGTCAAAAATAATAAGGCAATGGCTACCTATAGACATCAAGTGCATTTTAGTTTTATTCTAGATGGGTGCACGCTAGTTACATTAAATGACGGATTAGTTCTAGTGTTTATCTATGAAGTTTCCTATGTATATTAATAATTTACTATTGATATTCCAAGAAATATTACTATGTATTATTCTATTGTACTTTAATATTGGACTTGATCAACCCAATAACTTTGTACATGTGTCCTATAGACTATTGTATTTATTTTCATTCAATTATACTTGATATATGAAAAAGAAGATACTCATGTAGTCTGGAATGCATGATTATCATCTTAGAATGTATTTTGAGTGTATTAATTTTATAGTTCAAGGATGAGTGACTACATAGTATGGGATATGTATTTCGTTTAAATAGGTATATGTTATGTCAACACATTATAATAATTTTGTAAATTTAATGTTGAAGTTACATGTAAGTGATTAAAATATCTATATTAAAGAAAATTGATAAGGTTGAAATATGTGTGAGTAACCACATAAAATACCATTAGTTTCTTTCATTGTAAATTCCTAATATGTGTGTATATATATAGCTTTTGTCATTGCAAAAAAAAATGTTTTTCTTGTAATACTTGTTAACTTAAAATACAATTGGAAAAGGGGGATATCTATGAACTAAGAGAAGAAAAGGATATAGATGAAGTAAATATATAAAAATTATTATGAAGAATGGTTATGGTCAATATCATTTTCTTCAATTATTGATTATGTGTTTTCTGAGTTGTGATGTAGATTTATCTTGTGCTACTGAGGACAACAACTAATTTACAGGGGGAGAATTTTTATGTGACTTTTTCCCCAAGAGAAAATAAGTCTATTAAATAACCCTTTAGAATTAAAAAGGGGGAGAAAAATAAAGGAAATTATAATCCTTTGGTAAAAAGAGAGATTAAAGAATATGCATAAAAATTATTTAAAAGGGGAAGCCTAATTATTTATTTAAATAATTGTTAAAAAGGAAAATTTTGTGAAAGGGTGTGATGATTTGGAAACCACCCCTTAAAAGATATATAAATCATTCGTGTGAAACTTGGAAAAAGGAAAAGAAAGTACAACACATTGTGGGAATAGGGTTCCAAGTTAGCAGGTTGTGAGCAGGATGGAGAAGGGGCACTCCTATAGTGGGTGTCCAACCTGGGGTACAAGTGCATGCACTCAAGATGGTCCTGGCCAGGGCATGGTTTTGTGGCACGAGTGTTGAGCATTGTTCCAGTGGAACCAACACTCGTGTAGAGTGGCAAGGTTCGCTTTCCTCCCAGACTACTCACAGACCGAAGAGGTTGACCCAAGGACCATTCCAACAATAGTTGGGGGTTTCTTCTACACATTTCAAAGATAAGTATTAATGTTGATAAATTATCTGAGCAATAAAAATTGTTTCAAATCTTTGAGTTTATTAAATTAATAATTTATTGCATTTAATTTCAAAGTATTTACTTGAACTTTAAATATTATATTAAAATTTGTGCATAAAAAGTTTTGGAATTAATTTGTGGAAAAAATTCAAATCATTTCATTTTAAATTTGGAAATTAGTTTCGTTTCAAGGGTTTTGGGTTAAGGGTAGAGGGAAGAGAGATAGAGGGAGTGAGTTATTGAGTGAGAGACCTAAGAGAGGGAGAGGAGGTAGGAGGGAGAGACTTGAGATAGAGTGACTGAGTGAGTGAGAGGTAGAGAGAGACCTGAGAGAGGGAGAGGTGCTAGGAGGGAGAGACTTCATAGAGAGAGAAGGAGGGAGTGGGAGAGAGACAGAGGGAGATAGGGTTAAGGGTACAAGGTACAAGGTTTAAGGGCTTAGGGTTAAGGGTTTAGGGTTAAGGGTTAAGGGTTATGGGTAGAGGGGAGAGAGATAGAGGGAGTGAGTAAGAGAGAGACCTAAGAGAGGGAGATGGGGTAGGATATTGAATATACTTGAGAGAGAGAGAGAGGTAGGGAGTGCGAGAGAGATAGAGGGAGGGAGGGTTAAGGGTAGAGGGTAGATGGTTTAAGTTTTTAGGGTTAAGGGTGGAGGGGAGAGAGATAGAGGGAGGGAGTGTTAAGGGTAGAGGGTAGATGGTTTAAGGGTTTAGAGTTAAGGGTGGAGCGGAGAGAGATAGAGGGAGTGAGTGAGTGAGAGAAAGACCTAAGAGAGGGAGAAGGGGTAGGAGGGAGACTTGAGATTGAGTAAGTGAGTGAGTGAGAGAGATACCTTAGAGAGGCAGTGGTGCTAAGAGGGAGAGACTTGAGAGAGAGAGAGATAAAGGAAAGGAGGGTTAAGGGTAGATGGTAGAGGGTTTAAGGGTTTAGGCTTAAGGGGAGAGAGATAGAGAGAGTGAGTGAGTGAGAGAGAGGCCTAAGAGAGGGAGAGGGGGTAGGATGGAGATACTTGAGAGAGACAGAGAGGGAGGGAGTGCAAGAGAGATAGAGTGAGGGGGGTTAAAGGTAGAGGGTAGATGGTTTAAGGGTTAAGGTAGATGGAAGAGAGATAGAGGAAGTGAGGAGTGAGAGAGAGACCTAATAGAGGGAGAGGGGGCAATGAGGGAGAGACTTGAGATAGAGTGACTGAGTGAGTGAGAGAGAGACCGAGAGAGGGAAATGGTTCTAGGAGGGAGAGACTTGATAGAGAGAGAGGGAGGGAGGGAGTGAGAGATAAAGGTAGATAGAGTTAAGGGTGGAGGGTAGAGGATTTAAGGGTTAAGGGTTAAGGGTTAAGGGTTAATGGTTAGGGGTCAAGGGTTAAGGGTTTAGGGTTATGGGTAGAGGGGAGAGATATAGATTGAGTGAGTGAGTGAGACCTAAGAGAGGGAGAGGGGGTAGGATATTGAAGATACTTGAGAGATAATGGGAGATGGGAGAGGGGATATGGGGTGGTCATTTCTACAAAGGGTGGAGGGGTGAGAGATAGAGAGGAAGAGAGAGAGAGACCTAAGAGAGGGAGAGGGGGTAGGATATTGAAGTTACTTGAGAGAGAGAGAGAGGAATGGAGTGGGAGAGAGATAGAGGAAGGTGGGTTAAGGGTAGAGGGTATATGTTTTAATGGAAGAATGGGAGAGAGATAGAGGGAGTGAGTGAGTGAGAGAAAGACCTAAGAGAGGGATAAGGGGTAGAAGGGAGAGACTTGAGATAGAGTGAGTGAGTGAGAGAGAAAGAGACCTCAGAGAGGGAGTGGTAGAGAGAGGTAGAGAGAGAGACAATTAGGAGGGGGAATGGAGAGGGGAAGAGTGTTGAGGGAAGAGGATAGAAGGTTTGAGGGTTTAGGGTTTAAGGGTTTATGGTTGAGGGTTTAGGGATGAGGGGGTAGGAGGGAGAGATGAGGGGGTAGGAGGGAGAGACTTGAGAGAGAGAGGGAGGGAGTGGGAAAGAGATAAATGAACAGAGGGTTAAGGGTAGAGGGTATAGGGTTTATGGTTAAGGGGAGAGAGATAGAGGGAGTGAGTGAGTGAGAGAGAGACCTAAGATAGGGAGAGGGGGTAGGATATTGAAGATACTTGAGAGAGATAGAGGGAGGGATTTGGAGAGAGATAGAGGGAGGGAAGGTTAAGGGTAGAGGGTAGATGGTTTAAGGGTGGAGCGGAGAGAGATAGAGGGAGTGAGTGAGTGAAAGAAATACCTAATAGAGGGAGAAGGGGTAGGAGGGAGAGACTTGTGGTCCCAAGAGAGACCTGAGAGAGAGACAAGGAAGTTGAAGAGGGAGAGACTTGAGAGCCTTTATGGGTTTAGGGCCTAGGGCTAAGGGGAGAGAGATAGAGGGAGTGAGTGGCTGAGCAGAGAGACCCAAGAGAGGGAGAGAGGGGTAGGATGGAGATACTTGAGAGATAGAGGGAGGGAGGGAGGGAGGGAGTGGAAGAGAGATAGAGGGGGTTCACAGAGGGTAGATGGTTTAATGGTTTGTTGGTTTAAGGGTTAAGGGTTTAGGGTTTTGAGTTACAGACAGAAGAGAGATAGAGGGAGGAGTGAGTGAGAGAGAGACCTAAGAGAGGGGAGAGACTCTGACATAAAGTGACCGAGTGAGGAGTGAGTGAGAGAGAGGCCCAAGAGAGGGAGTGGTGCTAGGAGGAGAGACTTGATAGAGAGAGGAAGGAGTGAGAGAGATAGAGGAGACAGGGTTAAGGGTATAGGGTACAAGGTTGAAGGGTTTAGGGCTGGGTTAAGGGTTAAGGGTTGTTGGGGTTAAGGGTTATGGGTTATGGGTAGGGCAGGGGAGAGAGATAGAGGGAGTGAGTGAGTGAGAGAGAGACCTAAGAGAGGGAGAGGGGGTAGGATATTGAAGATACTTGATAGAGAGAGGGAGGGAGTGCGAGAGAGATAGAGGGAGGGAGGGTTAAGGGTAGAGGGTAGATGGTTAAGGGTAGAATGGTTTTAGGGTTAAGGGTGAATGGGAGAGAGATAGAGGAAGGGAGTGTTAAGGGTAGAGGGTAGATGGTTTAAGGGTTGAGTGGAGAGAGATAGAGGGAGTGAGTGAGTGAGAGAAAGACCTAAGAGAGGGAAAAGGGGTAGGAGGGAGACTTGAGATAGAGTGATTGAGTGAGAGAGAGAGACACCTCAGAGAGGGAGTGGTGCTAGGAGGGAGAGACTTGAGAGAGAGGGAGAGGGAGATAAAGGGAAGGGAGGGTTAAGGGTAGAGGGTAGAGGGTTTAAGGGTTTAGGTTTAGGCTCTAGGGTTAAGGGGAGAGAGATAGAGGAGTGAGGAGTGAGAGAGAGACCAAGAGAGGGGAGATGAGGGATGTAGGATGGAGATGAGAGAGAGAGAGAGGGAAGAGAGAGATAGAGGGGGTTAAGGGTAGAGGGTAGATGGTTTAAGGGTTAAGGTTTTAGGATTTCTGGTTAAGGGTAGAGGGAAGAGAGATAGAGGGAGTGAGTGAGTAAGAGAGACACCTAAGATAGGGAGAGGGGGTAGGAGGGAGAGAATTGAGATAGAGTGACTAAGTGAGTGAGAGTGAGAGAGATCTACCTGAGAGAGAGAGTGGTGCTAGGAGGTTGAGACTTGATAGAGAGAGAGGGAGGGAGTGGAAGAGAGATAAAGGGGGATAGGGGTAAGGGTTTAGGATTATGGGTAGAGGGGAGAGAGATAGAGGGATTTAGTGAGAGAGAGAGGGAGGGAGTGGGATATAGATAGAGAGTAGATGGTTAAGGGTAGAGGGTAGAAGGTAGAGGGTTAAGGGTGGAGAGGGAGAGAGATAAGAGTGAGTGAGTGAGGGAAAGGTAGAGCTTATAGAGGGTAGAGGGTTTAAGGGTTGACAGTTTAAGGGTTAAGGGTTTATGGTTTTTGGTGTAATTAAATGTGTTGTACCTTGTCCTAGGTCATAATTACACCTTAGTTAAGTTTAATTAGGGACCACATAGGAGGTTGTTGGAGAATTTCCACTTTTGGTGGACTTGACATGTCATTACCTCATCACTTCCACCTTTTGTGGACACATCATGTGATTATCTCTCCACCTTTTGTGGAGTGATAGGTTTTCCTAGTTGTCTCATGTCATAAGATTATGACACTTGTCATAATCTTATTCCCTTCTATGTTCTCACCTTGGCTATATAACCAAGGGGTCTCTCTCATTTGTAATCAATCAGAATCATCTCATATCATTGACATTGAATACAATCTATTCTTGTCATATTTTCTCTCTTTTTGTGCTTTCCATTTGGTCCACAGATCTTGGCAGCCATATCCAATTCTAGCATGGTATCACAGCAGGTTGGGTGCCATTGGAGAGTCTTTTTCTGAAGAGAGATCTCAGATTTGGGGGAGGTTCTATTTGTGGCTCTTTGTTGCAGGTTCATATCCGAGCTTGCTAGTGTAAATCTGAGCTCACCATTGCGTTTGAAAGGTTCAAGAAAGTCGATTTTTCCTTTTTTTTCATCCAAATCAGACATACGAGGCCAAATCTATGGGGGTTTGAAGCTGAAGAGTGGTTGCCAGATCTAGAATGTAGCTGCAACTTTGGAGCATTTTGGGTCAAATCCGACCCTACCATCGCGTCCAGAAGGGCCAAAAACCCTAAGATCAACTGTCAATTCGTCCATTTTGGAGCAAGTCATCCAGTGAGGAAAAAAAAAAATTTCCTGAAGAGCCATACAGTCCCCAGGTCGTCATAATTATCGATAATACGATTTTTCTGAAAAATTAAAAAAATATTCAATTGAAAATGTTTTGAAATTTTTTTGAGAAAAATCAATTCTAGGCAATTTAAATTTTCATTGTAAAATTTTTATTAAAAATAAAATAAAAAATAAAAAAATACAAAGCTTTTTTAAAGTTTGCGGTTGTAGACTGGTACATCTGCAAATCCGTAGATTTTACTATGCAGCTACTATACCCGCTCTCCATTGTCGGGTGCCATGCAAGCGTGGCAGGCCCCCTTTACCACCAACTCGTGGTCTGTGCAGTCACCGGTCGGTAAAATCAAACCAACAATCATAGAATTCTAGCGACCTTCATTCAAAAATCCGGTGGGTTCAAAATAGCAGACATTTGGAGAATATTCTACAGGAATATTCCTACAAAATATTCGTAGAATATTCCATCAGCCACACGTGACAGACGACGAGCATTTGACCGTCATTTTTAAGCCCATGAGTTTGAGAATATTCTGACAAGGGAGAATATTTTTTTGATGGGCGGTGGACTGTCAAATTTAAGCTCATATTCTGCCTACATCAGAAATACATCATTGATGATGTCAGCAGTGCTTTGAAAATTTTCTACCCCTCACCATTGAGCTTTTTTATTTTTTAGTCAAAATTTGAAGCTCAATAACTTGCTCATTTTGACTCCTTTTTTCGAGAATTTTTTTTTTATTTGGTCTAATTTTTCGTGCTCTACGTATTGGTACAATCATTTTTTGGTTTTGGTGGTTGGTTTTCCCAGAAATTGCAGATTCTCACAGGTGTTGTTGCTTCATCCTCATTTTGGGAACTTCGGGAGCTCATATCTTACTCCTACGGTAACATTTTTGGGTGAATTTTTTTTTGAAAGTGCATGATTTTTTGTGTACTTATCAGTGGTAGGATCAGATTGGTCTCATTTTGTACCAAAATTTGTACTTGATTCTATGGCCTATTTTGGCATTTGCATGTACCAAGATCAAAGACCACTTCGCTATTTCTGGAAAGTGGCAATTGTAAATGCACTAAATATAAAGTGCCAAATCAGATATTGCTTGGAGGGTTTCTTGATTGAGTGATTTGGGGGGGTAATCTTGCAATGATTGTTTGCATTATTTTGCTTGGTTTGTGTTCTTGCAATGGGGAGATCTCAAATTGAACCCCTAAATCCACATAATTATGCTACATGGAGTAAATTAGTATGGAACTATCTCATGATGAAATGTCTAATAGGTCATCTAAAGGACACAATTCAAAAACCTATTGATGCTAAAGAATTCGCAAGGTGGGAGATTGATCGTGAGAAAACACTTGGATGCATATGTTCATTAGTCTCATTTGATTTGCAATTTCATATTGAATCATGTGATACACCTAAAGAGGCATGAGAGACTTTTGAAAAATTGTATGGTAAAATAGATAAGATTAGAGGCTAGCAGATTGTAAATGATTTGATGAATCTTGATCCTAAAGTTTTTGACCACATCCAAGACTACATCTCCAAAATAAAGCAACTAAGAACACAATTGAAAGAATACACTATTGAAAAAGAGGATTTACAATTGATTCTAAATGTGTTATGCAAGCTTGGTCCTGAGTATTCAGTGTTTTTTTCTGGCATTCATACCCATCGACTTTCTATGGGAGCATCATATGTTGATCCTAAGTTTGATGACTTTGCAAATCTCCTAATCCAAGAGGAAGCTAAGTTAATGAACATGGGTCTAATCAAGTCTTCCAAGCCACAAGCATTGGTGGAAAATGAGTCTAAGGTACAGAAAGAATCAAGGAATCTTGATAAGAAGCAAAAGAAGAAAAAGAACAAGCCACATAAAGAATCAGAATCCTCATCATCAAAAGGAGAAACATCTAAGAAGGAGAGGCCTTTTTGTGCATATTGCAAGAAGGATGGACATGAAGAACATTATTGTTACAAGAAGGACATTGATGAGTTGAAAAATATTCTCAAAAAGAATCACATTGATTTTCCTTCTAGAATGTCTGAATCCTCTTCTCCTTCTACTTCAAAGCAGTCTAAAAAGGACAAAGGTCAAACATCAGGATATAAAGGTCAAGCTCTTTGTGCTCATTCAGGTCTAGGATCAGGGAGATGGCTTCTAGATTCAAGAACATCTCATCATATGGAATCTTCACAAACTATCTTCTCTTCATTCCAGCCTTGTTCTATGTCTCATATCTTGATGGGAAACAATACATACACGAGTGTAACAAGGAAGGGATCTATTAGCATTGGGGAGAACACTTTTCAGGATGTCTTGTGTGTTTCTCATTTGATGGACAATTTTCTTTCCATTTATCAGATTACACATGGTGGAGATGGGAGAACTATGGAGTTCACTCATGATTCGGTTATCATTCGCGACTTGGAGATTCGAGAGATCATTGCTACTTGGGTGGTTGATCATTCATCTCAGTTGTATTCCTTGCATAGTTTTCTTCTGATGGTGACAATGTTCCTTTGGCTATTTATCACATACACCATGATTCAGAAGAGACATATGGCTTCTTGAACTTGGGCATACTCACATCAGATCCAGTACTTGAGCCATGCATTTCATCTCCTCCATCTACTATTGTACTTGATGATACTTGTGTTGCTATAGTTTTGGCTCCTAGTGATTCAGTGCAGTAGGATTAATTGTCTTCTAGATATGGCTACTTTGGATGGCTTCCTCACAGGTATTTTAGACTTTTTTGTGGAGTCTCATCTTGCAGATTTGGAGGACACCATTGATAGCATTCATCTTCTCTTTGATGAATATGCACCTTCTTCAATTGTTGTGAGGGAACACCTTGACCCTCTTGTTCATTCTCTACATGATCATTCTTCTTAGATTGGCGTGAGTGTGGATTCTTTTGGACAACATTTGGAGGAGGCTTCTTTGTCTTCTGAGGGGATATCATTGTCTTTGGATCATGTTCTACATTCATCTCTACTTGATGTTGGATTGTCCTCTTCAGCAGTGTGGCCTAGAACGCCTGATTGGAGTGTTTCATCTTTCAGCATCGACATGGAGACACTTGAGCATGCTTCAAAGACACCATCATACATCATCCATCTTCATGATATCCTACATACATCCTTGGTTTTTTTTCTTTCTAAGGGGAGGAACATTGTTCGGAAAGATTGGATCATCTTTAGCATTCAATGTTGAGCTTCTACCATCATTGCAGGAGACTCAACATTGAGGGGGGGCTACCTTGTCTCTCTTCTACTTCTCTCTTATGGGGGGTCTTTTTCCTCACATGGGGTTTTTACCTTCTCATTCTTCATTCAGAGTATTTCTATTTTTTTATTTCATCTCTCTTTTGGGGAGGAGTTTTGTCCCACTAGGTTTTCTCCTTTTCTCCATTTGTGAGAGATTGCATTTTTTGTACATGGGTACCTAACATGGCCTAACAGCTAGGACCCATCTTTCATTGTTTTTTTTTGTGTACATTCTCCCTAAGTTGCACTTAAGGGGGGGTGTTGGTGTAATGAAATGTGTTGTACCTTGTCCTTGGTCATATGTACACCTTAGTTGAGTTTACTTAGGGACCACATAGGAGGTTGTTGGAGAATTTCCACTTTTGGTGGACTTGACATGTCATTACCTCATCACTTCCACCTTTTGTGGACACATCATGTGATTATCTCTCCACCTTTTTTGGAGTGATAGGTTTTCCTAGTTGTCTCATGTCATAAGATTATGACACTTGTCATAATATTATGCCCTTCTATGTTCTCACCTTGGCTATATAACCAAGGGGTCTCTCTCATTTGTAATCAATCAGAATCATCTCATATCATTAACATTGAATACAATCTATTCTTGTCATATTCTCTCTCTCTCTTTTTGTGCTTTCCATTTGGTCCATAGATCTTTGCAGCCATAGCCAATTCTAACAATGTTTAGGGTTTAGGGTAGAGGGGAGAGAGATAGAGGGAGTGAGAGAGAGAGATCTGAGAGAGGGAGAGGGGGTAGGAGGGAGAGACTTGAGAGAGAGAGAGGGTAGAGGTTTTAAGGGTTAAGGGTTAATGGCTTAGGGTTTAGAGTTATGGGTAGTGATGGAACTTCAAAGTTTTGTTCTTTGTGTTCTATTTTATCCTGCCTTGTGTCTCTAGTCATCTATGGTGTTTGGGAAAAGCCTAAGGTTGAGGTTTTACCTTCATCTTCACATAAAACCCTAGTGTTCATCTTACACCTTCAATGGGATCTATTTGGCCATTACTTTTTGGGAAGGCTTTAAAACAACTTAAGCCCCATCACTTTGTCTAGGCTGGGCCCCCTTTTTTTATGGTTTTATTTCCTTCGCCTAACTTTATTTATCCTAATTATTTTGTTGGTCCCGTGTTCCCTTGTTAAAACAACTTATGTCATTGTTTTTCATTGGCCTAGCGATGTCCCCTTATTCCTTTAGGGGAGAGGGCCCAATAGTCATGCAGGATAACTTTCTCAGCATGTAGCAATTGAATGGAATATTGGAGAACCTTCATTTTTTTTTAAATGTAGACTGGTCTCTTATTTATCTATAACTAAGGTTTGGAGGCATGACTCATCATGCGACTCGCCACATCGGTAGATCTTTTGAGAAGTGTCTAAAATTTTACTTTTTAAAGGTTCGACCAAAACTTAATCATGGAACCCCCAATAGTTGAACCAAAAAAATATCATTTGTTGCTTGTACAATATGATATTTTTATTAAAATTAAAATTAATATACAACCTAAGTGGACCAAATACTTATTGATAACCATAAATCTTTGATATCTCTACCTTTTATATTCAACACATATGGACTAATAGTTGAACACAAAAAATCTATTTGTTGTTATAAAAACAACACATAATTATTTAAAATACAACTTATATTGAACAAAAATAGACCAATAGTTGAACACTAAAACTTTTTGAAAATCCTTCACATTTAATGGGAAAATACATGTTATTTATTGTGCTCACCTTTTATATTTGTGATAGGAAAAACTATTAATATAAAATTATCCAATGCTTGTACATTGCTACCCCAATTTTTGCACATAAGAACAATATTTTTTCACTATGATAACAATACTTATTTAAATGAGTGTCTTATTTTATTAAATGAGCATTTTATTTTTTAAATGATATACTTATAGTATAGAGTTGTGATATTTTATTTGAAACAAAAAAATACTTATTTCACTTCTTCATGAATGTATTTATGTTTTTTTCATATAACATTTAGAGGTTCTCATGTGTTCAAGTATGGGTCCATTTTTTATCAACATTTGGTTTTTTCTTTATTTACATTTGGACTATTTATTTATAATATATAGTATAAATATGTGGTAAGACTAGGTATTATCATCACGATTGAGTTCGTGACTATTGGCCCCTCTCCCCTAATAAATGTTTTTTATTTTATAGAGGGACAAGTTCACATGGCCATACATCAATCATCGTGTGATCTTAGCCATTCCTTGCCATCCCACAATGACCCCACCACACTGTCTTTGTTGATCATGATTTCGCAGGCGAGCGCCACATGTCATCCAATGAAGCTAAAGGAATGATAAATACTTTGATGTGTCTTTAATACATTATGTCGTAGGTTATTAAAGTTGTTATAAGATGCACATGTTTTAAATCAATAGAGATGTTATAATCTTAGTAGAAAGGTTATTGATGGTTAGTAACAAGGTTGGCGACTGTGTTGAACGAATAGGATTGCCAATGGTTGAGATCCACAGTTTCCCCCCATCGCATGATCAAAAGTTGCAAGGTCTTTATTGATTGCGATATCATGGGTGGGCACCACGTGGATCTCCTTGGCAATGAGTAGTATGGTGGGGCAATGGCTACCCAACCTACAAAAAGGCATGGGAATCAACATGGATTATGCCTGCCACACTTTTGTTAAGGAGAGAGATAGAGGGACTGAGTGAGTGATCCATTTACATATTATTCTTTTATTCATCCTCAGTTAAATATTTAGTTACCCATTTATCGTTAGCAGAAATGACCCAAGAATTTAATAGAATGGATGATCAAATCATCCAACAAATGTCTCATCTGCCAGCAAAGCTCACTCACTTGCTGCATGAACGACTCCAACCATATTTGATGCAGATTTAAATTTTAGCCATCAATCCTTCAGTTAGATCAAATCATCAAATGGTCATCTTCAAAACAAGCTGACACAATCACCAACGTGGCAATAAGGGGCCCACCATACCATACATTGCCAAGGAAGTCCACATGGTTGTCACTCGCTATATCGAAATCAGTAAAGATCCTGCAACTTTGGATCATGCGATGGCGGGAAACCATAGATCTTGAGCATTTGTGATCTTATTCCTTCAACACAATCTCCAACCTTATTATTAATCGTTGAGCAACTTTTTCATCAAGATTATAACATATCCGCTGATTTAAAACATGTGCACCTCAAGAACACTTTAGTAACCTGCCTTTTAATGTATTATGGCCGGATTAATTTACCATAGTATTTCCTTCATTCCTTTGGCTTCATCAGATGAGACATGTGGTGCCCGCCCATGATATCGTGATCAGTAAAAACCTTGCAAATTTTGATCATGCGATGGCAGGAAACCGTTAAGATCTAATGACAATTGATCAACAGTCAACCAAACTTATCACCTTCGGCCTCACCAGATAGGACACGTGGTGCCCACCCATGATATCGTGATCAATCAAAGCGGTGTGTTGGGGTCATTGCGGGATGGCGGGGAGCAACTGAGATCAAATGATAGTGGTGGTGGGGTCATCGTGGGATGGCAGGGAGAAACTGAGATCAAACAATAGTTGATCAATGATCGTACAAACTTCATCCTTTTGCAAAACAAAAAATTTATTAAATGGACAAGGGGACATCACTAGGTGGATGGTAAACAATGACATAAGTTATTTTTAAATGATGAAACACAGGGCCAACCAAGACTTAGGAAAATAATACCTTGCAAAGGAAATAAAATATTAAAACAAAGGGACTTAGCCTAAATAGAACGATAGGACATAAGTCATTTTAAAACCCCCCAAAAAGTAACATCGAAATAGATCCCAATGAAGGCATAAAATAAACACAAGAGTTTTATATGAAAATAAAGCTAAAACCACCAACCCAAGGAAAATTACCACACGATGAAAGACTAGTAACACTAGGTAGGTAGGAATGGAACATAAGGAGAAAAAATATAAAGTTCCATAAGAGGGGAGAGAGATAGAGGGAGTGAGTGAGAGAGAGAGAGAACTGAGAGAGGGAGAAGGGGTAGGAGGGAGAGTCTTGAGAGAGAGAGAGGGAGGGAGTGGGAGAGAGATAGAGGTTAGAGGATTTAAGGATTTAAGGTTTAAGGGTAGAGGGCTAAAGGTAGAGTGAGAGAGAGAGGCGGGGAGGGAGGGAGTACTGGAGAGAGATAGAGAGTAGAGGGTTTAAGGGTTTAATTTTAAGGGTTAAGGGTTTAAGGTTTAGGGTTAAGGGTAGAGGGGAGAGAGATAGAGAGTGAGTGAGAGAGAGAGAGACCCGAGAGAGGGAGAGGGGGTAGGAGGGAGAGACTTGAGAGAGAGAGCGGGTAGAGGGTAGAGGGTAGACGGTTTAAGGGTTGAAAGAGACCTAAGAGAGGGAGAAGGGGTAGAATGGAGATACTTGAGAGAGAGATAGAGGAAGGGGGGTAAGGGTAGAGGGTAGATGGTTTAAGGGTTAAGGTTTAAGGGTTAGGGAAGTGTTGGTTTTTCTTACAATGTAACTAGGTTGGTCTTCTAATCTACCTATGGAATTGCCAATCCCAATCAAGGGCAGCTTGAAGGACTTGGACCAATTAACAAGGACTTTAAAAAATCCTCCTACACTTCGGGCTCTACAAGACCTAGGAGGGTGATCCCTTAATGTGTTTACAACCTCTGCACCAATCTCATAAACAATATTAACAATAATAGATAATCTCATTTAATAGCTCAACATAATAGGATAATATCAAATAAAATTGGTTATTAATCGACATTATCAGCTATTTGGAGCATGAGATAACTACAACACAATCTGAAGATAAGATAGGTCATTGATTTGCAATTTTTAGCAAGCTCTAGGTAAAGATGAACAAATACCGAATCATACAACTTAGATCAGTTCCATACATCCATTGTGGGAGTCAAATTCATAAGTATTCAAGGGTTTATGATAGATTTAACACATAACATATATGATCCCTGATAACATTGCATTACAATCTCATCAATATTTATTCTAACCCAATAGTACTTATCAAATCCTTATAGAGAACATATCTGCCTATAATCCCATTTAAGCATTTTAATTAATTTCCCTTGTCAACAAATGATAGGAAGAAGGGATTGGTTTTGATGCGAGGAAACACCCAAGGGGAGGGAATAGTGTATAATTGTTCCAACATAGCCTGATGGAACACTGGATCTTTTCTAATGCTTGGGAAACCTTTCACCAAAAGATGCCATGAATGCACCTTACCCAAAGTATGCTTTAGGACCTCCATGCATAGAAACACAAGGATTGTGAATTATCATCTTGCAGCAGTGGTACCTAAGATGATGGTAATACCCCTCCCTTGGACATTGCTCTCTTCTTACAATTGGATACATCAGTCCTCCTTTTGGTTTTTTCAAAAAGATATGAAATTATTTCTAAGCAATGCCTTATTGGGTCAATGAGATCACCAAAAGTTTAGGACTTGTCAAATGAAGGTATATTATTGACACCTGTCCCTTTTCTATTCACTTTTTAAGACTTACTAATGACTATCCAAAGAGAAAATGAGATAGTGGCAACAACCATTTATATTATTTATCTCACTGCAATCCATTTCATGGCTATAGTCATGTTGTCACCTAGTGTAGATTTTTTTAAAAAAATTCATAGATAACATGAAGACAAACCTATAGCCTTTAATGGTACTACTCTTATTCATGACTATGCTATGTTCCCTTTAAGCACCATGATTTATGATGGTTTTTATGCTAAATATCTTCATTAAAATGTATCCCTGTGCAAGTATATGCCTTCACTATTATAGCCTATTGTTGGAATGGATGATCAATGGTATGAAAAGGTAAAAATGCAACTATGCTTTTCTTCCTTCACTACTTGTTGATTGTTGATTGTTGTTCATATGCACTTGTACCATTGTAATGCTTGATATCCTACATGAACCTACATGGTTGTCTTGTAGCATAACCTCATAGTTGTTATTCATATACACTTGTATTATGGCCTTGGCTTCCAAAATGAGACCTCTCTTGAATCATAACTACTTAATTGTCATTTGTAACTTTTTGTTTCTTGTATGCAATCATGATCCATTTTGGATCAATCATGATGACCAAAACCCCTACATGAAAGGTTATGAGCATAGCAATTGTATCTTGATCACATGATATGAGGGTTACATTGCTGTCATAAACCTCTTGTAATGATATGTTTTCAATAGGCATATTATCTATGTCAACTAGAGTTGATGTTTCTTGAATGTCTTTTCCTTTTATGCCTTTCCCTAAAACACCATGCATTGAATGTTATCTGGCAACTTGTTCGCCTAATCTTTGATTGTGAAGGCCTTGAATAGAGCCTTGTGCAACTTTAGATTTTGTTTTTGTTGTTGTCCTTCATGAGACCATTGTAGCATACATTGTTGATTGTCCTTATCAATGACAATGACCTTTACCTATTGCATTCACTTTCACCAGTACACCCATGAATGAATAATATCAATCCCCTTTGCCTCTTGTAGCTCTTGCAAAGGTATTGTCCTTGTACTTGTATCATGACCTTGATTCAACCATTTCTTTTCTTTTGTTATGTGTAATAAATACACATAGTATCCTCATTTTATCTTTATTGGATAGCCACCTGTCACATATGTGGGTGACCTAACAACTCACCTTCCTATGCGATGTGTGATTGTCCAATAGGGTTATGGTGAGAGGGGCTTGAAAACAACTTGAAATGCTTCCTAATTGTTTAAAAGATGCATAATTGAACTTGATGCATCTATGAAGTCACTTCCTTTATAAATAGATCATGGATCTTCTTAAGAAGATCGAAGGACATATCAACACAATATTTTGCATCTTTTGAATTTGTCCTTTCCTGTCCTGTCTTATGTTCCTTTCCTATCCTATCTTATGTTATTAGTATTTTATGGTATTGGGAAAATACTAAGGTTGTGGTTTTTTCTTTGATTGAATCCCTCTATCTCTGTCCCCTCTACCCATAACCATAAACCCTAAACCCTTAACCCTTAAACTCCAAACCCTTAAACCCTCTACCCTCTACCCTCTCTCTCTCTCTCAAGTCTCTCCCTCCTACCCACTCTCCCTCTCTTATGTCTTTATCAATATCTCAATCACTCCCTCTATGTGTCTCCCCTCTACCCATAAACCCTTAACCGTAAACCTTAAACCCTTAGCCCTTAAACTCTAAACCCTTAAACCCTCTACCCTCTATGTTTAACCCTCTACCCCATATCTCTCTCCCACTCCTCCCTCTTTCCCTCTCTCTCTCAAGTCTCACCCTCCTGCCCCTTCTGCTTCTCTCTCACTCACTCACTCTTATCTCCCTCCCCTTTATCCTTAACCCTCTACCTTCTACCCTCTACCCTCTACCCTCTACCCTCTCTCTCTCTCTCAAGTCTCTCCCTCCTACCCCCTCTCCCTCTCTTAGGCCTCTCTCTCTCACTCATTCTCTATATCTCTCTCCCCTCTACCCTTAACCCTAAACCTTAAGCCCTTAACCCTTAAACTCTAAACCCTTAATATTATGTGTGTATTAAAACATTATAAAAGTATAAATTTTTGGAGTTCTATTAGGAATTGAATGATAAATGATGATGAATGGTAAAATCTAAGGCACTTTAATATTTTCAACTAAAAAATTAGAGTTCAATTAGGATTAGTGTTCACTTAGGGTTAGGTTTAGGGTTCAATTAATGTTCAATTTGGGTTAGGATTGAGGATGAGGTTGGGGTTTAATTGAGGTTATGAATTCAATAAGAGTTCAAATAGGGCCAAGGTTAAGGTTAGGGTTGGGGTTAAGGTTCAATTAGGATAAGAATTAGTGTTAAGGATAGGATTAGAGTTGTAGTTCAAAGTTAGGGTTATGGTACAATTAGGACTACTGTTCAATAAATGTTCAATTAGGGTTAATACTTAATTAAGGTTAGTTTTAAAGTTCAATTAGGGTTTGGGTTAGGTTTGGGATTATGAATCGAGTAGGTTTGGGTTAGGGTTTGATTAGAGTTAGGTTTAGGGTTTAGTTAGAGTTAGGGTTAGGGTTATGGGTAGAATTCAATTATGCTTAGTGTTCAATTACAATTAGATTTAGTGTTCAATTAGGGTAAGGGTTAGAGTCCAAATAGGGTACTTAGGGTTTAACTAGGGTTAGGATTAGAATAGAATAAAGTTTTGTATTTAATTATGATATCTATAATTTAGTATAATTTTAGAAAATGAAATGATTTGGACACAAAGAAAAAAATAGAAAAGTTGATTTTATATAGATCTTATTTCTTAATTTATTCTAAAATTCTAATTAATAATTGTTTAATTAATTTAAAATGAATATTTAATTTAATTTAATTTAATTGTATTAGATAATTAGTAAAACTAAATAGATAATAAATATTTTATGGATTTTAAAAATTAGAATTTAGTTTAATTTTATTTGTAATGTCAAATATTAAAATTTTAGATTGAAATATTTAATTTATTTTAAAATATTTATAACTAATGTTGAATTTATAAACTAATATTAAGACATTAATAAATATAACCCTAATAATATGTTATTAGGATTAGGGTTAGTGTTATTATTAAATTAGGGTTAGAATTATGGTTCAATTGTGTTAGGGTTTAATTAGGGTTAGTTCTCATTAAGGGTTAGGGTTTAAATATAATTCAATTGGGGTTAGGGTTCAATTAGGGCTAGGATTTAGATGGGCTTAAAGTTAGGGTTAGAAATAGTGTTTAATTAGTCTTAGAGTTAAAAATAGGGTTCAATTAGGCTTAGGGTTAAAATTATGATTCAATTAGGGTTAGGTTTCAATTAAAGGTAGGAATATATTTCAATTAGGGTTATGATTCAATTATGGTTAGTGTTTTGGTAAATTATAATTATCTCACATATATGAGTTTGGGGTTAGACCTAGGATCTTGATTTAATAAAGCTCAAGCTTAAGGTTAAGGTTAGGGTTTAATTAAGCTCAAGGTTAGGGTTAAGGTTAAGGTCGGGGTTTGATTAGGGTTATAATTAGAGTTAAGGTTGTCATGAGAACTATGGTTAGTGTTAAACTAAGGATTATGAATAGCGTTAGACTTATGGTTAGGGTTAGAATTATAATTAAGATTATAATTAGGGTTAGAATGAGAAGGGTTAGGATTATAATTATAGATATACTTAGGGTTGGGATTAGCATTAGGGTTAAGGTTAGGTTAGGTTTACCATTTAATTAGAGTTGGGGTTCTAGGATAAAGCTTGGGTTCAATGATAGGGTTAGGGTTGGGGTTAGAGTTAACGTTCAATTAAAAATAGGGTTAGGGTTCAATTAGGTTTAAGGTTAAGGTTAGATTAGGGTTATGATTCAATCTCAACAATAATTCTCACTCTAGCTCTAACCCTAAACTTAATCATAAAACTAACACTGACACTATTTTTAACCCCAACCCTAACTAAATATATATCTAACCCTAATCTTAATTCTATAACTAAAAGTAATTCTAATCTTGTCTTTCATGTTGTGCTGAAAATGCTACTAGCATATATATATATATATATATATATATATATTAATATATACAAAATACTGCTTCTCCCTCTCTTAGGTCTTTCTCTCACTCACTCACTCCCTCTATCTCTCTCCCCTCCACCCTTAACCCTGAACCCTTAAACCATCTACCCTCTTCCCTTAACCCTCCCTCCCTCTATCTCTCTCCCACTCCCTCCCTCTCTCTCACTCTCAAGTATCTTCAATATCCTACCCCCTCTCCCTCTCTTAGGTCTCTCTCCTCTAAACCCTAAACCCTTAACCCTTAAACCTTTTACCCTCTACATACTCTTTATCTCTCTCCCTCCCTCCTCTCTCAATCCCTCTATCTCTCTCCCCTCTACCCATAACCCTAAATCCTTAACCCTTAAACCATAAACCTTTAAACCCTCTACCCTCTCTCTCTCTCTCACTCAAGTCTCTCCCTCTAACCCCTCTCTCCTCCCTCAGGTCTCTCTCTCACTCACTCACTCTCTATCTCTCTCCTCTAACCCTAAACCTTAAACCCTTAACCCTTAAACTCTAAACCCTTAAACCCTCTACCCTCTATCTCTCCAGTGCTCCTCCCTCCTCTCTCTCTCTCTCCTCCTAAGTCTCTCACTCTACCCTTAGCCCTCTACCCTTAACCCTTAAATCCTTAAATCCTCTACCCTCTATCTCTCTCCTCCCTCCCTCTCTCTCAAGACTCTCCCTCCTACCCTCTCCCTCTCTCGGGTCTCTCTCTCTCTCTCTTTCACTCCCTCTATCTCTCTCCCCTCTGATGGAAATTTATATTTTTGATCCGTATGTTCCATTCCTACCCTGCCTAGTGTTACTAGTCTTTCATGGTGTCAAAATTTTCCTTGGGTTGGTGGTTTTAGCTTTTTTTTCATATAAAACCCTTGTGTTTATTTTATGCTTTGGTTGGGATCTATTTCGATGTTACTTTTTAAGGGGTTATTAAATGACTTATGTCCTATCGTTCCGTCTAGGCTGAGTCCCTTTATTTTAATATTTTATTTCCTCTGTAGGGTTTTATTTTCGTAAGTCTTCATTGGATCTGTGTTTCATCATTTAAAAACAACTTATTTCATTGTTTACCATCTGCCTAGGGATGTCCCATTGTCCTTTTAATAAACTTTTTTTTTGCATAAGGATGAAGTTCATGTGACCATTGATCAACTATAGTTTGATCTCAACCACTCCCCGCCATCCCATGATGACCCCACCACACCACTTTGGTTGATCATGATATCACAGGCGGGCACCATGTGTCCTATCTGGTGAGGCCGAAGGTGATAAGTTTGGTCAATCGTCGATCAATTGTCATCAGATCTTAATGTTACCCGCCATCTCGTGATCGAAACTTGTAAGGTTTTTACTGATCGCGATATCACAAGTGGACACCACATGTCTCAGTTGATGAAGCCAAAGGAATGAAGGAAATACTATGGTAAATTAATCTGGCCTTAATACATTAAAAGGAGGGTTAATAAAGTGTTCTTAAGGTGCACATGTTTTAAATCAGTAGATATGTTATAATCTTGATGAAAAAGCTACTCAACGGTTAATAATAAGGTTGGTGACTATGTTGAAGGAACAAGATCATGAATGCTCAAGATCTATGATTTCCCGCCAATGCGTGATCCAAAGTTGCAGGATCTTTACTGATTGTGATATCGCGAGTGACTACCACATGGATGGCTAAAATTTAAGTCTACATCAAATATGGTTGGAGTCATTCCTGCAGCATGCGAGTGAGCTTTAATGGTGGAAGAGAATTTTTTTGGCATGATTTGATCAAGATAAAATCAATTCTCCTATTTTATTTGTATCACAAAGCATTCAAGTATTTTGCGTAGTAGTTTTAGAGCCGAAAGCAAATTTGTGAATCTCTGCAGCCAGAATTTGGGACTTTTGCAAATAAAGTTGTGAGTTAATTTATGTTCTTCCCAGTCATTCTGCACTTCAATTTGGGAAAATATTTGTTGTGCTTGCCATTGAGCTTGTTGATAAATGTGTTAGGGATATAGTTTAATTATAGTTGTGAGAAATTGTAGTGTTTTGTTCTATAATTTCCTATCTCTGGTTAGTCCTAGCTATTCGAAGTGTGAAATTGTAAAAAGACCCTAGTTTTTCCAAGATGGCACTACCAAAGCAACATTCTGGCCAAGTTGACTATTTAAAAAGAAACCTGTACGATGATTTTCTAGATCAATTTCCTTGCTCAACAAATGATAGCAAGAAAGGATTGGTTCTAATGCAAGGGAAAATCTTGGTGGGAGGGTTAGTATATAATTGCTCTAACATTGTCAATGCTAGGGTTCCTCTCACAGGCTTGGAAATGTTTAGATTATGGTATGGATAGAGGAATTTGCCTCACCCCTTTTCAAACGGCTGGATGTATGATTTGGGAAAGCTAGTGGTCCCAAACGTGTTCCCTGACATAGACTTACTTAGGGAAGTGGCTACAAGATATGACCCTGTCACACGAGTAATCAAGGATAATGATGGAAAGGTTCTATTGAGCATTAATAGAGAAGAGGTCCAACAAATTTTTGACTTGAGTGAACCAAGTGAAGACTTGGTTCCTATCAATCTTGAGGAAATGAAGTAGGAATATGCAAAGTTGAAGTCTCTTTTTAGAGCTAAGTTGCTTCCACCTCATCTAGCTAGGGCAGGAGGTTCACAATTTCATATCAACCATAGTGACCAAGAACCCTTTAGATTAAACTATTTTGCAAATCATTTCTTGGCCACTTTCTATTCTTTGTATTAGATTTTGGGTTTCAATCCTAGTGCGGTGATGCCTATTGCATACATGTTCATGGGGGCACAAATACAACACCCTAACTTCTCTGTGGCATATGACTTTGCTTCTTTCTTGGCTGAGAGGATACATGAAGGGTTGTCAAAGTTGCAAAAAAATGATATCGACACTCAATTCTTCTAGTATTCTATGCTGATGCATATGTTCTTGTTCAAGAATGCCGATTTTTCCTCTGAAATGATGGAATTAAGGCAATCGGTTGATGGAGAAATATTGCCAGTACAATTATGGGTTGCAGATTTATCTTCCAATAAGGAAAGCACCAGTTATGTGCAATTTGATAATTGCTTTGCTTCTAGATTGAGGGCTAGACTGATGGTGAATGTACCCAGGATCCATGAGGAATTGCATGATTTCCTCAAGCCAAAAGAGAGGAAGCCAGAATTGAAAGTTTTCCATTACTGGGGTGACATTACCCCATACCTAGTCAGCACTATTTTGAGAGTATACGATTTTCAAGGAACCCCCCATATACTGCCATATAATGTGCCACCAAGAGTGGGGTTTCCGTAAGTTATTTGGCAAGTAGGTTGTATCCATGAGGACAACCTCACATGGAGGGGTAAGGGAACATTTTTCCCTGATTATACAGTGGTGTCTGATTTTTCCTTTTCAAAAGGAGGCTAGGTGCATTTTGAGAAATTCTTTCATGATTACCATTTTAGGTGTGGTCCAAAGCAGCAGCATGATCCTGAGGGTTTCTTTTCCCTTTTCAAAAAAAGAATAAAGGTTGGAAAATTTGTGCATGAGTTCAACTTTCCTAAGGATTTGATCATAAATGAATTTGATCTAAATAGGCAAGGGTTGAACAAGGAGAAATGAATAGGTTATGAAAATCTATTAGATATTGTGCATAAGATGGATCTGAAGTATAATCCATTGTTGGATTTCAATCCATACCATAAGAAGATTGACTTTCTAATGGAGAACTTCAAGGAAATTATGGGCACATTGAGGACCAAAAAGATAAATTTAGAACTAAGTCTAGGTGTACAGGAACAAGATGCTAGGCCAATTGAAACAAGGCCAGCATACCGCCCTACAAAAATTTGGCCTATTTACAGGAGGAAAAAGGATGATAGAAGTGATGAAGAGGAAGTGGACAAAAAAGGAAAGAAAATAATGAAGTTTCCTTCACAACCAGGTCCAAAATGCAAAGTGCCTAGGGCAATTAAAATCATTGATTTAGAATCGTCACCAAAAGATAGTCCCTCATCACCACCATCTGATCCAAGCCCTAAAAGACAAAGAATTGATCAACCACAGGAGGATTTGATGGATGAAATTATTGTTACTAATCAGGACATGCAGGTTGGTATGCCTTCCCCTCCTAGGTCAGCTGAATCGGTTCTATATAATTTAGATATGAAAGGAAAAAGTGTACAAGATGCAAGAATGGAAGCATGTAAGGAGTTTCTAGATGACAATACATTTGTAAAAGTTCACGTATTCTTGCAATTGGTATGGAGGATGAAACTTGAAGAATATCAAGAGAAATATAAGATGAGAAGAGAACTAAGGCCTGACAGGTCAGACCAGAATAATAATGAGGAGGTAAAAGCTGAATTAATGGAGGAATTCAAGAACATTGCTCCTAAAGAGGGAAGAAGACTAGTGAGTCAAGCTAGTGTGTTGATTTTTCCTAAATGGGACATTGTAGATGTTGTAGCATTTAATGCTATTTTAAAGTCCAAGCATCCTTTGCAAGACTCTGAAGAAGAAGTCAAGGAAGCATTGCAAGATTCTTCTTTTAGTGAGGAATATGAAACTTTGGCAATTTGGGCATTCGCCCCTCAAGGAAGAAAGCCAAATGTTATGGATATTAATCCAATTTTTAGAGGAGGATTAATAATAAAGAGAGCTTCAAATACCTCAACCACTAAGGCCACTAATTTGACTATAAATATGTCCAAATTGGCCCAAAAGACTACTAAAAGGGGGGAGGCTAAAAAGAAGAGCCTATTGGAGAAGTATAACCTTTTGATTGAGGAATAAAAAAAGATGCAATAGAGGAATGTTGAGTTACAGACTGAGGTGGAAAGGTTTAGGTATAAATAGATTGGGGAGACATCAAGTGCTCTAGGGACCAGTACATTACCTTCCACAGTAGGGTCAGTGCCTCCTGCTTCTCCAATTGTTTCCACCCTAGGGTCTCCCAATCAGAATCTTTCTTTCACCCCTCCTTTAGAACAAATTGATGAAGAAATAGAGTGCTCTGTTGATCCTACAAAGAAGCAGATCTTGCAAAAAATTGATGAATTGTAGACATCATTGAAGGTATGTGAGAAGGGATCTCTTTCAAAGAAAAAGGAGATTGTTAGTACTATCTTGAGGCATTTAAATAAAAAGTTTGATAGAAAATTGTTATCTATAGATTCTTTATATTCTTTGTTGTTAGATGCAATAAAGAATATTCATAGGGATTAGGAAGTAGTGATACCATTAATTAAAAATTGGATCCCTAGGGCCAGTGATTTGGATGTTATGTATAAGGCTTCAAGGTTTGATACAAATAATAGGCCCCAATCATTAAAGCCTACTCAAGTGTTGGTTAAATCATTGCACTTGGTTTTCAGACCCTACTAGATGATTTGAGTAGGAAGATCATGGAATTGGTGAAGAATTTTAATGATTGGGGTAACACATTGTTACCAGATATAATTGATGAGCAGGGGAAAATCAGGTCACTCCAACAGTGGTAGGATCAAGCAAGTGAAGTCATCAATGATAAAATTAAATTAATTTGTGATGAGTCATATTATGACTTATTGGTGAGCTATATGGATAAAATCATTATTACCTACTCATTTTTGGAAGCTTTTGAAAGAGATGCAAATCAGGTAGCAATAAAATACACACCTTATAATACCAAGGTGAATGAGGTGATTAATTTTGACTGGCTGACTAATGAAGAATACCAGAAATGGGTAAGTAAATATTTGACTAAGGAAGAGTAAAAGGAATGGACTACTAACAGGTGGTAAATCAAATGTTGCGGTTACAATGGTTTCCAATTTTACTTTGATGGCATTCTCGGCGCGGGTTTCTTGTGGTTTTTTGTTGTTGCATCAACTTTTCTTAGCTGACATGATGAAAAAGAATATTCTCCAAGGTGATGGTTGTTGTAACAATTTTTGGAATATCACCAGGTGTTCCAACCGGTTGGTGACATGTGTACTTTTTGGCCCGATGGTTGTTTTCTCCTTCATTTTCTATAAGAAGGATTTCAAGGCCAAAAGTATGGGTTAGCAAGTTAGATAATTTTTTGTCAAGTCTAAGTGAAGTTGCAGAGAAAATTGTAAAGTCTGATGGTTTTAGAGAGAAATACAATTTAGGTTTTGAGTTATTCTGTAATTAGTTTTGAATTCATGGGGATTTAATGTTGTATAATAGTACTAGCATTTGATTTGAAATGATAAATTCAAACTCATGTCTCTCCACTATACATGCATATCTGAATTTTGAATAAGATGACTAAGGGTTGTTTCATCCATCTCACTATTGTGGTGTGTATAATCCTTATTTTAGCTTTAATTGAAAGAATTAATTAAAATGCTTGAACGGGATTATAGGAAAATATGTTATGTATAAGGATTTGATAAGTCGTATTGGATGAGAATGCATACTGACGAAATTGTAATGCAATATTGTCAGGGATCTTATAAGTTATATGTTATGTATTAAATCTATCATAAACCTTTAGATGCTTATGAATTTGACTCCTGAAATGGATATATGGCATTGATCTAAGTTGTACTTATTTGTGTAGTTCAATAATTTTTTGTCTTTTCTTGGAGCTTGCTAAAAATTGCAAATTAATGACTATATTTTACTATGGATTGTGTTGTAGTTATCTCATGCTCCACAGTTGATATTATCGATGGACAACCAATTTTATTCAATATTATCCTATCGTGTTGAGCTATTCAATGGGATTATCTATTATGTGTTAATGTTGTTTATGATATTGGTGCAGAGGTTGTAAACACATTAAGGGATCACCCTCTCGGGTCTTGCAAAGTTGAAAGTGTAGGAGGCTTTTTAAAGTCCTCGTCAGTTGGTTCAGGTCCTTTGAGCTACCCTTGATTGGAATTGGCAATCCCATAGGTAGAATAGAAGACCAACCTGGTTACAGTGTAAAAAACAAACCAACACCCTCTACCTTTAACCCTAAACCCTAAACCATTAACCCTTAAACTCTAAACCCTTAAACTCTCTACCCTCTATCTCTCTCCCACTCTATGTAATACCCCATCTTAATAACCTAAGAATGTTGCAATTGTGTAATAAAGGTGTAATCAAAAAAAATTTAGAGTTTAATTATTAAGTTAATTAGTTGCATACATTCATTAAGCTATGCGACATTACACTACTTTGAGTTTTCCATAAGTGAATTAAGTATTTCGCATTGCACATATTAATTAACATTAACATAAACATCAAAGATAAACATTGCATTACATTGGATTCCATTCAAGATAGTATAAGATACAAATTTGTTTCATACATTGCATTTGATAGAATATACAATACGCATCCATCTGATGAGGTAGTTCAATAATAATTACAATTACAAGTGTTCACCTTACAACACTTGAGGGATGTTTTACAATACAAATATATAAAATTACAATGAAGAAGTATTCATAAGTTCCATATGTGAGCTCTCCATCCATGAAGCTCTCGATGCCATGATCAAACTAGGGACCCAACGGAGTAAGGTGCACATTCCACCCAACCATGTGGTACCCGTAGGTCCACCCCCTATGCTAGGAGATAGTAATAAGGTTACCTAGACCTAATCTACTAACCCTAGACACTAGTACTTAACAATCTAATAGTTACATTGCTTCCAGATTCTTGACAATTGAATTTACTACAAATACAAGGTTAACTGTTATTCTAGGTGGAGTGTCATCACAACGATGCAAAGGTTACCCTGGTGTTTCTTCCTAGGTTCCGGCCCCCAATCCTTGGGTTACCCTAGTAACCTCTTATGAAACTTGGCCCCTATTGCATACTATTGTGGAATCGAATGTCTTTTAAAGGAACAAGACACCGATTTTCCATTCTAGGCCTTCTCATCTTATACTCATGACTGAAGTAGCTCAAGAGTCATAAGAGAGGCATAAGCATCTTGTTAAATATTTTTAATCTAACTACTATGTTCTTTAATTTTCACTGACTTACTAACTATTTGTAAGTTACCCTGACACCACTTTGTGTGTCGGCCCTTACAAATAGCCACTCCCCTAAACGTAACAAAGGTATTCTAGATTCACTATCTAGGGTAGACAAGTGCACAATACAACATATAATACCAAATTTACCACAATGTACATTACAATCCATTCAGCAAAACAGGTGCACTACCCTAAACTTGTTCAATCACATGAATTCAAAATCAATTTCACCCCCTTCAAAGACTAGTACTGGAAGACTTAAAACCACGTAAAAATAAATTCTCTCCCCCCCTTTTTCTAATAAAAGTAAGACAACTGAAAACAAATACAAGTCTATTTTTGGGATATATTAAATCCAAATCAGACAATTAAGATAAAGGAAGTGTTTATTGCTAATAATTCTTTAACAACACAACAGTTCTCTACACGTTAAACTAATAAACTCATCGAATTCATAATATGCATAACTATATAATAATAATAAACTTTATTTCTCATTTACTTAATTATTCTTTTCCACATTAATTCTTAAGTCAACTATTCATTATAGCAAAGAGAAATATATACATAATGTATATATATATACATACACATATAAATATATATAAAATGTATATATATATAAATATATATATACACATATACATATATACATACATTTATACATATATTATATATATATATATATATTATATATGTATATTTACATATATATATATATATAATTATATAAATAATGTATTATTAAATAACAAAAAAAAAACCCTAATTCGGATTTCACCGAACATTAAATTTTGTTTAATTTATAATATCAAACGCGGATTTCATACATCCGTTTTTTTACAGTCGAAGGCTTTTACAAAGAACACAGTCAATGGCTGTGTTTACAGCCTACCCCATATGGGGAGGCGGCGGTGAGACAGCCGCCGCTGCCTATAAGGGCAGCATCGGCTGCCTCCACAGCCATCGCCCCCATATGGGACGGCTGTGGGGGTAGCCCCACGGCCCTCCCCAATAACAGTATAACAAAAAATTTAACATTAAAACCCTTATAAATAAAATCTGAAACCTACGAATTTCCATTTCGTATGGACGGAATTTTAACACAACTTTCATACGGCAATTTTAACAATTAATCTTAAAATTCACTACAATATATATATATATATATATATATATATATATATATACACATAAATATATATAAATACATAGATCTTTTACTGATAAAATTTTCTATAGAAAAATTGAGAAAAATAACATTGCATAGAATTATTTTCCTCACAATTTTTATATTTAATTCCAATAGGTTTTCAATATATAAAACAATAAACATATACTCAAAACTCTTTTCCCCAATTTCTCTTTTCTAAAATTATCACAGAGATTTTCAAGATGAATCTTGTTTTTGAATTCTTTCTTTTGCTTAACTACATTCTTGAAGATTCTTGCCAACAATAAAAAATTTCAACAGAAAGTTTTCTACAAGCAAATTTCCAAGAAGATAAAACTTATTCTATAAATTTTCTTTCAAAACAAAGAAACTGAATTTACCAGGAAAATACCTGTTATTTAAAAGTTGCCTGTAGAAAATATCCTCTTGCCTATAGCGTACAATATTCCCAAAAGCTTCTCCAACCAACACAAAAGAACTTCCCTTCCAAGGGATCTTCCACAAATATACAGAGTTACCAATTTAACACAATACAGTAAATTTTAACAGAGCTCAGAAATATTTTTTTTTTTTTCCCGTGAGGAAATTGAACAACCTCTCTATTTTTCCCGAGATCCAAAATATCCTCCGTAACCAATTTTTTTCTCAACAAGAATCATTTAACACACTGGCACACATGTCGAGAAGTGGTTATGAAAATATCTTCTCCACTTCACGGCAATTTTACCCTTCAATATTTGCATGCAATTTATTTATTTAATTTAAATTTTACAACCACTATTCAAATCTCATGCATTTTTAATTTAAATTTACAATTTTCCACAATTTATTTAATTTTCAAATATAACTATTTACACACTTAATAATTTAATTTAATTAATTTATTTATTTAATTAAATAAGTTTGATCTTTTAAAATCAAACCATTTAACCAAATAAGCTAATTAATTAATTAAATAATCAAGCAAGTAATTTCTTCCACATTTAAAACATTAATTTAAATAACAATAATTTAAAGCACAAATTCCAACATTAAAATTTAACCAAATTACCTTTCAAGCAATTTATTCAAACAGAAAATGACAATACAAACCTATGACTCTGAACTAAAACAGACGGTGTACTAAGACTGGGATTAAAGATTAGACTAGGGTAAACCAAACTACTATCTCCCGATCAACATATCCGTTGAGTCTTGACACGCTCAGACCTGAGTACCCAAGTGGAGTCGGTGTCATGTACCTGCAATTTCTTGCAACCAAGCAATAACATGCATACAAATATATACATATATAATTCAAGCATTAAACAAACACACCGTGCGGAGAAAATCACAGACATCACAGGGCACTCGCAAGCGAGTGATGCGATTCCGTTCTCCACACCAATACATTTCATAGCAAACTGACGAAATAAATCGCTGTTAGTCCATCATAACATTTACATAGCAATAATCAACTGAAAGTAAACATCTAAACTATATCAAATCATGTATCATCATATCACAAAATAAATCCACTGTCGCTCAAAACCAGCGATCGAAACATCCAAACAAGGTATTATAGACTGACAGTGTGAAAATGTAACAATAGAAAGCATAAGCATAAACAGAGGGGTACTACATCCTCCCCCCCTAGGATCAGGCTTGCTCCTGAAAGCCTGTGAACGGATAGGGATAAAGTTCCCTCATGCGTGTTGCATCCTCCCAAGTAGCAGAAGCCTCATGGCTAGGATCCCATTGGACCCTCACCTGATCAACGTCTCGACCCCTGAGACCAAGCGTCCGGTGCTGTAGAATGGCCACGGGCTCCAAAGCCAGCTGCCCATCCTCTACCTATAACGCATTCCAATCAAGTACATGAGATATGTCGGGATGATATGGTCTAAGAACAGATACATGAAATACATCATGAATACGAGACAAACTGGGTGGTAAGGTGAGTCGATACGCCACGGGACCAATTCTCTCTAAGATCGCGAATGGTCCAACAAAACGAGGCGCAAGCTTAGAGCCTTTTCCATAACGGATCAGACTCTTTCGCGGTCGCACTCGAAGAAACACTCTATCACCAATAGCAAACTGTCGATCTATCCTATGCGCATCGGCATATTTCTTTTGCCTATCCTGAGCTACTATCAAATGCTCTCTAATACAGTCGACCTGTTGCTCCATGTCACGAAGCATCTCAGGTCCAAGTAATACTCTATCCTCAAGTCGATCCCAACTCAAAGGAGTTTGACAAGGATGACCGTATAATGCCTGAAATGGTGGCATACCTATGGAACTCTGATATTCGTTGTTATAAGCGAATTCTACTAAGTACAAGTAATCCTCCCAACGTGATTGTTGGTCCATTACGTACATCCTAAGCATATCCTCTAATATTTGGTTAACTCTTTCTATTTGACCATCGGTTTGAGGATGATACGCTGAACTAAAGTTCAACTAGGTACCTAAAGCATGTTGTAATGAAGTCCATAGGGTTGAAGTAAATACAAGATCTCTATCCGATATAATCCTACGAGGAATCCCATGTAATCTAACGATGTCCTCCATGAATATCCTAGCTACGGATGAAGCATTGTAAGATGATCGTATTGGTGAGAAATGGGCTACCTTAGTCAAACGGTCAACAGTTACCATAATGGCATCATGTCGACGTGATGACGTAGGTAACCCTACAATAAAGTCAACAGATATAATATCCCATTTCCATTCGGGAATGAGATGTGGCTGCAATAATCCAGCAGGATGTTGATGCTCAGCTTTGACTCGCTGGCATTCAAGACATCTCGATACATAATCAGCAATATCTCATTTCATACCAGGCCAGAAATACAATTGTCGAAGATCAGCATGCATTTTCTTGACACCTGGATGAGCTGAATATGGAGCTCGATGAGCTTCAGTCATAATTAATGTACGAAGAATCTCGACATGTGGTACATAAATACGACCTAAATGTCATAAAATACCATCTGATTCTAAGACATAACCTGCAAATCGACCTTCTAAAGGTCTACCCGATTCAATTTTTGACTTCACTTCCTGATATAATCTATCAGTAGGAAGTGCAGCTACTATTTGACCTCTCAAATCTACTTCAAGAGTAGTAGCAGAGATCTCATGTCGACGTCGGCTAAGAGCATCCGCCACTACGTTCTCTTTACCTTGAACATATTTTACTTCAAAATCGTACTCACACAAGAACTCCATCCACCGTCGTTGTCTAGCATTTAAGTTAGGTTGTGTAAAGATGTATTGCAAACTACGGTGATCAGTATGAAGTTTGAAACGATGACCTAATAGGAAATGCCTTCATCAAACTAATGCATGCACAACTGCAGCTAGTTCTAGGTCATGAGTAGGATAGTTTAATTCATTATCTTTGAGTTTGCGAGACTCATAAGCAATCACACGCCCATCTTGCATCAAAACTACTCCTAAACCTTCTAAAGATGCATCTGTACAAACTACGAAATCCTTAGTAGGATCAGGAACAATAAGTATAGGCGCATTAGTTAACTTTTCTTTAAGAGTCTGAAAAGCCAACTGACACTGTTCTATCCAAACAAACTTCTTCCCTTTCCTCTGAAGAGAAGTAATTGGATGACCGATTCTAGAAAATCCCTCTACAAATCACCTATAATAGCCAGCTAGACCCATAAAACTATGAACTTCACCTACATTAGTAGGCGCGGGCCAATCCACAATAGCTTGGATCTTTGAAGGATCCACAACGATACCTTTTCCAGATATCACGTGTCCAAGGTATTTTATTTCAGGTTGAAAGAAGTCACACTTCTTCAGGTTTGCATACAATTGATTTTCCCTTAAACATTGCAATACCTATCTCAAGTGTTCTTCATGTTCCTTCATATTCCTCGAATAAACTAAAATATCATCGAGAAATACCAAGACAAAATGATCAAGGTATGTGCGAAAATCACCATTCATTAAACTCATGAATACTGATGGTGCATTCGTTAACCCAAATGGTACTACTATGAATTCGTAGTGCCCATATCGAGTTTGAAAAGCAGTTTTATGAATGTCTGCTTCAGTTATACACAATTGATGATAACCATATTTCAAATCAATTTTAGAGAACACATTAGCTCCCTTAATTTGATCAAAAAGATCATCGATTCTAGGCAAAGGATAACGATTCTTAATCGTAACCTTGTTCAATTGACGATAGTCAATACACAACCTAAGAGATCCATCCTTCTTCTTTACGAAGATGACAGGTGCTCCCCAAGGGGAAACACTTGGATGAATGAAACCCTTTTCTAAAAGTTCCTCTAACTGAATACGAAGTTCCTCTAACTCCTGAGTCGTCATTCTATAAGGAGCTCTAGATATAGGTTCAGCTCCAGGAACTAGGTCAACTCTAAAGTCAATATCCCTCTTTGGTGGCATTCCAGGAATGTCATCGGGAAACACATCCGCGAATTCCCTAAGAATAGGATGATCATCAAGAGATACCTCTCGACTCTCACCCTCTTCCAAATCAGTAACTGTTGTTGCAAACAGTTGACATCCCTGACGAAGACATCTCTTTAATTGCATAGCAGATATCATCCGCAAAGAGATAGGTCTTTGAATACCTACGATTTCCACTTTCGCACCAAAATCATTAATGCAACTAACTGTCTTAAGTCGATAGTCAATTACAGCATGATAAGATGCTAACCAATCCATACCTAAAACTATGTCATACGATCCTAAGGGTGTAACATATAAATCTACTAAGGTAGTTAACATACCAATTCTAAGTTCACAATTATGTACTAAGTTTTCTACTGCTACTTTCACCCTGAGGTGAATTCAACTTGCCACTTACCACCTTGCTTTACCACCACAAGACCACAACGGTCTACAATGGTCGGTGAAATAAAGGAGTCAGTGGCTCCGGAATCGAAAAGAATGGAAACATTAACACCATGTAACATACCTGAAGTCTTGACCACTGTGTTCTGGTGATTGGCTTGGTGGTCATTAACCGCAGCATATACTTTATGTGCTCATCCTGCATCTCCCACCGTAGGCTCTGAAACTGTAGGTCGAGGCCCATAACCAGTAGAACCTCTCATCGGAAACTGCCTAGCTATTTGTCCCTACTGCCCACATGAATAACAACTTGTACCTTTGCCGAATCCTCTACCACCTGAAGGTGCATTGGATTGATGGAAACTACCCCTACTGACGGTAGATGAGCACTCTGCATAGGTGATCCTGCCTATTGCGCTTATTGCGCCACCAGTTATGACCCTTTCCTGTTTGAGGACTATTTTGTTGTTGTGGTTGAGGGTTATTGTTCTTTTGAGGTGTTCTTTGTTGTTGTTGCTGCCCACCCTTTGTGGGTGTCTGTTGGTTCTTGGAAGAACCACCTGTCTGTGCCTGTCCACCCCGTGGACTAAAATCTGCTGCAGAAGCACTCCCAATCTGCACTCCTGTGTGCCCACCTAAAGCCATGATAAGGTTCTCCTCAACTATGCGAGCCTTCTCCACTACGACTTCCATAGTCTTTGGCTCAAAGACTCGGACACCACCACTGATGCAGGTGTTTAAACCCCTGATAAAATGTTGTACTAGCATAGGCTCATCATCGCCAATACCAGCATATTGCTTAAGTTCATAAAACCTACGTTCATATTGCTCTACAGAAAGAGCCATCTGACGTAGATCATGGAACTCATCAGCCCTACACTGCCTCCAGTGTTCCGAAAGGAACCGTGCTTTGAACCTCTCAAGAAACATCTCCCAAGACACATAACCAATATCCAAATGGAGCTTCTGCTCCTCTAGGCACCACCAAGTAGAGGCGAATCCTCTCAAGTGCATAATAGCACATCTGGCACAGGTATTGCTACCGTATGGGTACATGGCAAAGCATCTACCCAAATCTAGTAGCCAAGTCTCAGCCTCTAAGCCACCTCCAGTACCATCGAAGGTAGGAGGGCGTGCCCTCAGTAAATCCCTCATATGGCCTGTAATAATCACATCTTGATGTACTGTGTCCTCTACTCTCCTAGGAGATCTATCTCTCTCTCTGACAACCTCCTGCTCATCTACCTGTCTAGGTCCAAGACGAGCTAGGACCTCCTCTAGTAATGGACATATCTGAGAACCCTCTACTGCTGACTGTTCAAGATTCTATCCCTCATTTCTCTGACCTATATGTTCTGCCTGATCACTGTGATGAGGGCTAGGAGGGGGAGTAACCTGAGGGATTGGCCCTCGGCCTCCACCCGACCTCTACCATGACCTCTTCCTCCTCGCCTAGGCATGTTCCTACACACAACAATAACGAGTCTTAGATACTATTCAACCAAGGCTAATACTTGCGACACTACGTACTAGGTCAACCTAATGGGCTCATGATTACCCAGAGTGTCCATTGTTTGTAACCTTGGCTCTGATACCAATCTGTAATGCCCCGTCTTAATAACCTAAGAATGTTGCAATTGTGCAATAAAGGTGTAATAATTTTTTTTTAGAGTTTAATTATTAAGTTAATTAGTTGCATACATTCATTAAGCTATGCGACGTTACACTACTTTGAGTTTTCCATAAGTGACTTAAGTATTTCGCATTGCACATATTAATTAACATTAACATAAACATCAAAGATAAACATTGCATTACATTGGATTCCATTCAAGATAGTATAAGATACAAATTTGTTTCATACATTGCATTTGATAGAATATACAATACTCATCCATCTGATGAGGTAGTTCAATAATAATTACAATTACAAGTGTTCACCTCACAACACTTGAGGGATGTTTTACAATACAAATATATAAAATTACAATGAAGAAGTATTCATAAGTTCCATATGCGAGCTCTCCATCCATGAAGCTCTCGATGCCATGATCAAACTGGGGACCCAACGGAGTAAGGTGCACGTTCCACCCAATCATGTGGTACCCGTAGGTCCACCCCCCATGCTAGGAGATAGTAATAAGGTTACCTACACCTAATCTACTAACCCTAGACACTAGTACTTAACAATCTAATAGTTACATTGCTTCCAGATTCTTGACAATTGAATTTACTACAAATACAAGGTTAACTGTTATTCTAGGTGGAGTGTCATCACAACGATGCAAAGGTTACCCTGGTGTTTCTTCCTAGGTTCTGGCCCCCAATCCTTGGGTTACCCTGGTAACCTCTTACGAAACCCAACCCCTATTGCATACTATTGTGGAATCGAATGTCTTTTAAAGGAACAAGACACCGATTTGCCATTCCAGGCCTTCTCATCTTATACTCATGACTAAAGTAGCTCAAGAGTCATAAGAGATGCATAAGCATCTTGTTAAATGTTTTTAATCTAACTACTATGTTCTTTAATTTTCACTGACTTACTAACTATTTGTAAGTTACCCTGACACCACTTTGTGTGTCGGCCCTTACAAATAGCCACTCCCCTAAACATAACAAAGGTATTCTAGATTCACTATCTAGGGTAGACAAGTGCACAATACAACATATAATACCAAATTTACCACAATGTACATTACAATCCATTCAGCAAAATAGGTGCACTACCCTAAACTTGTTCAATCACATGAATTCAAAATCAATTTCACCCCCTTCAAAGACTGGTACTGGAAGACTTAAAACCACGTAAAAATAAATTCTCTCCCCCCCTTTTTCCAATAAAAGTAAGACAACTGAAAACAAATACAAGTCTATTTTTGGGATATATTAAATCCAAATCAGACAATTAAGATAAAGGAAGTGTTTATTGCTAATAATTCTTTAACAACACAACAGTTCTCTACACGTTAAATTAATACTCATCGAATTCATAATATGCATAACTATATAATAACAATAAACTTTATTTCTCATTTACTTAATTATTTTTTTCCACATTAATTCTTAAGTCAACTATTCATTATAGCAAAGAGAAATATATACATAATGTATATATATATATATATACATACACATATAAATATATATGAAATGTATATATATATATAAATATATATATACACATATACATATATACATACATTTATACATATATTATATATATATATTATATATGTATATTTACATATATATATATATATAATATATATAAATAATGTATTATTAAATAACAAAGAAAAAACCCTAATTCGGATTTCACCGAACATTAAATTTTGTTTAATTTATAACATCAAACACGGATTTCATACATCCATTTTTTTTACAGTCGAAGGTTTTTACAAAGAACACAGTCAATGGCTATGTTTATAGCCTACCCCGTATGGGGAGGCGGCAGTGAGACAGCCGCCGCTGCCTGTAAGGGCAGCGTCGGCTGCCTCCACAACCATCGCCCCCATATGGGACGGCTGTGGGGGTAGCCCCACGGCCCTCCCCAATAACAGTATAACAAAAAAATCAACATTAAAACCCTGATAAATAAAATCTGAAACCTGCGAATTTCCATTTCGCATGGACGGAATTTTAACACAATTTTCGTACGGCAATTTTAACAATTAATCTTAAAATTCACTACAATATATATATATACATAAATATATATATATATATATATATATATATATATATGTATATATGTATATATGTATTTATCCAAAAAAATAACAAAAGTATTTTTAAATACATAGATCTTTTACTGATAAAATTTTCTACAGAAAAATTGAGAAAAATAACATTGCATAGAATTATTTTCCTCACAATTTTTATATTTAATTCCAATAGGTTTTCAATATATAAAACAATAAACATATACTCAAAACTCTTTTCCCCAATTTCTCTTTTCTAAAATTATCACAGAGATTTTCAAGATGAATCTTGTTTTTGAATTCTTTCTTTTGCTTAACTACATTCTTGAAGATTCTTGCCAACAATAACAAATTTCAACAAAAAGTTTTCTACAAGAAAATTTCCAAGAAGATAAAACTTATTCTATAAATTTTCTTTCAAAACAAAGAAACTGAATTTACCAGGAAAATACCTGTTATTTAAAAGTTGCCTGTAGAAAATATCCTCTTGCCTGTAGTGTACAATATTCCCAAAAGCTTCTCCAACCAACACAAAAGAACTTCCCTTCCAAGGGATCTTCCACAAATATACAGAGTTACCAATTTAACACAATACAGTAAATTTTAACAGAGCTCAGAATTTATTTATTTTTTTCCCGTGAGGAAATTGAACAACCTCTCTGTTTTTCCCGAGATCCAAAATATCCTCCGTAACCAATTTTTTTCTCAACAAGAATCATTTAACACACTGGCACACATGTCGAGAAGTGGTTATATGAAAATATCTTCTCCACTTCACGGCAATTTTTCCCTTCAATATTTGCATGCAATTTATTTATTTAATTTAAATTTTACAACCACTATTCAAATCTCATGCATTTTTAATTTAAATTTACAATTTTCCACAATTTATTTAATTTTCAAATATAACTATTTACACACTTAATAATTTAATTTAATTAATTTATTTATTTAATTAAATAAGTTTGATCTTTTAAAATCAAACCATTTAACCAAATAAGCTAATTAATTAATTAAATAATCAAGCAAGTAATTTCTTCCACATTTAAAACATTAATTTAAATAACAATAATTTAAAGCACAAATTCCAACATTAAAATTTAACCAAATTACCTTTCAAGCAATTTATTCAAACAGAAAATGACAATACAAACCTATGACTCTGAACTAAAACAGACGGTGTACTAAGACTGGGATTAAAGATTAGACTAGGGTAAACCAAACTACTATCTCCCAATCAACGTATCTGTTGAGTCTTGACACGCTCAGACCTGAGTACCCAAGTGGAGTCGTTGTCATGTACCTGCAATTTCCTGCAACCAAGTAATAACTTGCATACAAATATATACATATATAATTCAAGCATTAAACAAACACACCGTGCGGAGAAAATCACAGACATCACAGGGCACTCGCAAGCGAGTGATGCGATTTCGTTCTCCACACCAATACACTTCACAGCAAACTGATGAAATAAATCATTGTTAGTCCATCATAACATGTACATAGCAATAATCAACTGAAAGTAAACATCTAAACTATATCAAATCATGTCTGAAATCAATAATCACCAAACAATGTATCATCATATCACAAAATAAATCCATTGTCGCTCAAAACCAGCGATCGAAACATCCAAACAAGGTATCATAGACTGACAGTGTGAAAACGTAACAACAGAAAGCATAAGCATAAACGGAGGTGTACTACACTCTAAACTCTAAACCTTTCCTTGTATTCTTTTATAATTTTTATTATTCTTATTTATTTTATAGTTACATTTACAAATACACATACATATGCATTTACTATTTTCATTTATTTCTCATATAGTTCAATAGTTTGATTGATTTCATATTATATGAGTTAAATATTTTAGAATTTCAATTACATTAATTTATGGATATGTTGTATCTATAACACTACAAAACCATATGCTCTTTACATTTACACTTACATTAAGAAATACACATTTATATACATAGATATAGATTTCTTTAATGATATGTTGCATTTATTGTTCTAGGAGAGCATCCAAACATTGCATTTTCCTTTACATTTAAAAATACATATACATACATACATACATACATGTACGCATGTGTGTGTGTGTATCAGTTATATTCAATTTTCAAAAACAACCCATTAGGTCTGTACATGGATAAAAATTCATAAAATCAGATCTCCCATACATGTTTTGTTGAAACCTAGGCTTGAACCTCTCATTTCACATGCTTTTCTTCACAAAACTCTTGAGGACAACAGCTATACCTTCTTTATTTCTCATCCTACACCCTATTCATGTATCCTACAATTACAAAAATATCCATAGGGCCTCTTACACAAGCTACAGTAATCACAAAAAGTGTAAGAGCCCATTTATATCATGTTTGGACAACAAAACCCTCAAAAACAGGGTAACCGGGTTGTATGCAAAGAAATGAATCTTTCTAACTCAAATCAATGCCTAAAGCCCTCAAATCAGATTCAAATCAAAGCTAACACATGTCTTCATGACCTAGAATTGATTTCACATCAAAATATGGCTGCATGTGACCGTACAGTGCTACATAACAAGAAAAATATAGAAATTTTGAAGAAAAACAAAAAATTTCGAATGTCAAGAGCTTGTATTTTAAATCCTCAACCATCAACAACCATTACAATGATCACTTTATGCCTTTACATGTCAACCACTGAACAACCACTGAACAACCACTTCTACAACTAACTTTTTAATCTTTTATGATCACATGAAACATAAAACACACTAATTTCAAGGTTATTAACATCACTATTAAAATGTTTTAATTTTTTGACATTTCAAACATTAAAAAGTACATCATTAAATTAATTATGTAATGGCATAAAAATTAAAAAAATCATGAATTAATTATGTAACCACATAAGTCAAATATAATTCTATCAAGAAATTAATATCAAATAGATAATATAATCGCATAACTCATACATTTCAATGTCATTGATCTTCTTCTTCATCCAACTCTTTGTCTATATCATCTGATCCAAATTCGACATTGTAAGGATTGTTCATGTTATCATCATCGTCATTGATATCAATTTTGATAATTTCATCATCAACATAGATATCATCTTCATGAACATTAACTCCTACATCATCATGATCTAGTTCCTCCTCTTTGACATCTTCGTCAGGGATATTATCAACTAACTATTGATCCTAATCATCATCTACATCATCTTCTAGTTCTTCAGTATCTTCTTCTTCCACCACATTATACTTTACTAGCCTTTCTCTTGGATCATGCCTAACAACAAATGACCAACCTAGTTTACCTGGAACCTCTAAGTAAAATACCTACTTACATTGGCTTGGAAAAATATAGGGCTCATTTCTAACTCGCTTGATCAACCTTGTATTAACCATGGTAAATCCATTATCATGTTCAATAACGATTCTCTCAAGATCATTTTCATTCAATTGTATCTTGTACCATAGGACGAGGAACAAAATTAATCTGAAGGACTTAAAGTCACTCAAGTATATCATCCAAAATCCCATAGTATCAATTCTTTGAGACTTTTGGATGTATGTCACTTCTAGATGAAACATTAGTCACCTGAAATACTGTAGTTATACCAGAATCACAAGTTTTCTTCATTTCATCCAACATTTTGATTCAAAATTTATGACCATTGCACCACATAGCCTTGTGGTGTTTCACCTGCAATATGTCAAACATGTAAAAATTATTGCAATATCGTCAGTTGATAAACATATTTATTCTTGGCTGAATGTATGCAAAGAAAACAATCTCAACATATATATACATCAATATAATTGAAGATAATTAAATAATATGGGTGATTAATATATTTATACGTACCTGTTTATCTCTTAAACCATATGCTAAATCAATTTTCCTTTGTGTAGCATTGGAATCTCCATTACGATGAGCTTCTTTAACCAATGAAGCCACAACTTACCATGTTAATTCACACCCAGATTGTTGACATTGTTCAATCCATATTGTCATCCAATCAAGATTGTTGGTGATGTACAAATGTAGTGCATCCCACTCTTGACCAACTGTATCAAAAAAAATTGAAATTCACAAATGACGTATAATTAGTTAAATACCATAGTATACGACCTTAATTTATAATTGATGTATATTGAAGATTAAAATTTGAATAAGTACAATATACATAAAAAACCATATGTAAAATGTATTCCAATTAATCTCCATGACCATCTTATAATTACCTCTCACTTTCCTCAATCTACCTTTCCCCATCAGGTACTCCCCTTTGAATTTTTTAATGGAGTTGGGATCCCAAATGAAATATACATGGATCTTTGCTGTAAACTTAGGAATATATTCACTAATGTATACTATGGTTTGGTATACCATATATCCCTCCACCATAGAACCCTCAAGATGTGCTCTTTTTCTAATCAAAGCCTTCAAAAATTTCAAGTGCCTCTCAACCATCCACATTGACCTTGTGTGTATAGGTCCACACAATTCAATCTCCTCAACTTGGTGTATGAGGTAGTATTCTTGTGCATTGAAAAATGTCAAAGGTAGAAACTTTTTCATTTCACACATTAGACGAGAAATTTTTCTCTTCCAATAATTTATATCTTCTTTATGGATTTCTTTAGATGAAATCCATCTACAAGTGATTCAAGATGCAAATATATTAATGATATTTAACAAAAATATACAATATATTATATAACAAGTAAAAAAAATGACAATTATAAGATGTATACAATGAATTGAACAAATATCACTACTTACCTCATGTATTTTCCAAGATCATATATAACTTGTTTGACATTGTTGTCAAAGTTGTATGGGAGAGATAGAGGTAGAACGTACTACAACAATTATAAAATGATCTTTTCATTATTTTTCCAAAAGTAGTAAACACAATACACTAAAAAGTACATGCATTATACAAGTGTATATAATATACCAGAATAATTACCTTAATGAAGGTATGCCAATCATGCATTTTCATCCCTGACCCAAATTCACCTTTCTTTGTTATTATATTGTTTATGTTCACAACAAATCCTATGGGAAATCAAATTTTTCATATGACTTCTTTTATAGCATTGCTTTGCTGCTTTGTTAATAACCAAGGAAGGGCACTTATATTAATTTGGTCTCCATCACTATTTAATTGAATGAAATTTTTCATTGCATAATTGGCTTCCTAAATGTCACTACAAATTTTGACAATTTTTTCTTTGTCATGCCTTCCATCTAATATTTTCCATAACATTTATGTTATATATTTTTTTATATGTATTGTATTAAAAAAATGCACAATTTGTAGCTGCTCATAGTAGGGAAACCTACTAAATTGTATGGGATAACTTTTCAGTCCCTGTGGAAGTTGGGCATTAATGCCTTGATGACCTTCATGAAGCATATAAGTTAAACAAATTAACAACGACAATCATTGTCAATTACAACATGAGTAAACACAAAACAATATAAAAATATAAATTCAAAACATATCATATATGATAGATAAACAATTTGATCCGATGAATAACCTTGACAATTAATTCTATTATATTCGAACTTCCATAGGCAAGGTGTCATTCATCATGGTTTTGATGTAGTCTCCTCTTTCCCATTGAAAAGATTTTTTTCAGTAGTTTGATACTTATGATTTCTATGTAGGAAGTTCCTATACTCATCAAACACTTGCTTTCCTAAACTTGTTGAACGACGAGATTTCATCTTTGGACCACAAATTGGATATGCAAATTTTTCCTTTGTTTGAAGACCTGCAAGATCATATATAATTGGATTAAATATGTCAATTTTTATAATTATATATAATGAATAGATTATTTTAAAAACATGCATGATATCTACTTCATCAAATTAAATATTGTTAAAGTGTATTTAAATGTTATAACATACCACAAAAATGTGTTAGCCCTGGGGCATCATGAATTTTCCATACAAGTATTGCATGGAAATGAAATTGTCTTTGTCCTATTGGTCTAGAGACATCATACATAGTGATGCCATTCCATAACTTTAGTAACTTGTCAATAAGAGGCTCGATATATACATTCATATTTTTAACTTGGTATTTACCTAGTTGAATGAACATAAATATTACATAATTATTATAACCATTTTACTACAATATATATAAATTAATGTGCATGACTATTGAATGAAAAAAATATAAGTCATTATGCAAAAAATAAGACAAATGAGATGCTACTACGTTAAAGAAAATTGATGTAAACAAATACTTAGAACAATCATTGACAACATTATGTGCTCCCTCTTTATTGACATCCATGGAGGAATATTATTGTTGATAACAAAAATAGGCCACACCGAGTAAATAGATTTCAGCTCTCCAAATGGATTGACACCGTCTACTCCCAATGAAAGTATGAGATTACAAGGTTCTTCTTTAAAGTGTGGCCATTTTTACCCCATGTCCCTAAATGCGGAACCATCTATAGGAATTTGAAGAATGTCATCTCCACTTCTATTTTGTGCATGGTAATCCATAAATTGCGCTAAGCTTTCGCACCTAAATAATTGTTGCATACATGGAATAATGGGAATATAATGAAGAACCTTGTGAGACACCTTTTTTGTTAGTTGATCTATTTGATATCTATTGATATGACATTCTAGGCATTCTTGTTGTTTATGATATATAATATGATCATTGGGACATACATCTATTGCTTGATACTCCATTCTGATATCCTTCATAATGGCAGATAAATCTCGGTATGAACGAGGTAAAATATTTGATGGTGATAACAAAATTTCACCAGTCAATCTACAACAACAAAAAAATTGTTAATATAAAGAATATTAATGGTACATATTTCATCCTTTATTTACTAGTGATGAACTAAAAAGAATTAAAATAGATGAAAAAAGATGGCATATATGGTATACCTTAAGATCCATAGATTGTTATATTTGATAAACCATTCATAACCTTCAAGTTCAACAACAACAATATAACAGAGAGAAGAGTTGTTTGGGAGCCTTCATAAAGGGGCTCGTATGCCTTCTCAAATACAGGTAAATCATGAACACCATCAAAGTCATCTTGATCATCATGATCAACTCAACCACTAAATGTGTCATGGATCAATGTATATGTACCATCATGTTCAACTGTGTTTTCTGGCACATGATCATCTTCTTCCATAGGATCATTAACTTCATCTTCGATGTTCACAGCTCCATGTTCGTCCACTTTCAAAACCACATTTTTCGGGCCGTGATAATCCATATCATCTTCCCTAGGGCGCCCCACCTTTATAGTAATGATAGACACAAATAAACCATGATCATGATCAAGTGATTATATATATATAATGTTAAAATGATATAAAAATTTATAAATTCAATCAATATAAACACATATAATGAACAACTTACCAATGGACAATAATTATGCCCCCTTCAATGTTACCATGCTACCTACAATGTTTCTCAATTGTTGTGATTAAAATTCATCTCGTCTTTAAGCCCTTGCAATTATTGCAAGGACAATAACATTTCCCATCACCCTTTCTTTTCAATATAGCCCACAATCTATCAAGTGTCTCTTCATTTTGTTTTGGACTAATATTATCTTACATCATGATTTTTCTTTACCAAGTTTGACTCTTTAGATCTTCAAAAAATATCAAACTCACACTCCAATAATTTATATTCATAGACAAGTAACAAAATCTAATAATTTTAATATTTTACACCAAAAGAATTTGGCATGCAACCACCCCTACAAAAGAGAAGATAGTCTAAAGTTAATGACCCCAAAAAACAATTTAAAATGCTAATTCCAAAACTTATTAAATTCTGATTTTACTATGATTTCCAACCGTTAAGACTCCTAAAATCAGAATATTGAACTTGATCGCAAACTTCCTACAACAATGGAGATAGCGAGCTAGTAAGAGCAAGTGACCCATTCCTAAGGAGCAACAAGTCAAAATCATCATTTCTAATTTCAATATCGATTTATCCTTTTACTTAAAGATGCAATGTGTCACTTCTTATGACAAGCTTATCCCTAGGGCCCTCAACATTGAGAGAGCCCTAATTGCACAAGGAAGCACACACTAGTAGAATTTGGTAAATAAATGACTAGGTGACTAAAAATTTTAGCCACAACAACTTAAAATGACTAAATTATGCTCATTTTTTGCAACTCAACTATAAATGAGTAAATAAATTATTAGTTTGGTTGTTGATTAAAAATTATTTAGTCACACAAATAAAAATGACTAAATAGTTAGTCATTTATTTAGTCACAATCCATTTGAATAAATCATTTAAGGAATCAAGAAGATAGCCCACCAAAATAATCTAAAACTTATTTTTAGGCGTAGCCCACCAGAATGGAGTTTTGTCAAAATCTTATTTTTAGGCGTAGCCCACCAGAATGGAGTTTTCATTTTAATAAACATACTCTAAAACCTTCGTCAAAACATTATTTTCAAGCATAGACCGCCAAAATGGAGAAGTGTTTATATAAAGAATGATAGAGAACGGTGAGGATATGTGCATGAAAGGAGGCATAGGATTCATTGTTACTTATCCCATTCCTACTCTGCTCAACAAATCTTACATTGTTCCCGCTACTATTTGTAATCTAGGTATTTACTTGACATATATTTGCATAATCTAAAATTCCTTTAGAGGCTTTTGAAGTATCAATGTATCCTATATAGGGTTTAGAATGATTTCTTTTAATTAAAAAAATAAATAAATGATGTACTTCCCTGTAATTAAATAATGTGGAGATCTCCTAAATCTGTCTCAACACACTATCCTCTTTGGCACTGTATTCATTACTCTAACTACTAGGGTTTTGCATGTAATATCTTTAATATATTCATGACCATGCTTTTAAATAGATCTCAATCTTTGATTTAATCTTTTTCATGGTAACCCTTGAGTTCTATAATCCACTTTCAATCTTTTCTAAGAATGGTGTCTTAAGCTAGACTGCATAGTATGCATATATAAAACAAGTCCTTCATACCTGCCATTGTTCCAAACCACCACTCACTGGCTTGCTTAAAATGTTACCTCCATAAGCACAATAGCATGTTTTAAAATCATGGTTGTCAGTGATTGACCATTAAAGTCACCACTTTCATCAAGATACAATGAGATTTTTTTCTTCAAACTCAATACATTATGCAAGATACCATTGTGAATTGTTTGTTGTGTATGATTTTATTTTCTTGCACATTTAATGCTTTGCTAACTTCCTTTAAGACTAGGTATTGCACCCTCAGCTGCAATCTCAAACAGTTCACTTACTATCACTTGAATATTTCTTTCATGAGCATCCTTCTATAAAATCAAACTATGCCCTATAGACTACCTACTTACTACAGGGGACTCATTGTTTCATGGTATTGTAGATCTTAAGATCCTTCAACTTTATTGACACTACCTCATAGTCCACAAGCTATTATTTATTATTCTCCCATCTTTGATGAGTCTCAAAACACTACTCAAACATGCAATCCACTACCTCCATTATGCATTAATGGCTAAGAAGAAACATTGAACCTATGATTACCACTATTACTTCATTTGGACAGTCATTCCCTAATTGCATTTTCCTTGTCTAATACTACCAAAAGCATTTGAAAAACCCTTAAGATCAGCAAGGGGGTAAGGAAACTCATTGTTAAAATTGCCACTTTACTATGCAAGGTTTGAGCTTTATTATCTTGTCACTGCTCAGCCTTTTTTTTACTATCGCATCTCAAGTGACTGTCATTCTTCTTACCATAGATTGCATTTACAAATGTCGCTAAGTTACATAGTGTGCTTGTTATTGGCTACAGTCTTTAGATTGCAAGATTTTGTCATTAGCTACAATGTCTCAATCTTTCTGGTATTGCAACCTCACTAATCCACTACAGTTATTGTTTATGTTTCTACGTAGGCCTAGGGTTTCTACCCTAATCATGCTCTTACCAATGCTTCTATTGGTATTAAAAAACAACCTTAAATCTTGGGTCAAAAAATTAGTTGTCTTGAAAAAGTTGTGGTATGATCTTGGATTGTATCCTAGAGTGTGTGAGAAGCTTGTGTTTGATCATTAAGGTATGTAAACCTGATTAGGGAAATGTATCCTATATAGCATGGGTCTTGCTTTAATACTTTCCATAATGGTTATTAGTAGATCACATTATTATAGTTTGCAGTAACCCAAGATTGCATTCAAATATGTAACAAACTTGGTTTGTAGTTTAAGCTATACACTTTTAAGTAACATTCATAAGGCTTAGAAAATCTTGATCACTCTCTAGAATAGCCCATTAAACATGGGTTGTGCTTGAATGCACTACATAATTGATATAACACAACCACTCTACATATCAACCAGAGTTATAGGCTTTTTATTGCAACAAGAGGTAATCACTCTTCGATCATGCTATAATTACAACTTAACCTATTAAACTTGAGACAACCTGAATGTACCCAATGATGATTGACACCTACATTATACAATTTGAATTAACTACATTATATGAGTTTTTCCATTTCTATCACAACATAGCCACATTAAACTTGGGTCACACGTGAATGCATCTTGTATTTGTTATAGCACAATTGTGCCACATGACCAATAGAGTTATGGATCACATAATTACAATCACAAGAATTTGTTCCTTGGTTGTGATCTTATTGTGATTTCATACAACAAAATCTGGACATGAAATTCTCAAAACCTTAAACCTCTAAAAATGAAATCTGATGAGATGTTGCTTTAAAATATGATTTTCAAACCTAGAACTACAAATCTAACTTCACAACTGAATTTTGCAAAAAGACAATGACTACCCTCAACCTGGCAATATCTTCTTGATTTTTTTCTGATTTTTTTCAAGAAAATCATCCTTAGTTCTCCACAAACTATCTCAAGTAGAGAAAAACACTGTCACAATAAATCAATGAACTCACTTTTCTTTATGTCGGCCACAATTTGATTTTTTTGTTATTTTTCATGTTTTTTGAAATTTCAACGAAACTAACAGTCGAAATTTTGACAAAACCCAAGTTCTTCGAAATTTCAACAAATGTTGGGGATAAACTTTTAAAAATTTGAAAATTACACAAAATTTTACAAGCACTCGACGATACATCAAAATATACATATTTCGTTGGAAATTTTCGTCGGATTTTGTAGTCAAATGAGTTAGTGTCTACCTATTTGCTCATTGTTCCATGTTACTACATGAAACTTCTAGTTATTTATTAGATTCAAAGTAAAGCATAATTTATATTGGTGGAAAAATGAGAATCTATTTTAAAAACCCTTTTCGATTCATGAATTTTTGGTAAAAAAAAATTGTCAACCACATACCCTACACATACCCATAATATTTCCACTTTTTGGCCCATCATGATTCTACACATACCCGACATGTTGAGTAGAAGCACAATAACTAGAAATCAAAGAAAACCAACTAGGTTTTAGAGGATCCTAAATATAAAGGAAAATTTAAGCATCAAATTTCTAATTCTCCATAAATCAAGGATTTTATTATAAGTCCAACCATATATTACTATAACCATTATCAAATAATAACATTATTTATCCAAAATGAACTAAGTGTGTGTAATTGATTCATTCCTTTCTTTAAAAAATTCAAGGAAGAACAATTCTTTATATTAAGCTAAAATATTTGGTTCAACCTTTTAAGCCTCCTTGAATATTACCTCACTTTTAGTTAGGTTTCCATAGCCTTGATGAGGTTATTTTTATGATCCCATAAAAAATAGATCTACTGCCAACTAGGATTCCATAGTCCCAATATATATATTTGAATTTTCTATTAAGTTAATTTTTTATTTGATTTTCATTATATCCATTTTTTTGTGATATTTCTTTTCATAACTTTTTTCTTCTTTCCAAGTTGCAAAATAAAGCTTAATATGAGGTTAGGAATCATAGTGGTTGAAAAGTTAATATTTACATTTTTCACTTAATATAAGCATGCAGTAATTTTAAATAAATCAGGAACCTCATTTTTTTATATGAATTATACCTTCATGGGGCATGACAAGAAAACTTGACTCAAGGTAAAATTACAATCCTACATAAAATCTAACCTTTATCTCTAAAAAACATTAAAAAAAATTCTTTAATAAGATTACAATTTTCCATATTTGAAAGAAAGAAGGAAAAATAAAGAAAAGAAACAAACTACGTAGAAAAGCTACAAGAAAATTATATACAAAGGAGTTTTTGAACTCCTAAGCTTGAAAATAATTCTCTAAGAACTAACCATTAACTAGAAGAAGAAGCCCATCACATGTCCTTATTTTCAACCTATAAGTATTGTCTCCTAAGATTTCAAAGATTTGAAAAGGACTTACCCAAAGTTTGTTAATTTTTTTGTATTCACCTTTCTTCTCATTTGCTTTGTCCCATAACAAAACTAGGTTTGATATCCTAAAGGTTTTAACTTTGGGTCATTTAAATCAAACCATATTTTGAATCTTAATTGATGCTTAGCAAAGTGTTCTATGGATCTATCTCACTTTTACTCAATCAAGAATTTGAAGCAATTTGATTTCAAGTTTGTCATTAGATTCTAGGTATTTATAAATAAATTTCCATGCAAGAATCTTAAGATTAACTAGGAGTATGGGACTTAAACCGTATACCAAATGATAAGGATAAGTTCCTAAGGATGATTTTTTTTTTGTTATATCTACCCATAAGGAAATTTTTAACAATGTATGCCACTCTCTTGGGTTCTTCTCTATCAACTTCTTAAGGATGATTTTTTTTTGTTATATCTACCCATAAGGAAATTTTTAACAATGTATGCCACTCTCTTGAGTTCTTCTCTATCAACTTCTTAATTATTTATAGTAGGTTTTTGTAAGAATGTTCAACAAGACTATTACCTCATGAATAATAATTGGAGGAAATTTTCAATATTATTTCATATTCAAAATCCCAATGATAAAAATTTAAAGAGTGGAAAGAGGGGACATTGTTACATATTAGAGAATATGTAATCCCAAACTTGGTTATGGTGATTTTCTCCAGGAACTTGATTATTGTGTTTTTGTGCATTGTTTATTACAAGTAGGCTCAATCTATCTAGTACAATAACTAAATACTATTAGTATGTATTTATTTTACAATTATGAAGATGAATTTATTAGACAAATGAACTATAAGCACCATTGTGCAAATGGATGCATTTCTCTACTAGTTGAAGTGGTTGAGCAAGATTTCCTTCTTTGGTTAAAAAACTTGGAAAATATGGCAATACTTCAAATTATTTTGAGAATTTTTTAAATTAGTGGACCAATAATTTCCAACCCTTAAAATATATTTTTTGTTGGCACAAATCATCTATGGGTTGTCACAAATTTATCATGGAGAATTCCTTTAGTATTTGTTATGCTTTGGAGAGATTTAGACGTATCAAATAAATTCCTTTGTTATTTTTATTGAAGATAACCCATCATTTTATCACATAATTATGAATTTTTAGTCTCAAGGATCTTGTTTTTGAAGATTTAAAATTTAAAGGGTATTTTTTAGTCAACGAATAATAACAAATTTCAAAATTACTAGTCATCCTTAGAGATCTTTTTGCAATATATTGATTACTTTTCAAGTTTGGGTCTTTTTTGTAATTATTTTTTAAAGCTTAGCCTCTCAAAAAATTCATTAGGCTAATTTCCATTTCAAGTTATTTAAGGTTGTCCAGATATCCATTTTTTTCTCCTTTCGCTAGGTTCATTTTGTATCAATAGTATCTTCACAACTAAATCAAGCACAACAGAAATCACTTGGATTCTCAGGATATAATGTTTAATTTTCTTAACTCTTCTTACAAAAGTGTATGCTTATTTATTCAAATTTGGATACTTCAAATATACATATTTAAATGGTTCACTCATAACATAAATATGGTTTTCTTCTTTGGAATCATTCCTTTGAGTAATAATTTTTGCACATGTATGTTTTAAGGTGAATGAATAAACATAGATTGGCTTGGTGTAGTATGGATTGATTAGAATTGGAGCATTGGATATAGATTTATTAATATCTTCAAAGGATATTTTGATATAATTTTTCTAAATTAAATCTTGTAATATTTCTTTAATGTTACATTAAAAGTCCCAACTATCTCTACAAAACTAGAGATGGATTTCCTAACAAATGTGATCTTACAAAAGTATGATTTAACTCTTTTTACTAATATGAAATTGTAGCTTCATGATTGTATTAATTATGTTTGGATATATATAAATTCCATTTTTAGAGATTATATGACCTAGTGACATTCCTTTGGTGACTCCAAATATTTATTTCTTATGATTCAAAGATATTCCAATTTCTTGATATCTCTACAATACTTCTCTCAAATATATCATGTGATCTTCCCTATTCTTTGAGAATATCATTAGGCGATCCATGTATATGATGATGAATTTACCTATTAAATATTTGAATTCAATATCCATTACTCTCTAAAATGTAGCACTTTCATTGATCAATCAAAATAACATCCTTTGATAAGAAAAGGTTACCTATCTAGTGGTGAAAATTTTCTTGAGCCTATTTTTGTGATTCACCATGACTTGGTTATAGCTTGAAAAAACATCCAAAAAGGACATCATTTTGTATCTATTGACAATCTTCAATACTTCATATAATGAAGGAAAATGATAATTATATTTCTAGAAGTGTTATTTAAATTCTAAAAATCCATGGATAACCTAATTTCTCTATTTTTCTTTCATACAAACATCAAATTTTCTATCCATGTTGAGAATCAAACTAGAAAAATTATTGTAGTTGAGAATAGTTTTTTCACTTCATGCAAAACCAAAGGTTCTAAGAGTGCATTAATAGGTCTCTATTTTGATCTAAAAAATTTAACTCCAAGATTCAGTGGAGAAGTGTGATTTATAATGGATGTATCGTATGTGTTCAAATATTTATATCTCCATGCAATCACATTGTAATTATCAATCACATTGTAATTATCTTGTACTGATTTTAAAATACCCTCTTTCTTTTAATAAGTACACACTTTACCAATCATAATATTCTTTAGATTGGCTTCATCTACTAAATTGAACAACTCATATTTCCCCCTTCAGACTTAGGAGTATTCTTACATTGTCCCAACTAATCTATGTCAAAAAATATTTTGATCTCTATCATCCCTTTTTGAATAGTATTGGCTTTCAAATTATGGATATTGTCTTCTTATAATTATATATTCTATGTCCTCTTCATCAATAACCCAGGCTTCAAACACTCCAAAAATAGTAATGAATTCAAGAGTATACTTATCATATTAAAATACATGGAATCCTTTCATATTATTAGGTATTGAAGGAACAAATACTAGGCCAATGGAGAGCCTTTTCAATCTTGAAAAAGATAGGGTTTTTTAAGTACTAGTTGCATTACTCCAAAAATAGTAATGAATTCAAGAGTATACTTATCATATTAAAATACATGGAATCCTTTCATATTATTAGGTATTGAAGGAACAAATACCAGGCCAATGGAGAGCCTTTTCAATATTGGAAAAGATAGGGTTTTTTAAGTACTAGTTGCATTAGATAGCACATCACATTTGCAATTAAAATTCTTAAGAATGTGTTGAATGTTAAAAGCATCAAATCCAAAAATTTATGTTTGTACAACTTGAAAATTTCTTATAATGATATAGTTATTTTTGACATGTTTAATAACTAGCTTTCAATCTCCCAAAATTCACAACATATTGACATTATTCTTGAGTGCTATTAATAACTCATGAACTAATAATTCATATTATAACACATTATTAGTAGATTGGAATTCTCACATATAAGAAACAAGGATTTAGATTTACCTCAAGGACTAATCATTTTGATTCCTACTCTAGATTGTTGCTTTGATTTTGATCCATTGAACTTTAGCATTAACATTTGGTTTTTTAAATAATTTTGGTAGAGATATTTGACAATCTTGTGCCTTATTTTTTCATTTGAATTATTATTTATAGTATTTATAGTTTCTTTCCAATTGATTCATTTTTTTGAATAGGATATACTATTTCAAGTTCTTTTGATTATATAGGTACATTTTGTATCAGTGGAGGATCAATGACAACTTGAATATGAATTATTGTACAATTACCTTCACTTGGATTACAACTATAAAGAATATAAATCAAAATTAAATCAAAACAAGTTGAGTTATATACTCAACAACAACTTAAAAAAAAACATTCCATGAGAATTTTCTTCTTTTGGCTATTGGAGAATCTTGAAAGAAATCTTTGGAAGATTTCAATAAATCCAACTTCTCCTTTTGATGGGGAATCATAATATGGTTCTACCAAAACATAAATTCCCAAGGTAATTTTGATATCATTATTGCAATTGACTTCACACATAAAAAATTACCCATTTTGATACCTCCATAATTTTTTCCCTTCACTCCTAGTTCCACTTCAGAATAAATTACTTCATTTTTTATTAAACTTAGTGATAAGATACTTCATTATTAGTTCTTTATCTTTTCTAATTTGATTTAGGATACCCCTCCATGACAATAAAATGTGAGAAAAATTTGTGGCCATGTATCCATTCAATATTCTAGAGCAATATCTACTCAAAATTATGTCATAGGCTTCAAGAATTTCCACAACTTGTATGCCAATGTAATGTTAAACCATAAAATCAAAAGCTAACTACTTATAAATATGAGTTAATTTACCCATGACATTCACTTTGGTTTTATCCAACTAAGTGACTTTATTGGAATATTTTGTAGAATTATGACCTATTTTTTGGCATATAGACAAGGGCATGACATTTATTGAGGCACCTAAATCTACTAGGAATTTATATAAATTATTTCCAAAAATTCTCAAGGTAAGAAGGAAAGGAGGAGATTCAATTTTCTCTTTATACAAGGATAAATTTGTATTAACTATTTGTACTAGAGCTTTCTCTTAAAATTTGGACACTTGATCCTTTGAAAAAATTTCTTTGGCAATGGTATTTTATTTTGAGCAAGCTCTTCTAAATACTTTAGGAAACCTTTATTTATCACATGCATCCTTAATAATTCCACTAAAGAAAATTTAATATTTATATTTTTTATTTCCTCAATAATATAAGTTCTTAATTTATTTGATTCAAGAGTTCAAATTTTGCCTTGTAGTATTACAGATTCAATTCTAGTGGAAAATTGTGACATGGATCTTGGTGGGTTAAAATTATTGCTTGAATTTGGATCTAGAGGAATACTAAAATTATTTGGTGGTATTGAATTTTTTAGTGGTCCTTTAGGATAATTGTTTATCCTTAATCTATAATTATGTCCTTTTTAGAATTGCTAAAATGTGTGCACTTCATCAATTTTATTTTTTTGCTTAATTTTTTACTTCATATGGAATAGCATAGATGTTTAGTATAATTCTTAATTCATAGCCCATGGGGACCAATTCTCTTCTAGGATATGTGTTGGATTAATTTTTTTTACTATTGAATACTTCATTCTAGAAAATATCAAAGGTTATTTTTAACTAAGGACAATCCAACTCAACATAAAAACTTGTATTGTGAATGTGTCACCAATTATTGAGTGTTAATTTTGTTAGGTTCACTCTTGCAATAGGTCTAGCTTCAACCTACCCATAGGTTTCTAGGTTTGAGGGAACTCCTCAATTATCTAGCCAAGCATTCCATATCCTAGCTAGCTTAGGAGTATTCAAACTCCTATTTTTATAATTACTATGATGTAATCTTACTAAACATTAGTTAGTTCTTATTTGAGGAATAGATTGCACAAGATTTAACAAAGGTGTATGGTTATCTAGGGTTTCATTGATCTTTTGGATTCGATTAGTAATTCCTAGATTTAGTATGTTAATAAGAGGGTCATAACCTAGTTCTCCCATTTCTTTTTTAACTTAGATTGCTTCTATGTAAGCTTCAGGTAAATTTATAATAGAAGGAACTCTTATTTTCACTAACATGGATGCTAAAGGGTCTAGAGTAGCATAGTACACTAATAATGTAGCAGATTCATTAAATACGTAAGGTATGTATGTAGCCTATAATAGTTTTTCTAAAATCTATCAATAAATACAATAATAAACTCCCCCACACTACATTTTATTTCTACAAACTAATGGCATGAATTTGTTGCATCTACATTAATTTGAAACCTAGATAAAAATATAGATTACATCAAATCCAAATTAACATTATAACTATTTAAAATATTTATCTACAATGACTAAGAATATTATCCCAATGTTTAAGGAAATAGGTGACAAATGTCATTTCTTAAATTTGCATTTAGGGAAAAAACACAACCATCAATTTTTTTTAAACAAAGATATAAAACACTAGCAATTTCCAACCATACACATGCATGGTAGTACACTACATGCATCGAAGGGTGATGTACACATATCATCACCATAGACACATCACTCGAGAGTGAGATGGGGGAGTAAGTGAAGTCAAAAATCACAATATTACACTTATCTCTCCTATACTTAAAGCACTATCAAAACTATACTTCATTTCATCTTTACTTAAAATTAAAAGTTATAATATCAATAAGATGTTACTCTCACAATATTAACATCAGCCTTAATACTCATGTTAGTATTAAAAGTTACTATTGCTAACAAATTAGATGATAAAACTAATTTCTAGAGGAAAAAGGAAGTGCTATTAGGGAAAAGCTTGGGATGCCATGTATGACCTAAGAAGGAGGGGTGCTCAATGGGGTAAAAGGGGGAGTAGGAAGAAAAAGAGGCATATACCTTGAAGTAGGTAGGGGAAATGAAACCTACAACATGGGTGACTTTGTGTTTACCACTTGTTCCTTAGATAGGGTGATCAAAGAGTCAATCATGGCTGAGGTGGAAGATGCACATTCAATGCACGGGGTTTTGTTATGGGTCTCATTAGCAAATATAGTTGGGGGTACATTAAGGATGAGGATATAAAAATCCATGGATGGAGGGTTTTGTTCTACACATGAGGGGGCAACAAAAACCAACAATGTAGTAGAAGAAAGGATGGTAGGTGTGAAACTTGGATTGTCAGAGCTAAAGATATTGGTGGAACAAAGCCCACTTCCTCCTCTCCCTTATCCAAGGAGCCTAGTCTGCCCAAGTCTTGAATTCTCCTTTTCTTCAAAGGTTGTGTATTGGTTGCTTCAAATTCTTTTGCGACTAATCTTGATGAATCCTGGCCTTCCAAGCTATAGAAGATTTTTTTGAAGATCATTGGGTCCACTTACCCTTTGGCAAGATGTTAGCAGAAGATGAGATTTGTGACTCCTTGTGGTGTGATGCTTGGTCTTTCCCCTTCCCTATATCAAGCACTTGAGGTGGGGTTCAAAAACTGGTGCATGCTCCTGTTTAGTACTTTGATCTAACCTTGGATGAATATTGGATCTAGCCTCTTCATCATAGATTTTCTTGAAATTTCCATATGTTTCTTTAATAGTTTCGAATGTGGAACTTAAATGCTTGACCTGCTATTGATACATATAAAAGTCAGCTATTTTCCTTTTCAACCACCCCAATTTCTTTAGCTATGTCCTGAGGGAATTTTCCATATGAATGCTTTGTTGAAACTCCACTACCCTTAGGTACAAGTCAAGCCATGGGGATCACACAAATGGTATAAAGGCTAGATCAATAAATACTTTTTCTCTCTCCTCAGTTGTGTTCTTCCTCGCCTCCCAATATGACTTTTCTTCATGTTTGAAAGTGAAATACTTGGAAGGATTGTACTTCCATCTATCACAAATGAGGACCATATCGAGGTAGGCTAACTTGCTAGTTAATACATCCCACTCTTCCCTCCTTACAAGTGTTACCTAGATTTTGGCGATGGTGAGGGGAAGTGTGTAGAGCACTTTCTTATGCCTCCCAACACCATATGCATTGTAAAAAATTGTTGCCTAACAACATGCCTCCAAGGAAAGTGTCCTATCCATAACAAACTTTGAAAGCCTAAAGGGCTCTTCATTAAAACCATGAGATCTAATAAAAATAAAATATGATCTCATAAAATAATCAACTGGGGATTGGGGTTTTTTCATCTAGTCTAAACATTTAGGGGAAAACCTACTCGAGGAATGTTGAGACAAATCCAAAAGTATTGGTTGTAGGAAATACTTGACAAATGAATAATAATCCCATGTGCTAGAAATTACATGGGTCTAGGCTGAGACTCGCTTATATAACCCCGAAACATCAAACATATCGAGTGACAAATGGCCACTAAAGAACTCAAGGTTTTGATGTAAAATTAAGTGCACCAGAAAAGTGGAATACTTGAACTCGAAAGAGAAATTATATTTTTTTAATTTCTTAAGCATCTTTTTTGTAATCACCTTGGAAAAATAAAATTGCTTATGTCTCATTTATTTCTTTAACATGAAAGCCAAGCCCATCTGGAACTCATAGACCTTGACATCACTTTCATGGCCATATATAAAAGCCAACATCGAGAAAATAGCCTACAAATCCAAATGGAATTTTCTATGTGACAGAGAGAAGATGATTTCATTATTCTTCGATTCCTCATCTGTTTCATTCCTATAGAATTTAAACTATTTATCCCTGGTTTCCCAGAGCTCTTCCATTTTCTTTTGATAGAATCTCTTGGCTTTCCAGTTTGAAGGGATACATAGCATATCTCGAATGGATTCCATATTTATGGTGATCCTCAATGTGTTGTCATCAATAACCTCGGTGCCCTCGTACATATTTTTTGTGTATACATCAACTAGTTCTAGGCACATATGTGTTGAAGAAATTATGGAAGAACAAAATTCTAGAATCATGTTGGAAATCCATCAGTCGACCCTCTAGTGAGCATCCTCTGCAATGCTCCTTCCCTAAGGCCTTTAGGGTTTGAGTGTAGCTTTGGGTTGTAGATGTCTATAAAATATTTAACCACCTCATCTTTGGTGTTGTTGTCTGGCTATATAACTTTGGTATGTGAAAAGCTCTATTCCTATGGTGTTGGAGCATTGGCATATGAAATTTCTTCAAAGATATTAGTATAGCCTAGCCTTGTGTATGGGATTCTATCATTTTGACTATAAGATGACACTTTAGCCATTTTCATATTCTTAGCATATTTTTTGCATAATGAACTTTCAAAGAAGTCATTACTTGAGGGTTTCAACAATTAGAAAAAAAAGTCATTTTTAGACATTGAATTTTCATGTGCGCATGTAGTAAATGTGTTTCCATTATTGATAGCTTGCTAAGCATTGTGACTAAGGCGATACATGTGGAATGGGGCCCTATAACTCTTGGAAATTTCATCCTTGTAAGAATGAAAATAGTACATTCCTTATGCTGAACTTGGGAAGAGATAACCTTGAGTGACAAGAAGTGTGTTTAGAAGAGACATTTGCATTAATTAAGCAGGAGTTGGCTTCAAAAATGTCTTTTCACATAGGTGAGTTGGCTAGCATTCATGAAGATGATGAAAACATGGTGGCATATCATAAATGCAAGCATTAACTCACAATACCTGAATTAACTCCTCAAGGCCTTGCCAAAATCCTTCATATGATTTACCTTTTACCTCTTACCACCTACTCACATTTTTTGTTAACAGGAAAAAATTTCTTATTCACCAACTTTCTTAGTGCACATTTTTCCATAAAAAGCAATTTCGACCTTTCCAAAATAATCATTGAGTTGGCATTAAGTTGGTAAGTCATTTCTATTTCTTTCTTCCCTTTGTGAGTCTAGTAATCTTCTTGTTGTCATTATGAGTGGTTGGGGTACCCCAATTCAACTCTTGAGCCAAAATAAATATGTATCCTTTGTTGGAGAGGTTAGTCATGATAGTATCAAATGTCTTCTACGGACGAAGAGCCACCTGGTCAGTATAGTGTTTAAGTGGGTCTTGGGAAGGGAGTCCTATGTAAAAGATGGAGAACCAGTCATGTGATATGAACATCATCTCTTAGTTTGTATCCTCTTTTTTGGATCTAGATGTCACAAAACCCTAGATTATCGAGTTCTACCATGCCATGTTTAACTCAACATATCTGGACAGGCTGAGTGAGGTTGTTCAGGTGGTTGTTACTGGCCTTGGTATCCCATCGGCCATGGACATTTAGAGACATGTGGATAATGTCAAGGTGGCACCTTGGTTTCCTTTCCTCACAAACTTTTAGTCCATGGACTTGGAGTGCCATCATCGGTGGTCTCGATTGTAGCTACCTTTCTCTTGAAAGTGAACAATGTGGAGTGCATCTATGGCATCGAGTGGATGACCTAGCTTGAGAACCTGGCCTTCAACCCTGACATCTAGGATTAAGGCTTGTACATGTTTGTATTCCCTATGTGTTGATAAAAATACTACCTCTTTTCTCATGAACCATAAAGAACACAATATTTTGACCACTGCTACTTTTGAAGGCTAAAAATCTTTGTTGTTTCTATGTCGCCTCCCTTTTTGGTTTCAAAATAATGTATCATTTTTATTTTTGAAAGAGAATATTTTCAAGCTTCTCCTAGAGCCTCTATTGAAGTGAGAAACCCAAGATATTCAATTTTCAACACTAAATAACCTCCACAAGAAATAGAGAGAATCAATAATGGAAGATGTTATTCCACTAAAAAAGAATTACAATATGATACAATGCAAAATATGTTAGAGATGCATTTCTTATAAAGGATGAGAGATAGGATAAGAAAAGATCATGAAAAGTGTCTTAATCCTATCACATGAAACAACTAACTCATAACTACCTAGGAAATTGTAAATTCTAGATAAGACAACTATGACTTGTCTAGAAAATTCTTATATCCTAAGTAAACTTAACATGTGAATTAAGTCCACTAAGTCCCTATTAAAATAATTAACTAGGTACAAGACGTATTCACACCAACACCCCCCCTTAAGTGCAACTTAGCAAGGAACAAAACAATGCAAACATGCAAAATATGGGTCCCTACAACAAGGCCTAATGAACTACCCATGTACAAAACAAAAAAATCTCACAAGCTGCGGAGAAAAGAAGAAAAACCCTATGGGAGAAAACTCCTCTCCAAAAGAGAGAAAAATATGCAAAGAAAGCTAGAAAACTAAAGAAGGAGAACTCATCAAGACCCCCCAAGGACAACTTCCTTTAGGCAAATATTCCAAGCTAAGAACACCATCTTGGATGAGCTGCCTGATGAAGTGCATGTGGATATCAATATGCTTAGTACAACGATGCCCCACTAGGTTGTGAGAGATATGAATGGAACTCTAATTATCACATCAAATATTATTTGGTTGAGTGAAAGGGAATCTAACCTCATTCATCAACTGATGAAGCCACAAAACCTCTCGAATAGCCAAAATTGCACCTTGATACTCAACCTCTATCCTTGATAATGCAATAGTAGTCTACTTCTTGCATGACCATGCAATTGGACTAGAACTAAGGTAAAAGACAAAGCTATAAGTATACTTCCAATCATTGACATCACTATCCCAATCTAAGTCAGTGAAGTCCACAATCTGAGATGCACCTGAAGTGTAATCAATGTCAAAATGAGTAGTGCCCTAAATGTATATCGCAAGATATGTTTGGAAGCCTTCCAATGACTCTCATGAGGCTCCTATGATAAGTCAAAGACAAGTCCAACCACAAAGGAAATATCAGGATGACTATGTTTTAAGTACAAAATACTACCAACCAACTGTCAATACAAAGTAGGATCAACTATGGGAGTAATGCAACTAGTAGATAATACACCATTCTATTGAGGAGTGTAAGGAACTATGTGTTGATGAAGAATACCATGCTCACTGCAAAAATCCTAAAATGCCTGATTGACATACTCCCCTATTATCTGTGTGTATCTGTCGAAGAGAAAAAATTGAGTACTTCTCCACTAATTTTTTGAAGGTCTTGAAGTTGGTGAGAACTTCACTCTTGAACTTCAAAAAAATAGACCCATGTCTTCAAGAAAAATCATCAATGAATGTGAGCACATAGTTAGCCCCTAAAAAAGGAGTTGGGAATGACATGAGATCACTATGGACCAAATCAAGGGGTGTGGTTGCACGTGTAGATTGACCCTTCGAAAAAGGATCTTGATGTTGCTTTCCAAGAACACAACCTTGAGAAACACCATGCATGCAAGTGATGTGCTTACATCTATTGAAGATACCTGTAGTTCAAGTTCCCAAATCTTTCATGCCAAAGCTTTCTCATTGAATCAACATGAGCAACAAAACATGAACCTGATGAATACTCAAAGCCATCAAATCACTACAAGTGGTTCTCATGATCAACTATCCCTATAGCAACAACTTTCTCAAGATCCTGTAATTTTCTAATAGTCACATTCTGTGGAGTAAACTCAACTAACTTCCCATCTCCAAAATGAAAATTTTGATATATGGAAAGTAGATTCATTGAAATATCAAGAACAAGAAGAACATACTCAATGCACCCATCTAGCATTTGAATGGAGCCTGTCCCCAAAACTGGAGTATTTGAAGAGTTCCCAACTATAGTCTGATAAGTAGAAGTATGAACAATGGAATCGAGAAGATCACATGAATTGGTCATGTGATGTGAAGCACTTGAATCAAGAATCCAACTATCTAAAGATGAATGAATGGCCTGTGTTGAAAGAGCTTGACCTCTTCCCATGCAAGAAGGCTTAGACACTGAAATGTTGTGTTTCTTCAAAGATTCCTCCAAGGCTTCTAGTCTCTTAAAAAAATGAGCCACATCATGCCTGGTTTTTCCATAAAATAAACAAGGATCTCCTTTCTTTTTCTTGGACTTGGAAGATGAATCTCCAAAGATAGAAGAAGGAGATGGAATGTACTTCTAATTATTCTTTTGCATCAATTTGGAGGGAGTATCACTACCTGAAGATGATTCTATCTTGGGCTTCTTCTTTTTCTTTCCTTTACCCTTGGATGATTGAGCCATTAGAGCATGATTCTTAGAACTAGGTAGTACATCCAACTAAATCAAATTGGCCTCCTCCCTAGTAAGATTCTCACAAAATAACTCAAATGAAGTAATTTTATAATATTTCCCCATGGCATCCATTGTTGAATAGAAATTAGAAGAAAACACTTGATAAGGGCCTCTTAACTTTGGAAAAATCAATAAGATACATTCATCACTAGATTTATCATGCCCACATCCTTCAAATAGTTACAAAATCAACTTGAATTGTGCAAAGAAATCCTTGATTTAAGGAAATGCATCTGGAGAGAGTGATTGGAGATTCACTTGAAGTTGTAAGACTCTAGGCTGATTAGTTTTACCATACAACTCTTCAAGTTTATCCCAAACATTCTTAATTTTTTTACCCTCTAAAATATGAAACAAGTTATCAGATACATGTAAGCTAATGATCCCTTTTGCTTCATCCATTTTACATCTATGGACCAATTTTTCACAATCCCTTGTGAAATCAAGTTGTTCTACATCTAACATTGGCCATAGATCTTAGATTGTAACATTTGAGTCATTTTTTAGCTTCCATGTATGATAATTGTGTGAAGTGAGTGGTTCAATTTTCCTTAGATCTACCATGAACACCAAAAGAAAGAAGACAATGTAGCACTTAAATTGTACCTTTCAAACCCCAAAATGTATTAAAACTCAATTTGCAACCCCCCAACAAATTACAATGAAGAAATTTTGCAATTTGTACAAGTAACAAGCTCAAATCAACTGTTTCTAAGACACGGTGATTTTTACAATTTCCAAAAAAAAGAGCTTGGTAAAATTGAAAATAGAGATTACAACGGATTCCTTGCGATGTTTTGAGCAAGTTCAAAAAATATTTTGCCAAATTTTGACTTCATATGCAAAATTTATGCTAATTACAAGCAAGAAATGCACCTATACTTTCAGGCTAAAAAAAGTAGCGAAAAGTGTCAAAATATGGAAAAATTACCTACACCACTACGAAGTTCATTGAACCAACTTTCTAACAATATCTTGTTTCGAAAAATTGATATCATGGTGAAAATTTATGCAAAATTGAAAAAAAAAAGGCCTAGAAGAGTCACTTTCAATGCTAAGCATGGGCAAGAATTAAGCGCCTTTGGCTATAGTTCTTGGTCGCTCATTTGACCTTGCACTGGGCTAAGGAAAAAACTGGTTATCTGGTCAAAACTACTAGCAGTTTTGTATTATGGTCACATGTGCAGTTAAGTCCCTGATTGTCACCAACTTCTCCTAGTGATTTGAAGAGTTGTCGCTTAGTGGATTAAGAAGCTACTAGCAACTTTGAGGAGCTTGTAGATTAGCATCCAAGTGACTAAGGCTACGGTTAACAAAGAAAACCCACAAACTTTAGGTCTGTAGTTAAAATAAATATTGATAACCCTCTTTTGAATAGTGCTTAAAGCACTTTAAACAACAGCGCTTTGTTTTTTTTAGACTGCAGGAATCGGGTAGCACGACCCCCTATAAACTATAGTTCGCCTGGTAAAAATTTTAATGTGACCGGCGGTGTTGGCGTGACACGCCCTTCGATACCACAGGGGTGGGGGAGACTAGACCTCATGACCAACCTCCTGTAATAGGAAAGATTTAGCCAACCGAGCTAGGGCCCCAACCCCAAAAGCGCTTTGTTATATATATATATACATGCATATATATATATATATATATTGAAAGTTTTCAAAAATACCACTAGAATAAAGAGCTAATAGAATAATTTTTTAAAAAAAAATTATGACAATGTGTACCTGTGCAGGGGGCTATATTGCCTCTACTAAATTTTGTTTTCCTCAAAAACAAATTTTGCCGAATATAGGAAAATTATATATCAAAATTCTCGCAAATGACCACCTGGACGTAATGGAAGGCTTATTTTTTGCTGAAAATGCTCCTGTAAAAATTGTTCACCTGATCTGAGCTTCGAACCATTGTTTTCCAATGTTGCAAATGATGACCAAATTGAGTGAAACAAAATCCAAAACTTTCTTTCTTGAGCCTTTTCGATGCAATGGGACACCTAAAAATACTACCACTATAGCCAAAAGTGCTGCAATCACCAAATCTCACCAAAATGCATACATGCAATATAGGATTAAAAATATTTTTAAACCCTTTTTTATTCTCAAGATCGTATTGAAACACAAGAGAAGAGCATACGGGGAATTTTCCAAATCATACAAGAAACTCAAATCACAATAGAAAACTTGATGGTAGAAACTCTCTAATGAAACAAAATGGAAGGGGATTGCAAGATTGAAAGTTGTGATACCATGTTGAAGTGAGCAACCCAAGATCTTCAATCTACAACACCAAATAACTTCCACAAGAAATAGAGAGAAGCAACAATGGAAGATTCTATTCCACCAAACAAGAATTGCAATATGATACTATGCAATAGAATACAATGCAAAATATGCTAGAGATGTCTTGCTTATAAAGGAAAGGATGAGAGATAGGATAAGACAAGATCATGACAAGTGTCTTAATCATATCAATGAGACAACTAACTCATAACTACCTAGGAAAGTGTAAAGTCTAGATAAGACAACTATGACTTGTCTAGAAAATGCTTATATCCTAAGTAAACTTAACATGTGAATTAAGTCCACTAAGTCCCTACTAAAAGAATTAACTAGGTACAAGACTTATTCACAACCCCAAAGGTCTAGAAAATGCTTATATCCTGCACATACCCATGTAGAGAAAATGAAAGGTGGTGATGCACCAAAGGTTTTACAACATTTCAAAGCTTATCAACTTTTTACTCTTGATAAAATGGACACAAATTACCACAGACCCTTCATTGTTGGGAAGAGAAAAAATGACTAAGGTTGAAGAAAGCACAGAGAATTCATTCAAATCTACCCATGGAAAGCACCCATTAAGGTCTTACAGGAATAAGAAACCCTAAAATCAACATGAATGTTTTAGATATTTATAGAACTATTTTTCTCTTATAGCATAATATGAATTTCAGCATAACCTTCACAGAAAATGAAAGACTATAAAGAACATGATCCAATTTTTGAAAGATAGCATCAACCATAAAAGCTAATGGAATATAAAACAATCATCAAGAGTATCTCAATATGACTTAAAATAGAGCATTCAACGTATACAAAATAGGAGAAATAAATTCATGAAAAAGGCCATAAATGCATAATCTCAAAAGATTTAATACTTGTTTTTACAATAAATCACATGAAAGCAAAGGTTCGATGTGAATTTGATTAATAGTCTTAACAATTTAAACATTCCATAGAGCATAAAAAATGCTCTATAAAATTACTCCTATTCCTTCTCTATTCTAAGCCTCTAAAAATATGAAAAACTTTATCCTCTGATGATGATTCCTAATTATTAGATCTATCTCTCCTTCCTTGCAAACTCCTTTATATAGCTAGGGAGACAATCTAGCTACAACCAATAGAGATGAACAATTGATAGGTTTCCATGTATAATAGGCCACAATCCAACCAAGGTTTGATTAGATCGCAACAATCTTCACTAATAAAAATTGAGCTACTTCATTAATGGCTTCGGATATGACATAAGTTCTATGAAGATATGTTGTTAGAGGACGATCAAATCCTATTACAACCTGGAAAAATATGATCTGATCAACTACGATGGATAATGATGCCACCCTAGAAGACCAATCCTAAAATACAAGAGTTCCATTGTGCTATTCAAAAACTTTTCTAAAAGAGATACATTTGTGGGAGAAATAACCCACCTGACGAAATGGATGATGTGGAGCGCTAGCGGGTGATCTCTAAATTTGTGGGAGTAACTTGGGGAAAATCCCCACCATGCCACCATGTGTCTCTATTTAGGACCAAAAGGAAAGTTATCCAAGGAAAATTCATGTAGCCACTACATGGTACATTGTGTTCTTTTGCACGAGAATAACTTTTTAGCCTTCAAGGTGTGATGCCATCAAAACATGAAAAAGAAATGAGCCAAAGAAAGAAGACTATAGGAGTTGAAAGCAAAATTAAAACCTTTAGGGAAAAATTTTCTCCATAGTAACAAGACCAAAAAGAAGATTGGTATTCTTGCCAAGGAGGTCTCTAAGGTTATGGATATGCATCAAAAGATCATTGTTAGTAATTTGGAAGCGGATGATATTTTGAAGAACTTGTAGTTGTTTGTTGTTTGTTGTTTTTGTCCCTCTTTTTGGCTTGTTGATGGCTTGTTTTTGCTTATGGTTGGTTGCTTCATCTAGTTTTGATTATCTTTTAAGTAGTGGTTCTTTTTGTAAAGGGTTTTGGGGTCTCTTCAAAACCTATTTTACCTATAGTAAAAAATAAATACCTAGTCTCTATCATATTAACATATATATAGTTTGCTATCAGAGCAATCCTTAAACCTCAAGTTTATGATTTAGGTTTAAAAAACTCACAAGGTTCACCTAAAACTTGATCAAATCAATCAATTTGGAATCAAAACAATCAATATGACTTGTTGAAGATAAAATTTGAATTTAGACAAAAACCTCCCACCTTCTTAGGAAACAATTGAACCATTTTGTCTATTAGAATATGCAAGGAATGCTTCAAAACACTATGCAAATGGTGACATTAGTGATCTAGATTCAATCAAAAATTTAAGAATGGTTTCCAATGACTTAAAATTAATCCATATCTACCATGAAATTGGTGTCCATTATTCTAAATAAATTCATGAGTTGAAGCTAAAAGAAAAATAATGAGAAAGAAACCCTTTGGGATCTAAGGGAGATAGAGGATTGATTTAACTTCTATGTTTATTGATTTCATCCAAGTGTTTTCTTAAATGGATATAAATGTAAAAATTAAATTAAAAAATGTAGAGAAAATAAAATATTTTAAATATAAGTTATAATTTATATGCATCCATGACTGTGTGTAATAAATTTATGATATATCTAAATAAAATATTTAATCGATTTGAAATGAATTGTGTTGCATCTCTTCATATGATTAAGTTGAGGTTAATTCAATCACTTTCTCCCCCATTAAGAAATATCCTTCTCCTTCCATAGGTGATTGCATTGTAAATACTCCTTTTATTCATAGACTTCACAGATGATTAGGGAAGGAATAGAAATTACCAATACTAATCAAGGATTCAATAACCATTTTAAGATCTAGCTCCAACAACTTGTCAAGACACATTTTGATTTTCTCTAAATATACCCATTTCTATAAATTCGATGGTAGACCATAGAGACTATCCTAAATTGTCAAAAGTTGGCTAATTTATAGTTGTGTGCTTAATTCCTTGATCATTGAAGTTATCTAATTAAATATATAATCTATTCATAGATTCAAAACCATTCATACACTAATGTTCTTGGATATGTGATGAATCAAAAACATTGACCCCTTAAGCCATCCTATAACCCTAAACCCTAAACAGATGTCTTAAGGGGTCCTAATATGACATGCCTTAAGGGGATCAAAGAAGTTCTCAAAATTTGGTGAAGTTCCCCAAGGAAACCAAATTTAACAATAATATACATTCAATATTTAGTGATTAAACTATATACTAGAGCCTTCTCACTGAAGAAAGAAGACAAAAACTATACTCATCAAACAACCTGGTTTCCTCAAAATAACCACATATATAAGGAAGATATGAGGAATTTAAAAATGACCTTCCTCTTGTTAGGGATGTTAAGGCCTTAAAAATTTTAGGAGAGGCTTCCAATGATAAGATAATGCAAGATTATAATATGAATGAGATTTCATGACAGGGTGGTTAGTCAAAACAAGAGCTATCTCAATCAACTATTCCACAAGAAAATGTTGTTCTATGAAGAAAAAATGGTATGCTAAATGATTAAATGTCATTGCACAATACAAGTATAATTCAAAGGTTCTACACATATTTTCCATGTTCCTTCATGAACACTAGATTTTTCACTAACTTTCAAGTCCATTATTCCAAGGGCCACCCAAGCTTCAACATTTTTCAGGTTCTGGCAAGTCCATTATTTGGGAGGAACTTGTTTGGAAGCCTTTTTATGTACTTTCAAAAGAAACTAATATTGTAGTTATTTCATGAGTAGCTCAGCCAATAATAATTTTACCCTAGGACCTTAATTCATATATCACCTTAAGCCATCCTATGAGGACCCCTTAAGCCATCATAATTTCTCCTAATTTAATGTAATTTTTAATGAGATTTCACATCACATTAACCATTATTTTTTTTCATTTACATGTGTTAGACATAAATAAGCCTTACACATTTTTTCATTTGTATTGAATTAGGTCATTTATATTGAATGGTTTAAAGGTATTTTTAAACATGTATCTTATATTTTTTAATTACAAATATAATGTAGGTTCACTTATATCTAGATCATGGATCAATTCAATATTGATGATATATATAATCCACCTCCACACCCTCCATCTATATCCCCTCTAGATCCACCTCATAACCCCCCACCTCCACCACTTGCATATGATGGTTCTTGCTTGTGAGCATGGATCAATGTGAATGTTAGATCCATTCAGGATCAAATCAATGCTATTCAGAATGCAGAATGTATTCCACCACGTTTGAGGCATTTTGCTTCTACGATGCAAAATGTTGTTGATGCCATTGGGTCCATTGATGTGGACTTAGACGGGAATCAACGATGGCTAGAGGAGAGGAGACAGTCCTATTTTGAACAAGAAAACATGAAGAAATGAAGAGATGTAGTAGAGTGCCACAACACTTTATTAAGAAAATGATCTTATTGAATTTTATTGAATTTTACAGTTCACATTAACAATGATCTTATTTTTATAACGAATTTGACATTGGATGGATATTTTATAAGAATTTGGTTGGATGGATATTTTTAGTGTTCAATTTATGAATATAATAGTATAATGATCAGACAAAAAATTTAGTAAGAAATATTAAATAATCTATTAATTAATATTGTATTGACTTTTTAATTGGTGTTTTTTTTAATTCTAATTTTTAGAGGTACATATCTATGATGGATTACATTTAGACATTTTGAATTTTTTTAGAATTGTTTTGATATACTTAGTTTGTGATACTTAGAATTATTTTGATTTACTTAGTTTGCTTTAAATTTATTAGGCTTCAATATTGATGATAGCATGATCATCAACATAAAAAACTACTATCACAATGTTATTATAATTGAATTTTATATAGATATTTGAATCAAAACTCCTTACTTTATATATTTAAATATGGTTTAAAAGGAGATTTTTAAGAAAATGGTCTAAGGGGATTAGACCCTAAACTCTAAATCCTAAATCCATCATTTTATCCTAGGATATTTAAGCCTTAGATCCCCTTGAAACTATACTTAGGACCCCTTAAAATCCATCATATATTATTAATTACATCCTTTAAATGTACATTTTAAAAAGTAATATATATTTAACTTAACGAAATTTGGTTTCCTTGGGCAACTTCATCAACTTTTATCCCCTTAAGCCATGATAATTTCTCCCAATAAAAATTAAAGCAATTTTTAATGAGATTTCACATCACATTAACATTTTTTTTCATTTACATGCCTTAGACATAAATGATATTTTTGTGTATATTTTAAAATTACATAGTTAGATCTTAAATTTTGAAATTTCTATGTGCACATGGTCAAGTTGAATGATGTATCCATGCATTGTACATCCTATTTTTTATTTTAAACATGTATCTTAAATTTTGAAATTTGTATGTTCATGCTTAAGTTGAATGATGTACGTATGTGTATATATGTATATATCATATTAAAACAAATTCATGTTCATTCAAAATGAACTATTTCTTATAATTTTTTGCTTGTTTGTTGATTTTCTATAATTTAATGTAGGTTCACTTATATATATCATGGATCAATTTGATATTGATGATATCCTTAATCCACCTTAGCAACCTCCACCTCCACCCCCTCTACCTCCACGTACCCCTCCACCCCCTCCACCTCATAACATCCCACCTCCACCACCTCCAGGATCTGATGAGGCTCGCTTGCAAGCATAGATCAATGAAAATGTTGCATCCATTCAAAATAAAATTGATGTTATTCAAAATCAAGCATTGATTCCACCACATGTGAGGAATTTTGCATCTGCAATGTAAAATGTTGTTGATGCCATTGTTATCAATTTTTCGCCACAGATCAAATTGACAAAGCTATTAATTCAAGTTCATTTCAAGGTGAAAAAAATTAAATTAATTTATGGAGTTGCTTAAACCTATGCATGTATTGGAATTCAAAATATTTCTTTAGTTTAAGTGTGCAATGTGTTTTAGTTTTACATTCATGATTTTCAACATAAAAGATTGCATAGGATACAAGGAATAATACTTTCATTCTGTATTGAGTTATTCATTTCATAATGTTTCAAACATTTTTGCAAAAAAGAAGTACATAATTGAACAAGATTGCACAAAAATGTTGTTATATATTCATTGGGATGAAAAGAAAGATTAAGTGTCCCACACAAGCCATGGGAATTGATGAGTCAACAAAACACAAGAGATGCAATATGCTACTGAAGATAAAAGAAAGAAAGGAACACACAAGAGGAAACATAGCCATCATTACCTAGGGTGTCTTCAAGTTGTCTCCATTGTTGTTTCCCCCTCCTTGCTCTTGTTCTCCAAGTGAATCTACAGATGATTGGGAAAGCTTTGTTAGAGCTTGGGTTATGAATCCTCCTATGTGATCTATCAACAGTAATATAGAACATGGCTTGTGGTGCATTGAATTAGTTGAGAAAAGATCAAAAGTGTGCAAGAGAATACAAAGGAGGAAACATCACAAGAACATTGAACTTATTTTTTTATCTCACATTGTTTGTTTCCTATGCAGATATAGGAAAATTCATGTTGTTGATCTACTTTGGAGACTTAAAAGCATGTGGTGTAAAATGTGGATCCCACAAGGGTTGAGCTCGACATGATACCCCTTAACTACAAATGGGGCTTTGATAAAAGAAATAAATTCATAGTGTCAAAATGAAACATCCAACTGAAGGAGGAGCTCAAAGAAATGAAAGAGAAATGGATTCATCACCCATACATGACCATCAAATTCAAAATGAAAAGTGAAGATGATAATCATAGATGAGCAATGAATCATTATTAGAATGCTCAAATTATGCAAAACAAAAATTAAGTGCACTATCTTTCATCATATATTTATGTTTGTATGAAATTGTATCATGTTCAAAGTGCTGCTACATCATTACATCACTGCCATAGTTCATTAACATGACATTCACATTGAGAAGGCATTAAATTATCCATTGTTATAGAGTAATAGTGAACAAGCATACATAATGCCAATCTACAAATCAAAAGTGGCAACTGAAGCAAATGGAGAAGCTTGAAAACATCATCATCAGAGAGTCATTTATTTCAAAATATTCTATGTACTAAGGTTTCCAAGAGAAATAAAAATGCATGAAGAGTACAAAGGGAAAAAATTTCTCCATCAAAAAATGAAAGTACAAGTGGCTGCAAGTGAAATGTGAAAGCCAAGGTATGAAAGAAAAGAAGCTATTGTAAATTGTTGATACAATACACAAAGGTTTGAGTAGAATGGAACACGAAAAAATATCACTAAGGTTGAAACTGTGGTGAAAGGTGAAAGCTTGGAATGTAGTTTTTGAATATTCAAAGTGCTTGGAATGGATGAAAACAGACAACAATGACCTATAGTTGCATCATGATGGTCGAATGCAAACATTGCATGAAGTAAGTAAACAGAATAGAGGTATCACCATGCAATTCATTGGGTGCAAGTAGAGAGTTTTTTGTGGGTGTTTCATGAAACAATAAGGTGCAAATACTAGGGAAGCCATGTGAAACTATAGAGAGACCTTATTTTTTGACAAGCAACTGAAATGCAAGAATTACACAAAAGTAGTAATGATAGCTACAAAAGCTTTTGTTTTGCTTAATGTTAAACATGTTGAAGTAGAGTTTTTGCATTCTAAGAACAAATAAGTGAAGCTACAATGATACATGAAAAATGAAAACATTTTTCCTTTTTAGAATAGAGCTAATGCTAGAATAAAGCTAGGGTTTTGAAGCAAAATGAGACAACAGTGATTTTCTCATGTAAAACCTAGAAAATTTAAAGCCTCAGCCTTGATTGGAGAGGCTCATATTTTGTTTTCATTTAGGAAAATGAAAGGTCATAGTACATTTTTCATACTTATAAAATGAATGAGAAATCCAAAAAAATACATGGAAACCCAATTGGTGCTCTCACGACCATGGCCTGGAGAGGCATTTTTTCTTCACAAAAGCTCAAACCCACTTGGGGTTTTGTTCTTAATGTTAAAATAAAAAGGAAAATGAATATTTTGAGCTCATGCAAGTGTTAAGAGCCATCAAAAATGCAAAAAACCTAGTGTATGGCCATGGCCATTGAAGGGATACAAACCCAAAAAATATTGATGCAAAATGAAAAGAATCTTTTTTCTAAGAGTTTCGTCAAGCTTTACATCATGGGTCAAGCCCAAAATCCATTATTTTTTGTAGAAAAACAAGAACTGAATATGGTATGGTCATGGCTTGTGTGGAGGAGTGAGTATTTTATTTTGTTTCTAGAAAAAGATAAGCATTTTCTTTTTAAATCATGCTCAAATCAAGCTTATTTAAGAGAGAAATGCATCAAAATGAAAGCATAAATATTACCCTGGTATTCTAAGTGGAAAAAAATAGTTAAATCTTGTGTATCATGTCTTCCAAGAGGCTCAAATTCAAGCTTCCATGGCAGCTCGAAGTGGAGGATTCAATAGAAAGAGGAATCACAAAGAAATGATTGAGGAAAACTACAGAGGTCATGACCTAGAGGCTTCAAAAATCCCTTCAAAATGAAATGAAAGTTCCATAGAGAGACTAAGAAACAACTTACCATCAAGTTGTAGGAGGATTTCAACCCTAGACAAGGAATATTCGACACAAAATGCATAGAAATGCTCAAACCCTAATTCCCCATGGTGGTCAAATGCAGAGCTCATTTCTTCTAGTTTTCCCAAGTGAAAATGAAGAGAAAAATTAGGGATAGGGGTCAATTTTGATGTTAGGGTTTTCAAAATTCCCTAATTCAAATGTGTTTTTATAGCATTCTTTTAAGAAAAACAAGTGCCTTATTAATACCTTGTCCCAAGTGTTGCCTATGTCGACCCACGCCTTAGGCATTTTTTTATATTTTTAAATAAAATCAAACAAAGTCATACCTTTCCTTTATGATTTTCATGAGAAACCATATACACATAAGCCCTTTTCTTTAAGCTGGGTTATGGGTGTTTCCACAATACTGTGTCTCACTTTTGGGATGTGCTATTTTTTGCCTAAAATCACATTTTTTAGAAAAATTAATGATCTAAGTCTTGAGAGGATCCATCTAAAGGGTTTTAATTGAAGAGGGATAGATAATAACCCCTTAGATCAAACTCCCTTGGATAGAACCCCTATAGTATTAAATCATACCCACAATGGAGTCTCCTTCACAACCATCAAAATGTTGGAAAAACATAACTTTTATATAGAGTATTAAGTTGCTATAGTCTTCAAAAAGTTATGTCTCATTCTATAGTCTTAAGTTAGGTTTTAGGGTGTTTTGAGTCTAAGGTCATAAAATAAGGTCATAATAGACCATTTGAAATGTATTAGACTCATATATGATTCATTTTGCAAAAGTTGTCAATACTTTCAAATGTTGTCAATGTGCAAAATTGCAAAAATGCAAAAAGTGGAAGCCCAATGGTCAAGTAGTTCAAAAGGTTGTTTGAGTTAGTTGTGTTAGTTTATTTTTGGTGTGTGAGGTTTAAATACAATGGGTATGGGTCAAATACAAGTTATGGTGTTCATTTTTGTTGAAAGCAATAATAAAATCTTCAAATTTTTGTGTTTTTCTAGTAAATTTACTGCTATAGGCTATAGTACGGCTCTGTCCTAGTTTATTTTGTTCTAAAGCTCATAAAATTTTATAGATAAATGATTTAAATTCATTTTAGTTTTGGTTTGGAATGATTTCATCAAGGTAAGAAGATTTTAGAGCCAAAACATTGAAGGCAGTTTGAAAAACCCTATTTCATGGGTTTGAGAGTAAGATAATGGCATAAATGACCATTCCATCAATGGAATCCTCTGAAAATCAGTGGAATAGTGATAATTATGGTCTAATTTCATGTTAATAAGTTAGTAGTTGCAGAGAAGAAGTTTTGAGGTTGATATGGTGATGCCCTAGGGTGAATTTTACATGTTTCCAAGCAAAAGAGAGGTGTAGATGGTAGGGTTTGTACAAAGCTTTTGGGATTGGTCATGTAATGGTGGGAAATTCTTGTGTAGGTCATATTTGAAGTTTTTAAAGTGTTGGTTTGCAGAGTAGGGGCCTGATGTATGAAGATTCAATAAACCCTCCTTGAACAAGCATAAATTGGCCTAGGTAAGGGTTTTATGGCTTGATGATCTTGTGGGTGTTTCATTTTCCAAAAAATGTTGAATTAGAACATTTGTAACCTGTTAAGAATGTTGTCGTTGTGTTTGGGGGATTGGGTGAAGAATTTCACACTTGCTTTGTAAAAGTGGCCTAATTGGCTTAAGGGGCTGCATAGCAGTCCATTTTTGGAGGGTATGTTCCAAAACAAGTGGTTGCACAAACTAGATATGTTTAAGAGGACCTTAAAGGGTATCTAAAATGTCAATCCATTTGTGGGTTGGAGGTTTCTTCTAAAATCAATACACAATTGTCACTATTTGTAATGCTACTAGAAGAATATGAAGGAATTGAGAACTAAGGTCAAGTTAGGGTTTTGAAGGTTCAAAAATTGTTTGAGACAAATTGAATTATGAGTGAAAGACAAAATCCTCCTTTCTTTTCATCAATTGGTATCAGAGCATAGGTTTTTGATCTTTTGAAGGAGAAAAGTTGAGATTTGAAGAAGGAAAAGTGGTGATTTGAAAGGACAAGATGCCTCCTAAAGGAAGTGGAGTCCTTGGTAGGGAAATAAGGTTGTTAAAGGAATCACAAGAAGCATTGTTAGCTAGATTTGAAGCATTAGAGACCAAAAAAAGGAGAGGAAAGGCCACATAAGAGGAAAGTGACCGAGAGGAAGAGGAAAAAGGTAAGGATGAAAACTCTCCAGGAAGAGTCCAAGGTGATGATGAATTGGACCCTAATGAGAGAATGATGGTGAAAATGTTCAAGGATGTCAGAGGATATGCTTCTGGTGAGAAAATAGATTTGCCAATGTATAGTGGAAAGTTGGATGCAGTAGAAGTACTAGATTGGATTGATGCAATGGACAATTACTTTCAATAAAGGGATGTTGTGGATGATTAGAAGGTAAAGTTTGCTAAGAACGTTCTTTCTTTGACATGGTGGAACTATGTACAAGAGGAAAGAGTGAAGAAAGGAAAAATAAAAATCAGTTCATGGGATAGGATGGTGTCAAAGATTAAGAGCCAATTTTTTTCAAGTGAACATGCAATACAAACTTTCAATAAGCTGCAAAACTTAAAGTAGAAGGATAAATATGTCATGGCCTACACTGAAGAATTTCAAAAATTAAGTATTATGGATATTCATGTTGAAGATGAAAATGAAAAGATAGCAAGGTATATGAATGGCTTGAGATTTCAAATTTAGGATGAATTGAGTTTGGCTACTGCAAGAATAGTTGAAGAATGTTTTTAGTTTGCTGCTAAGGTGGAAGAGAAGATGAAAAGAAGGAAAGAAAGACAAGGAAGGGAAAAAAGCAACACTAGTAGAGGAAGAGGTTCAAGGTAGACCTATAAAGACCAAGAAGATGCAAGTAAAAGCAACGACCAAGTTGTTGATCAAAGAGGTGGATTTAGAGGTTTTAGAGGAAGGTTTGGTGGAAAAGGTAGAGGTTCAAGTACATTTTTAGGGAGATGTTATCATTGCAATCAACTTGGCCATCAAGCATGGAAGTGTCTAGAAAAACAAGCTTCTAATTCAACTGGCAGTGATAAAAGAGTATAATTGGTGCAAGAGGAAGATTGTGAAAGTGTTAATTCTCCTAATTAGCTTGTTGCTCCAAAAGTTGGAGAATCCTTGATGGTTAGAAGAAAACTCCTCAAAGAATCCAAGGATAAGGAGCCACAACAAAGGAGAACACTATTCGGGATAACTTGTAAATGCAATGGAAAGGTATGTAAAGCTGTAATAGACTCTAGAAGTATTGATAACATGGTGTCCATAGAAATGATTGATAAACTCAAGTTGGAAACGATACCTCATGAAACACTTTATAAAGTGTCTTGGTTGAAATAAATTCAATCTATCTTGGTGAATCAACAAGCTTGGGTTGAGTTTAATATTGGTGGATATAAGGAAAAAATTCTTTGTGATGTGTTTCCTATGGATGTGTGCCACTTGTTGCTAAGAAGACCATGGTAGTTTGATAGACATGCAATTTATGATGGTAGAAACAATAATTATGATATTGAAAAGGATGGAAACTCTTTCATTTTGACTCCATTACTAGAAGTTGATAAAGGACAAGGTAATGCAGCCAAGGTAATAATGTTAGGAGAGAAAGAGTTTGTAAATATAGAGGAAGAGGAGCCTAAGGAGAATATAGTCACTCCTACATTTGAGGGTATCAAAACAATGAACTTGGAAGGAAATGATATTAAATTGAGAACTAAATCTGATCATGAGAAGTTCAAGGATGAATTATTTGTGGAGATTCAAGAATGGGTTGAGAAGCATATTGAGGTCATGATAGGAAGAATGCTTTTTCATTGATTGCAAAAGAGGCCAATGGAAAAAAAATTCTATCAATATAGAGGTTTGTGGACCTGATAAAACAAAGGTCTTAGGGGTAGAGAATCTGAGGGAAGAGATGAAAGAAAAAGGTGGAGTGATTCAAGGTAAATGGCAAGGAAATGTGGGTAAGTTCAAGTGTGAAACAAGAGTCAAGAAGAGGGAAGTTCAAGACATGTGAGGTACACATATGTTTGCAGGTATGAAAGTAGGTTTAGCATTATTTCCAAATCAAGAAAAGGTTAGACAACATCCATCAAGAAGATTGTTCAAGTTGGCATAGTTTCTAGATGTCAGAGTTCAGCAATGTGAAAACCAATGCTACTTTTCAGTGCCTAATCCAATGGAAAGGGTTATCAGATGAAAGGATATTGGGAGATCAAAGATATGGTGTGATAAAGCATGATTCATTGCAATATAGTCCTCAAGGGACTTGAGTTATTTTTCAGTTTGGGTGTATGGTGCAAGGGAACCATGTCAATTCATGTAATATGGTCTTAATTTTGGTTTTATGGTGTTTTGAGTTTGAGGTCACATAATAAGGTCATAATAGACCATTTTCAATGTATTAGACTCATATAGGGTTCATTTTTCAAAATTTGTCAATACTTTCAAATGTTGTCAATGGGAAAAATTGCAAAAATGCAAAAAGTGAAAGCCCAACAGTCAAGTAGTTCAAAATTTTGTTAGATTCGGTTGTGTTAGTTGATTTTTTGTGTGTGAGGTTTTAATACAATGGGCATGGGTCGAAGAAAAGTTCTAGTGTTCATTTTTGTTGAAAACAATAAGAAAACCTTCAAATTTCTGTGTTTTTTTGGTAAATTTTCTGCTACAGGCTACAATATGGCTCCATACTAATTGCTTTTGTTCTAAATTTCATTGTATTTGATAGATAAATGAGTTAAATTCATTTTAGTTTTTGTTTGGAGTGTTTTTATTAAGGTAGGAAGATTTTAGAGCCAAAATACTGAAGGTGATTTGAAAAGCCCTATTTTGTGGGTTTGAGAGTAAGATAATGGCATAAATGACCATTCCACTAATGGAATCCTCTAAAAATCAGTGGAATGGTGTTAATTAGGGTCTAATTTCATGTTAATACGTTAGTAGTTGTAGAGAAGGAGGTTTGAGGTTGATATGGTGATGCCCTAGGGTGAATTTTACATGTTTCCAAGCAAAAGCGAGGTGTAGATGCTAGGGTTTGTACAAAAGCTTTTGGTATTGGTCATGTAATGGTGGGAAAAGCTTGTGAAGGTCATATTTGAAGTGTTGGTTTGCAAAGTAGGGGCCTAGAGTATGAAGATTCAATAAACCCTCCTTGAATAAGCATAAATTGGCCTAGGTAAGGGTTTTATGGCTTGATGATATTGTGGGTGTTTCATTTTCCAAAAATTATTGAATTAGACCATTTGTGACCTGTTAAGAACATTAGAGTTGAGTTTGGGGATTGGGTGAAGAATTTCACAAAGTTTCTTTGTAAAAGTGACCTAATTGTCTTAAGGGGTAGCATAGCAGTCTATTTTTGGAGGGTATGTTCCAAAACAAGTGATTGCACAAATTGGATATGTTCAGAGGACCTTAAAGGGTATTTTAAATGTCAATCCTTTTGTGGGTTGGAGGTTTCTTCTGAAAGATATACACAATTGTCATTATTTGCAATGCTACTAAAAAATATATGAAGGAATTGAGAATTAAGGTCAAGTTAGAGCTTTGACCATTGAAAAATTGTTTGAGATGGTTTGAATTGTGAGTGAAATACAAACTCCTCCCTACTTTGCATCATTTGTGGGGATATAGTTGTGCGATCCATAAAATGCATGGATCTATGAACAAGAATCACCATTTCATGCCCACAACAATAGAGACATTCTAAATAAAAGCAAAACCAGAGATGCAAACTTTTAAAGTACATAAACAACAAAAATAATTTTAAAATAAATTAGTCTCCATTGGCATCCTAACACCAAGGTTTTGTTCTTGAACTTTTTCTCTCAGATTTGGCAAGCATAGGTGCATCAAGAGGTAGTTGGTGAATGGATTAATGCAAAGATGTGAAGATATATGTATATGAAACATTCGTGAGTTCCTAAATGAGAGGGAATTCCCATTTAAATAGGCATATTTAGGGATGGAGAGGTGTTGAGAAGGAAATGTGGGATTAAAGATGTGAGCTAAAGAATTCCAATTTATCCCACATTACTTGATTTAGTAAAATTCATTTGAATGCAAATGACAAAGAGGGGAGATAAATGCATGGTGAAATGTTTATGAATAATGAGATTAAATAAAATGATTAAATGGATTTAAATGTGAATGAAGATGATTAATAATGATTTAATGGAATATGGATATGTAAATGATTGTTGTGACATGATTTTAATGATTAATGATGATTTATGCAAATGATTTATGTCGTGAACAATTGCGAATGAATGGTGAAATGATATATGAATGATCATTATTTATGCAAATGCAGAATGAGAATGATTGGATGAACAATTATTTAATATTTTAATGGTCTAATGATTTAATGAAATGCAATATATGAAGTGAACGGTTCATGCAAATGAAGTGATTTAATGTAAATATTATGATAATTAGTTTATTATGAAATGATAGTTGATGACTATGATAATGGATTTATTATGAAAAGGATATGGATGATAATGAATGATTATGCTTTATTATGAAAACGAACATGAACGATAATGAAAATGGACATGAACATTTATGAAATGAATATGAATGAATATGAATGTTTAATATTTAATGGTTTAATGATTTGATGAAATTCCTGAATAGAGGAAAATACTGAATGAATTGATTAATTAAATAATAATATCTATTTAATCAATAGATGAATGTCATTACGATTGTGAGGAAAAAATCAAGTGTCTACATTTTTCCCCTCTTTGAGACAATGCAGCTTGTCACATTGTTTCAAAGAAAAAGATTAATCAAATGATACATGCCCTAGATATATCCTAGTAAGGATTATGATAAGAAATATATGCCCCCTCGAGAGATTAATCAAATAGATTGTAAGAAGATTAATCTCTTGACATATATCTAAAAAATGATTAAATACTTGATATTGTGCAAGTGATAAAGCGGTAATGTACATTTGATGGAAATACACAATTGATAGGCATAACTAAACAATTGATGGAAATGATCAGTATAGCCAGGTTGATGAGTTGATTAAGTTGATTGTGGTGCAGGAGCACCTTGTTGGATTCAAGCCTCCATGAGGCCAATATGTAAAAGAATGTTTAAATAGTGCTTAGGGGTCATTCAATAAGGTCTTTCAAGACCATATTAATGTATTTGAGTCATTTGATAGGTATTTGGATAAGTTATGTAGTCATTTTGTCTAATTTGCAAAAAAGTACCAATGTTGTTAAATGACACATGAAGAGTCAATTGTCAAATTTGTAATAAGAGTCAAGCGATTTAGATGTTGTAGGGTCCATTGGGACTATCTAATAGCATTTGAATTGTTTGGAGGGTCTTTGGAGTCAAAAATGCAAAAATTGCATATTTTGTAAAAAGTTGTTATATTGTAAAAATGCAAAAAAGTGCAAATGGTGGAGTCAAGTAGTTAGAAGGCTGGTTTGTGTCAGTTAGATGGGTTGGTTTTGATGTTCAAGGCTCATAAAAAATGTGTATGGTCAATTTCAAGGGTTAGTTGAAGATTTTTGTTAAAGGACATATATCAGTTGGATAAAGCAATTGATTGATTTCTTTGTGACAAGAAAGATGAAGAAAAAGAAAAGCAAGAAATTGAAGATGGAAAAAATGGATGATGGGAGACAATGAATGTGATAAAGCCTCTTGTTCCTTTTAAGTGCTTCTATCATCATCGAGCTAATTATGTCGCAAATTAGTATAAGCATCTAGATAACATCAACATCTAGACGACCTGAGTATTGTTTTCTTTTTTACTTCGTAGTAAAGTATAAGCATCAAGGTATAAAGACCTTAGATGACCTGAATACTTATTACATAGAAGACACTATCTGACAAGGAATACTCTCATCCACACTAGACTCATAGGTCGTCGATGGTTTTAGACAACCATGTCTTAAGACGATTCGTCCTATGAATAAGAAACAATCCACGTACAACAAACAAGTGAACATGCCCCATCCTTACCTCTCTAGTCTAAGACATCCTTGAGAAGCTAAAAGACATCCCACCAAAGATAAAATTCATAAAGCAAGCAAAGATCAACAAACAAAAAGACATCATGCTTCGATATAGAACTGATTCTTGGTATAGTTTTATGCATTTGATTGGATTTGAAAGAGGGATTGATAGGTATGTTAGAATATTTGCTTGATTATCAATCCTAGAACGGTTTGATTTTGTTGAAGTGCAAAGCAGTGTGATGATTTGAAAGTGTCACTATTTAGGGATTTTTTAAGTTATGTGATTTTTTTCGATTTTTAGAATGTTTGATTTTTTTTTTGGATTTTTTCAGGACATTTTATGATTTTTTTCGATTTTTTCAAAACATTTTATGATTTTTAGGATATTTTATAAAAAAAAATTGGATTTTTAGGACATTTTAAAAAAAAAATTGGATTTTTAGGACATTTTACAAAAAAAAATAATTTTTCAAGTAATTTTAGGATTTTTTTTTGGATTTTTTCAGGATATTTTACTATTTTTTTGGATTTTTTCATGACATTTTATGAATTTTTTGGATTTTTTCAATACATTTTATGATTTTTTTGGATTTTTTCAAGACATTTTACAATAGAAATAGATGAATCATGAGCGAGTAGATAGACAAAGAGGGTAGTTTCTCTAACCGTGAGATGTTCAATATCCTAACCCATAGCTAAGGTTGAGGAAATGCCCCAGTGAAGAATAGGACCAACCTAGTGTGTGTGGCAAAGCAAGCAAGCAAGGGGACTATCGAAAAATTCATAAGCCATGGTGAGTGTGAAAAGGTCCTTATGTAGTGGAAGGTGAATGAAAATGGGATGAAAAGATCAAGTAGAGCTCCAAAGGAAAGAGGATCAAAGCCTCTACACATGGCGTCGATTTCTCAGTTTTCACCATGGTACTTGCTCAAGGAATCACCGAAGTGGTTTTCACCATTGAACGAATTCGTTTCTCTTTACTTTTTTCATCATTTTTTTTTTGTATCTTTTTTAGGTCTTTTTCTCATTTTTTTGTGTTTTTTAAAGGTCTTTTTCTCATTTTTTTGTATTTTTTAAGGTCTTTTTCTCTTCTTTTGTATTTTTTTTAGGACTTTGAAAAGATTGTATCCTCTAAAGTATTTAGGTATAAAACCTGTGAATGTGCATATTTTTGATGGTATCACTGAGCAATTCACCTTTTGGAGTATATAACCAGTATGCCTCAGATCTATACACAACAGTGATAACGTATGGACCCAACCAGTTAGGATCAAATTTACCCTTCTTTTCTTTGTCTTGTTGGTTGTGAGGATTTTCACAAAGGACAAGATCCCCAAATTCAAATGTATGTGGTTTCACTTTCTGATTATAACTTTGGCACATCCGTTGTTGGTATGCTCTAAGCAGATTGATAGCAGTTTGTCTTTGTTCATCCAACAATTCCAATTCCTGCAAATGGGAAACTCGGTATTCTTCATCACTGAGTTGATTGCACAAGGAGATGCGCAAAGAGGGAAACTCAACCTCAATGGGTGTGATGGCTTCAGATCCATAGACATAGATGGTAGCACCTGTGGGAGTGTGGACACTCGTGCAATAAGCCCACAAGGCTAGATTTAGTTGAATATGCTAATCTCAACCAACTTCATTGACCATCTTTTTAATAATTTTGAGAATGGTTTTGTTAGAGGTCTTAGCCTGGTTGTTACCTTAAGGATAGTAAGGTGTGGCAAAATGATGTTGCATATGGAATTTCTCACAATGTTCATGAATATCTTAATTTTTGAACAAGCGTCCATTATTTGTGATGATGGATAGAGGAACACCATAATGATAGATGATGTAGTTCAGTATGAAAGTGGCTATTTGTTTTCCAGTGATATGAGTGAGGGGAACAACTTCAATCCATTTCGTGAAATAGTCTATGGCAATGAGAATGAACTTATGACCATTGGATGAAGATGGATGGATCTTGCCCATGATATTGAGTCCCCACTGATAAAAGGGCCATGGTGTAGTGAGAGACTGCAATTCCTGTGCAGGAGCATGTATCAAGTCTACATGTTTTTTATAGTGCTTGCATTTTTTAACAAACTAATAAGCATCCTTTTCCATTGTGGGCGAATAATAACCCATACGCAAGAGTTTCTTAGCTAAGGTAGGACCGCTAGAATATTCCCCATATATACCTCCATGTACTTCTCATAAAGCAATTTTGACCTCATCATGCTCAAGACATTTGAGTAAAGTACCATCGAGACCTCGGCGGTAAAGGGTATCAGGTAAGATCATGTAACAAGAGGCCTGGTGAACAAAGGTTTTATGGGATTTATTAGATAGGTCTAATGGTAGGGTGTTATCCCGGAGATAGGTGTAAATATCCCCATACCATTGAGAATTAGGACCTAGAATAAGACATACCATTTCAGAGTGTGGTATATTGTAAGCAAGTTTCAAAAGAGGCTCTACCAAGAACTCATAGTAGGTAACATTACTTGGAATTTCCACAAGTGAACCAATTGTTTCCATTGCATCAGCACCTTTGTTACTATCTTGGGGAATCTGCTCAAAAGAAATTGATGTGAAGTAGGCCTTGAAATTATCTACCATTCTTTTGTAGGGAATCAATTTTTCATCTTTTGTTTTATAGTCATCATTAACTTGTCTAATTACTAACTGAGAGTCACCAAGAACACACAACTCAAGGATTTTCCATTGCACATCCATATAGAGCCCAAAAAGTAATGCCTCGTATTTTGCAATATTCTTGGTACATGGAAATTTTATCTTATAAGCTTTAGGTATACAATCCCCTTGTAGAGTGACAAAGAGAATGAAAGCACCTGAACCACCTTATGTGAAGGAGATGTCAAAATATAAAGTCTAAAGATGTGTAGATTCCATGTTGAAGATTGATTCATTAGGGAAGTTTGTAATAAGATGATGATTATCTATCATAGGAGCATCAACGAATTGATCTTCTATATCTTGTCCTTTGATTTCTTTTCTTTCTACGTACTCAATATCAAACTTTCTAAGCATCATCACCCATTTAGCTAATCGTCCTGCGAGTGTTGCTTTGTTCAAGAGGTACTTAAGAGGATCAATTTTTGCAATGTACTTTATCTAGTGTGTAAGCATGTAATGTCGTAGCTTCTGTGATGCAAAAACTACAACAATGCATGCTCTTTTAATAGCACTATAATTGAGCTCATATCCCACTAGAGTGCAGCTAATGTAATAGATTGCACATTACTTTCCTTCAGAGTATCGTTGTGCCAAAAGTGCCCCTAGTGTTATGGTAGTTGTGGATATATACAAAAGTACAAGCTTGTCATTTGTAGGAGATACTAATACTGGTGGTGTCATCAAGTATTCTTTGATTTTCTAAAAATCCTATTCACACTTGTCATCCCATCTGAATGAAACAATCTTGTGTAATAGATTTTGAAAAGGTTGACATTCATCTGCGAGTTGTACTATAAAGCGGTGGATAGACTGAAGTTTTCCTTGTAATGGTCTCAGTTGACTGATATTCTTAGGAGGAGGCATTTCAAGTATAGCCTTTATTTTTTTAGGATCAGCTTCAATTCCTTTAGATGAGACAATGTATCCAAGGAGTTTCCCAGAGGTCACTTTGAAGGCACATTTATTTGGATTCAGCTAGACCTTGTATTGTTCTAATCTTCTCAAAAATTTATCCATGATCATAATATGTCTAGATCTGGTGTGATATTTTCCCAACAAATCATCTACATAGTCTTCCAAATAGGTATGCATCATGTCATGAAAGATAGTGGTCATTGCATGTTGGTAGGTAGCTCTAGCATTCTTCAACCCAAAGGGCATGACATTCCAACATAAGATTCCCCAAGGACAATGAATGTTGTCTTAATTTGATATTCAAGAGAAATTTTAATTTGATTGTAGCTTGAGAAACTATCCATGAGGGATAACATTTCGTGCCCTACTGCCAAATTCACTATCATATCAATGTTTGGAAGTAGGAAGTCATCCTTAGGAAAACCTTTGTTTAAATCTCTGAAATTTGTGCAAACTTGGATGCCCCAATCAGGTTTTGAAACTGGTACTAAATTTGAAATCTAATCAGCATAGTCAACAGGTCTTATAAATCCCACATCTAGCAACTTTTGTAATTCATTTTTTACCAATAGAGTAATGTGCGGATGCATTTTTCAAAACTTTTGTTTAACAAGTTTTTCCCTCGGTGGAAAAGACAAGTGATGCATTACTATATCTAGATCAAGTCTTGGCATATTTGCATAGGACCATGCAAAGTTGACTTTTCTTTCCTTGTAAAACTGTATATGCTCTATTCTCTCTTCAGGTGTTAATGATTTTGCTAGATGAATTATCTTTGGTTTTTCTTTTGTGCCCAGATTTGTTGGTACTGTCTTCTCCACCAACATAGATGATTTTTCATGATAGATTGCTTGGGGAAGTGTGTCAAGCCTTCCATCCTATGGTGCCTCAAGTAGGTTTTCAACCTTGGATATGTCCTTTATTTTTACTTTTTTTGGGTCTAATAGTGCCACAAAGAGGTTTTCACTAGAAGACCTATTTATATTTTCAATAATTTTGTGACTGAAAAGCTTTGAACTCCCCCCAAAGTAAGCCACACTATTGAGTTCTATCGTGAATCCTGCTTTATGTTCCCCAAGAGGTGTATCTTCTCATGCTTCTAGAAAGTTTATGATTGCCTCATCATTTTCAAATAAATATAGTTGTGTTGGTCCCTTGTGGTCAAAATCAATGAGTTTGAGGTGAACGAGGGGTAAAGGATCATGATTTGAGTCAAGATTTTGAATTGATTCAAGGGTACAAATATTATGATCAAGTTCAAGGGTAGGGGCACTATCATAGTCATAAATGTTAATGAATTCATCAATGGCACTTTCCCCGTTTGTCTGTGTAGCATTAGAAGACTTTACTTTCTTACTTGAATTACATGTGGTACTCAAGGTCTTATCTTTCTACACATCATATCCTAAACCAGGGACTTTTTGAATGAGTAGGTTGTATTAGTTCCAAGATACCCTATTTTTGTAATCCAAGAGTAATTTTACCATCATACCCCATTTTTTTCTTAAGATCAAATCCTTTACCATATTCTTCAATAGGTATCTTTATTTCAGTTTGTTCTTTTTCTATATCTTCATCTTTGTATAAGCATTTCAGGACATCAACTTCTTTTGTTTCATTATCAAGGGCTCCCCATTTTTTTAGAGTAGTTAATTTGAAAATTATTGTAGTATTTGCATTTGATGTGGTCTTACTCATCTATGGTTTTCCATACGTGTGGGGAGATAAAGGTAGCTTTCCAATGTAAAGGGAATGATTCAAGGTATATTCCCCTACTCCTTGTCCTTTTACTTGTATTTTGATCTCAGTTTCATTGGATTTTGAGGAGGATGCTTTTAAGGACTCATGATCAACATATCCTTGGGAAGGAAATGCTTCATGGTTGCTTGGGATTGTGATTTCAGTTTTGGGACTTAGATTATGGAAATACATGAAAGGGTTTGGATCTCCTCGTATTGTGATTTTAGCACCATTGTGTGGGAATTTAATGCACTGGTGGTAACTAGAAGGTACTAATTGCATTGCATGAATTCAAGGTCTTCCAAGGAGGATATTATAGGTTAGAGGGATATCAAGGACTTGGAAAGTCACATCCTTCACCATAGGACCAACTCTGATTGGTAGAGTAACTAATCCTTTAGATAAGCAGTCCTCTTCATCATATGCATTTGTGGTAATCTTTTTACTTGGATCAACCACATTTTTAGAGAACCATAATTTTGTGATCAATTCTTGAGTACAAATATTAAGGCTTGCTCTTCTGTCTATCAAAACTCGCTTGATCTTAACATTATGGATGAGGACTATAGACACTAAAAATTGACCTAGGCCTGCAAGCTCTATTTTTCACCACATTTGTCCTAGCATAATTAAAATATTTAATTATGTTATTTGATCCATTTTCAGCTATTAATTAAATAATTTTTAATTATTTAATTAATTCATGTCTCTTTATTCTTCCTAATTATTTAAATAAATAAATTTTATTTATTTATTTAAATGTGTCACTAATTATCTAATGTCTCCTTATAATTAAATAAATTTCTTAATTTATTTAATTATTTTTGTCCACTAATTTTCTAGATTATTTAAATAAATAAATCTTGTTTATTTATTTAAATACGTCAATAATTTACATATTCCTCTTCTAATTAAATAAATTATTTAATTTATTTAATTATGGCCACATTTCACTCCCCTCATTTTAAATAAAAAAATGATTACTTATTTGAAATGGTCAAAATCTCTTATTTTGGCAAAAAATGGGCATTTATTGCCTACTGTCATTTGATTCTCCACTTTTGAATTAAAATGATTTTTTAATTCAAGAGATGCCTTTTCCATGCAAAAGTCAAATGATCATTACTAATTTGATTCTCCAGCCTTTTTTTAGCCATCTTGTCCTTATCTCAACTTTCAATCTGGTCTGTTCGTTTACCTTTCAATCTCGTTCGTTCATTCAAAATTGCCTTTTCTTATAAAATGGAAATTTTGAATTCATTTTATCTCTCCTAAAGCTTTCATGTGAATTTTTGGTCTTCATTTTTATAGTCATTTTCCTACATACTTAGAGCTTCTCTTAATCATTTAAGGTCATTTACATAGAAAATTCTTCAACACTTGCTTAGGACATGACATTTTCATAGGTTGCTCAAAGAATTTGAGGGAAAACTTTAGTTTGCAGCAAGCTAGAAGTTATAATGGAGGTGAATCATGGATTTTGAGGACATTTGGGTAACTTCTTCCCTTTGTTTATCATATTTTTGTCCTATGTTCTCTATTATTGCTTTGGGATTTTGGTTTTATTACTATTAATCTATTAACCCAAAAATTTCCAGAGATACATTTGATGAACTCGATGTCTTTTAGTGCTTTTTTGTTTTTGTACGACTTATTGTCTCTGTTTTGCAGCTATAGGTTTATGAATGATGCATTTGAATCATATTGCACCACATTCGTTGTGTCCTGATGCACTCGACAAAACAAATGATGCATTTGCACAATCAAACTACATTCATGACATCCTGTGACACATCGGACAAAAACATGATGCATTTGACAAGTATTCTGATGCATTTGTTTGCAGGATAATGCATTTGGTTGGTAAACTCTAACAAAAACTATTGTGACACATTCGCTCTATCGTAATGCATTTGCTTGGTCAATTTTGGTATTCGGATCTTCTTTTTAGATTTCTAAATTTTTACTATTTTAGTATATTGCTACTTTTTGCATCCTCTACAATAGGATTTTCTAGTGGCTAATGTCCAATTACAGCGTGTGGCATTAGGATTCTCATGGATCGAAGGAATTTTTTGAAACTAATAATGTGTGGGTTTGCAACACTTGTGGGTCGAAGACAATTATCCAAACTATTGACGTGTGGTTTTGCAGCTACATTTTTTGAAGACTATTATTTCAAATCATTATCTATGAATTTTAGTTTAGGAACACTTCCATTGGTGCACTAAAATGAACTTCTATTTGCAAGTGTTTGGCTGTGCTTGAAAGTGGTAGGTGATTATGCTCTCACCTTGTGAAAACTTGGTGATCAGAAAGCCAAACTCACTTTATTTGTTGTAACCCTTAAGACTTAATAATTGAAGTATCCTCTCCCCATGTGCTTTCAGGAAATCCTTGGTGCAAGAGAAACAATTATTATTTATAGAAATGGGCCTAACATAAGGGAAAATCTAGTCACCTTAAGGGATGACCCAACTGGTAATAGGCTAAAGCCAAGCCACTTCCAGCCAGGATATAAAATGGGTGCTTGAGGAAAGTTTAAGTACCACGAGTGTGGATGTGTCACATGGATGGAGTAGTACTCCCATAAACCCTATTGAGTGTAACCTCTTCAAGATAAAGTGCCACCTAATTGGTGATTAATCTCTCACCCTATGTGTGGCCACTCACACAAATGCCCTAACTAGACACCTATGGTTTTAGAAGCTAGCCATTCTCAGTCATTGCTTGGTATAGTGTAGGGTATAGTATCATGCCTGAAGATACTCACTACTGAATCCCTTGAGTAGAGATAGCAATTCTTGGGAAGTGACTACCCAAGAATCCGAAGTTGGTGAGCATACAGAAGTGCATGCAAATAAGGGAGCCTATGCCACCAAACTTCTAAGCTATCCACTCTTGAGAAGGAGAGGTGTTCAACACTAATTTGGGGTATATTGGTGGGCTATACCAAGTATACAAACACTTGTCCTATTAGGATTATGATTTTTTTAGGTGTGTTTGCTTAAACTAAAACATTGTGCTTGTCAAGTGATTTCTGTATTTTCAAATAGTATTCACCACATTCATAAATTTGGACAAAACCATTCAACCTTTGACAAATCATATTTTTCCTCAATACATCAAAAAAATCACTTTTTACAACCTGTGACACAACTATTGAAATGCATCTACTATCCTAAAACGCATTTGAAAATCCCTAAGATACAATCACTCAATTAAATTGCATCTACTACCATAAACAATGCATATGATTGCATCGCGACACATCCAAACTTCACAGAACCACATTTTCCAACCTGTTGTGCAGTTTTTCGCACACACGCCCCGCTGTATGCAGGGACCCTCTTTCACTTCGGTTTTGGTGTTTTGGACCTTTCTTTTGGGGTGTCGTCTTACTTCAGGCATGTGCTTTAACGTTTATTTTGAATGCCTGAGTGTTTCCCTGAGTTATCCTTTGAAAATCTTAAGTTCTAGTTGATTTTGGGCTTTTGCTCAGATTCAGGATTTTCTGCGTGATCCAGATTTTCCTAGACCCTGCTTGGATTCCAGATTGGTCCTTATTGTTCAGGAATTTTGGGTCTTCGCGGATTTCCGCGTGATCCAGACTTTCCTGGATTCTGACTTGTTGTCGATCTCCTGGATGCCCTTCCCTGGCTATCTTGTCTACTACATTAATGGCTTCGTACGTGCATTTAATGCCGGTTTGACCCTATCCAAAGACTCTCTTGGTCGGGTGGTTGTGTCAAGTTATTGTTGTGAAACCCTCGCCTTGCCAACGGATTTCTCAGGAGTTTCTATATATTGGGCATTTTGGCCCCTTTGTAAGGAGTTAGATGTTTTGATAGTTAAAAAAAAAAGGCTAAAGGAAGATAGTTAGAAGTTAGCCAGTTAGAGGTAGAGTAAGTTAGCAAATAGTCATACTCAAGAAAATATTGTAACAAAACTGGAATTGTTGCTACAGTGGACAATTTGAATACAGGAAATGACATTGTGATTTGGTGCCATACTTGTCTTCTTTGTTTTGCATGGTTCACGTTTTCTATCTTTAAAATTGCTTTGAGAAGGTTAATACTAGGGTTAGATTCAGTTGATAATATTTGTAATTTACTACTGGAATGTTGCAGCAATCCTTCAATCCATACTTTTCGCAACCAACTGATTGTTAGTTGCTTTGCAAAGTTAGCCTAGACTTTATATTACTTGTGCTTCGTTCAATCGTGAATGTTGTTCATTTTAACTGTAATAGGGTTATTTTAATGCATGTTCATGGTTTGAATATCTTAAGACCCTTAGAAGATTGCACTGTTTCTACAAGATTGCAGATTTATCTAGGTCAAGCAAAAATCAGTTTTGGAGGATTGGTCCATTCTAAGTATTGGTTACTTCCATTGTTAATCTTAAGAGTAGTGCTAAATTTAGAAGTCTCTTTGGAACCCTTACTCTTTTTTATTTCTTTGATTATTGGGTTAAAATCTAGGATTGGAGCATCACCAATTTGTTAAATCTGATTACAATCGATCCTATAGTTTGCTTGTAGTAAGGTCCCATTGTGATTACCAGCAATTTCACATTTATCACTGAGTTGTTTATGCATTGTCAAGACCTAACATAGATACCTTGAGGTTATCTCTTGAGGCTTGCTGATAGAGATTTACCTTTAAAGAGAGATAGGATATCGCATCTTGTCTGTGTTGTTGTTGTTGTGTAGAAAACAGTGATCAACAGTGTTGGAGCTAGAAGGAGGGCCTGAATCAACAAGCTGGATCGATTTTTGAACGCCATCTCCCCTGAGAGATTCAGAAGAAGAACAAGATCTAGGAGAGGAGAGGAAGAATTTCAAGAGCTACCAGGCCCCACTAGGTCAAGAAGGACCAATAGAAGAAGAGAGTCATCATCGTCCCATCCACTCCTATCATCCCCATCTTCATCAAGTTCATCTGGGTTTGAGGCCATTCCCAGTCCACAACCTCAGCCATTTATAAATTGGCCATTTCCGCCCCCACCTCTACCAATGGATTTCCTTGCAACCAACCTATCTCCACTGAGCTTTGTTATTTACAATGTTATGCCAAAGAACCCTGAGCACTTCTGTTCAAAGTTCCACATCAATGACCCTAATAGGGCCGCTGAGGAACACATTAGAATCTTTCAGACTGGCCTTAAAGATAGAGGAATAAATTATGAAGACGTAGCTTGTAGATTATTTCCTTACTCCCTAGGGGAAGATGCATTCTATTGGTACAACCATTTACCTGTTGGATCCATCCGACACTAGACTGAGTTGGAAGCTGCCTTTTTGCAGAAGTTTCGAATCCCCATTAGTTCTAATGAGCTTTACCGTCAGTTCACAAATGTAAAGAGAGATATCAATGAGCCTATAGGGTCTTTCAATAATAGGTTTCATCGTGCCTATACCAGATTGCAGGCCCCTTATGCTGTTGATGAACCCACCGCCTTAGAAGTCTATTACGAGGGACTTGATAGTTTAACAGCTACTTTTATGAAGTGGAGTAATAACCCCCCTGAGAGTTTACTAGATGCATACACAGAGGATATAAAATTCAGCACAAATCTGAGGCAACATCTGTATGGGCCTTTACCCTCATTAGGACCCGTTGCTCACCCTGGACAAGTTCTAGCTCTCAGCCAAGCCCTTGCACACCACACTCCTATCATGAATCCAATACCTCAGTTTCCTTTGGTTCCCCACCCAAGCCCCCCTATGGAACAAATGTTGTCCACAATGAGTTACCCCCAGCAAAATGTGAGCCAACCCCTGCACACTCAGCCTCATGCTTGCTATCCTTCGTACCTGCAAAAATTTGAGGTTCTAAATCAATCGCTAGATCCCAACGCTATAGTGGGGTACGCTCAGAACAATGTGAATCGGCCTCCACATAGTAGCCCTGACAAGGAAAGACTGGATGAGTTGTCTGAGCAAATAAAAAGGCTAAATATGGAAGTGATGTATTTAAGGAATCAGAATAATCAATTACAAGCTACTTAGAGGAATATGCAGTCCAACCATAATAGAGAGAATCCACAAGGACCGCACTATGATAGAAGTCAACGTCAGGACAGAGGGTATAACAATGATAGAGGTTACAACAATGACAGAGGATATAATAATGATAGAAGACAAAACTATGATAAGGGACAATCATTAGGTCGAAACTTTGATGGGGGTCAAGGTAGCGGACAAGGTTTTGAGAGAAGACAGCAGTCAGGACAGAACAGGACATGGAACACAGATCCCAACAATGGAGGAGTCCCCACTCCACTAGATCAACTAGTTAATCAACCTGCCAATCATTCCGCTAGTCAGCCAATGAATCAAGAGAAGCCTCCTAGTGGTGTGTATCTAGCCGAAGCTGCTCTATCAGGATTGTGTAGGCTCCACAAGACGAGCCAGCATTCTGAGCTGGACTTTCAAGAGTTCCAGACAGCAGCTTCAATCTTTCAGTATGAAGTGGAAAACAATGCAAGCTGTCAGGAAATAGTACCTTCTATTCCTTATGATTCACCGGTGCTAGTATTAAACCATGCTCCTTTTCCACAAAGTGGGGATAATGTGCCTGAAGAAGGATCTGACCAGCCGAAGGAAGAGGCAGATCAAGTATGCAATGGGGACGAAATGACATAATTATTTGAGGAGAATCCAGTGAATGATAATGGTCCCGTGGATGAAGAAGAAGCTTACATTGAAGAAGTACAAACCTTCCAGAGGCCTGTTAGGAAGTATGACTTGAGAGAGTTGCCACACAGGCGCCCACAGGCTGGAGGCCCCTTCACTACTTCCATTCCACCAAATAATTTCAACACTCCTCTAGACCCCAATGCTAGCAATAATCCATCATTGCCTCAAGTATCCCAAAAATATTTATCTCGAGGAGGGCCTGCTGATGTGCCATATGGAAGAAATGTTGATGCAAGCAAAGAAAAAATGGTGGAATACCTGAGGGAGACCCCCGCTGATTTATGTGAAGAAAAATTGGCCATGTATGTTGCTGAGGAACTTTGGAAAGTAAAGGTAAATCTGTCTACATTTGAGCTATTAAGAGTTCCATCCATTAGAAATGCAATCTTAGGTTTGTATGATGCAAATTTCATCTCGCAAGATAAGTGAGTTAGCAAGAATGTCCACAAAGTGTCTAGTTCCTAGCCAATAGGAGGGAAAAATCGAGTACATAATCAAGACCATGTTCCCTCTGGAGACACTAGGAAGGAAAGGGACAAGCCCCAAGTTATTCAAGTAGATACTCCCTTAACTCTGTTTCAAGGGAAAATAGACACTCCCCCATTCTTGATTTCTATTAGAATATTCGGTAAGATCCTACATAACTGTCTACTAGATTCGGGTGCTTCAACCAATGTTATGCCCCTTGGTGTCTGTAGAGCTATGGGAATCACCCCTGTTGAATCACAGAAGAAAGTCACATAGTTGGATAGGACTGAAGTCAATGTGGTAGGAGAGTTAAATATGATTCAAATGCAGATTGTTTCTGATCCTCGGATTCAACAAGTAATCAATATTCAGGTGGCTGACATACCTAATGCTTATGGCCTGATCTTGGGAAGGGACTTTACCAGGGCCTTGAATGAATATGTTTCCACTGATCACTCCCATATGTGGCTTCCCTGGAAGGGAGTGCCAAATCAAATGAGAATTGAAAGAGAACCCAGGATGAAATACATGATCACGGAATATCAAAAGAACTCAACAGAAATTCTAGTGTCAGAAGTAAGTATGGGCAAATATATGTTTTCTGCTTCCCTTGAAGAACTAGATTCAGAGGAGGTCCTAATGTTGTATATAGTATCTCACAGCCTCATGACAGGGCCTAGTGGTGTGGAAGCCCTAGTGGACCCAATTAAAGACGATGGTGAACTAGATGAAGGTAATGATGATCCAGAAGACAACCAGCTGGCTTTGTTAGACAGTTTTCAGGAGTTCATTCAAAAATGTATTGAAGATCAGGTTCAGTTAGGAAGAATGAACTTTGAAGAGTTACTTTTTCCCAATTGGTGCAGGATACATAATGCTTCACATTCATAATTGGAATGCTACTTATGCCAGGCTGCAGTGGAGCAAATATAGAAATAGACCAACCCCACTCTTGCAGCAACAATTGGTATCATCAATGTCCAAGAAGATCATGAAGGAAAAGGAATGATGCCTTCTAAAAGGCCATCCACTGGTAACAGTGCAAGTAATGCAGCAAGAGACTCTGCAATTGCTGGATGCTAGACGCTGAGATTCGATGGGTCCAAATCAAAGCAAGGGGCTGGAGCGGGCTTTGAGCTGATTAGTCCAAGAGGTAAGACATTCTTTGCTGCTCATAGGCTCCAATTTCACTGTACAAATAATGTAGCTAAATATGAAGCCCTAGTGCATGGGTTGTTAATGGCCTTGAAGAAGAAGGTTAGGATCTTGCAAGTGTATGGGGATTCTGAATTAGTAGTTAAGAAAGTTATGAGACAATATTCTTGTCATGATAGGAGGATGACTAACTACAGACACAGAGTATGGGACCTTATTGAAGGATTTGATGCATTCAACATTCAGCTGATCCCACAAAATAAAAACCAGATAGCTGATTCTTTGGCTCAGGCAACCAGTACTCTGCAGCCTCTGTCTCTTTTGGGACTAAAGAAGTTTACTGTAGAGCTGACTCTAGTACCCTCAGTACCTGACAATGTCACCAACTTCCAGGTGTTTGAAGATGACCAGCATATCTTAGATTTCATTACTAGTACAAATGTCTTTGCTTCTCACATCATCGATGAAACTGAGCTCCAAGAAGCAAAGATGGACCTCGAAGGGGTAATCAATTTGAAGACCAACACAATTCCCAGGGGAATGGTACAATTGGAAATAATTTTTGATCTAGATAAGATCAGAGACCAAGAGCAAGACACTAGGAAAGAGTCTGTTAGTGGACAATGTGATAAATATAATGCGAGATCCTAGGAGGAAGTAAAAAATGTTCTTATCGGCAAAGTGTGCACTCTAGAAGAAAGGCGGGGAATCATTGATTCCTTGCACAAATATCCAGATATGATAGCCTAGAGTTATGAGGACTTGAAGACTTATGATATATCAGTCATAACCCATACTATCCCTCTCAATCCAAGAGTGAAACCTTTCAGACAGAGGCAGAGACCTATTAATGTGTTGCTAGAACCTGTAATACAGAAGGAAGTGCAGAAGCTGTTGTCTGCGAGGATAATATTTCTAGTCAAAAATTCTACTTGGGTTGCAAACCTGGTTCCTGTATGAAAGAAAAATGGTGAAATCAGACTGTGTGTAGATTTCAGGAACCTAAACAAGGCATCAGAGAAGGATAATTACCTGGTACCCTCACTAGATGAAGTACTCCAGATTGTTAACGGATCTCAGATGATGTCCTTGGATGGATATTTAGGGTACAACCAGGTCATGGTACAATATGAGGATAGACATAAGACTGCTTTCACCACTAAGTGGGGAACATTCGCTTATAGAAGAATGCCTTTTGGCCTAATTAATGTTGGAGCGACGTTCCAGAGAGCAATGGACATAGCCTTCAAAGACATAATTGGGAAGTGCATAATCGTTTACATGGATGACCTTACTGTCTTCTCCAAGAAGAGAGGTGATCATATCTCAGATTTGTGCAAAGTTTTCCAGAAATGCAGAGAGTTTGGCATATCGCTCAATCCCAGGAAATGCATCTTTGGGGTTACAGAAGGTAAGTTATTAGGGAATATTATCTCTGAGAAAGGGATTGCAATTGATCCAGAATGTGTAGAGGCTATTCTCAAGATGCCACCACCTGCTAGTAAAAAAAAAATGAAATCATTCTTTGGCAAGATTAACTTTATCAGGAAATTCATCACTAGGTTCGCAGAAATAGTTAAGCCACTGAACGCGATGTTGAAGCAGGATGCGAAGGTGGAGTGGAATGCAGAAGCCAAGGAAGCATTTGTAGAGATAAAGAGAGCTATTGCTGAAGCTTCGGTTTTGGTGAGTCTTGATTATGCCAAGCCATTCTACATATATTCGTTTGCTTCTAACCACTCCTGTACTGCTATATTAACTCAGAAATCTGACCAAGGCAATGAACACCCTATAGCATTTATGTGCACACCATTGAAGGATGCAACACTGAAATACCCAAATGTGAAGAAGCAGGCTTATGCCTTAGTCAGGGCAGTCAAGAAATTTAGACATTACATCCTTAGAAACAAGATCTTTGCTATAGTTCATGATCCTCCAGTCAAGCTGCTATTGATACAAAATGAACTGGGAGAATGAAGAGCCAAGTGGGTAACTATGCTACAAGAATATGATATGGAAATTCAGCTCATGAAGCTAGTAAGGGGACAGGGGCTCACAAAGAAAATGGCAGAAACTGGCCCTGATCTTACCGCCCAAGCTTATACTTTAGAGGACGTTTCTCCGGGCGAGTGGTATGATGATGTTGTTCATTATCTCCTAACTTAGAGATGCCCTGACCATCTTAATTCAATACAAAGAAGGGAATTGCGCTTAAAGAGTGACAGTTTCATGCTGAAAGGGGGTGTTCTATACAAGAGAAATCATGAAGGTGTCTACTTAAGATGCTTGGGAGGGGCAGAATCCTCAAGGGTGATGATATAATTCCATGATAGATCTAGTACAGGTCATTGATCAGCACTTTCTACAGCAAACCAGATTCTCAGAGCTGGTTACTACTGGCCTACATTGTTCAAAGACACCCACAATCACGTCAGAACCTGCCATGTATGTTAGACAACGGCCACCAAAGAGAAGTATGCAGCACTCCCACTTCAGCCAGTCTTTGAGGTAAGACATTTTGCTCAATGGGGGATGGACTTCATTAGCCCCATCAATCCACCCTCCTCCGCTGATCACAGGTATATTCTCACCATTACTGATTATTTTACATGATGGACTGAAGCTTTCACATGTAAGCAGTGTACTTCTGAGGTAGTGATTAACTTCCTTGAATCAGGTGTGCTTAATCGTTTTGGATGTCCTATGTCCTTAGTATGTGATAATGGTCCTACGTTTTCATTATTAAATTTTTCTAACTGGGCTTTTGACCATGGAATCATTATAAAATTTTCATCCAATTACTACCCCCAGGGTAACGGGTTAGCTGAATCATCCAACAAGAATCTCCTGACTGTTATCCGCAAATTGTTAGAAAGGAACCCTAGGGACTGGCATACCAAGCTTATGTTTGCTCTTTGGGCAGATCATACAAGACATAAAGCTTTCATAGAGATGTCACCCTACCACCTAGTTTATGGTTTAGAACCTGTGTTTCCTATACAATTGAAAATCCCCACCCTTCAGTTTATTAATGACTATTATGATGAGGGAAACAGACGTGAGGCAAGACTTGCCGAACTGTTGCATCTTGAAGAAAAAAGAGACAAATCCCTAGACAACTTTGCTAAGCATCAAGGGGTTGTAAGAGATGGTTTGATAAGAGAACCAGGGTTAAAGCGTTTAGGATTTCTGACCTGGTTCTTTCCTGGGATAAAGCCCATGACCGTAAGGGAGAGCATGGAAAATTTGATACTTTGGCTTGGACCTTACTAGATCTTAGAAATTCTGGGAGATAATGCCTTCCAGTTGAAAACTCTCACTGGAGAGGATATCCCATTGCCTGTCAATGGGCAGTATTTGAAGCATTATTTCCAGTCTTGAGTTGTTTCCAGCTCTTGTCTTGTGCATAGTTAGATTAGGGTTTCCCTTTTTGCTTTGCTTTCATTTGTTTTGGTTAGTGTAGGTTTCATTTTGGTTTGTTTGTTTTTGTGTTGCTTTTTCTTTGGGTGTTTCTCTGTTTTCACCTGGATGTGTTGCACCCGCATGGCAGGTTTACTTTCTATGGGATTGATTCTTAAATATTTGTCGGTGAACTTTAGTCTTGCACCTTGAAAGGATGGTTGAAGTCTTTACTACTACTAATAGCCTTAATGTCGGATTTATAAAGGATTGAGTCACTGGTGTGGATTTGAACTTGAAGTACTCTGAAAATCTTATATCTTTCATATATCTTAAGAATCCTGCTGTCACTCTAGGAATCCTTATGAATTCTTGTCAAGTGAAAAATCCTATTTCTGCTTCAATGCCACTTTGGTTCTCATCCTTGAGTGTGAACTTCATTGTTCACAAGTTGAAATGAAAGGGACATGTAAAGAATATCAAAAAAAAATATTGAATATCAAAAGAATAAATTCAACTTATCAAGTGTACCTGAATATCTCTACCGAGGCTATGGACGCCTGGCTGGCAGTAGAGCTATGTTCAGGAGAGTCATAGCGATAACCTCGTCAGGGCTATGGATGCCTGACTGGTAGCAAGGCTCTATCTAGGTTGCTTTTGAAGTTAGAAAACTTATGTAGCCTGACTTGACTGAACTTGGTTTCTGTAGTGACTTAAGGAGTGAAATGAACTCATGTGCACACACTTGGATTTTTAGTTTATGGAGGGTTTGGTCTATCCTTTGGTTTTGATTCTTTGAATCTTTGCATTCTAGCTTGTTTGTTTGGTGATGAGATTGAAACCAGAGACTCTAGGTTCTTGATTCATGTTCGTCATCAAATACTCTGGAGCATTTTCCCAGTGGAAGTCGCCATTTGTTGTGCAATTTTTCGCACACACGCCCCGCCGTAAGCAGGGACCCTCTTTCGCTTTGATTTTGGTGTTCGCCCTTTCTTTTGGGGTGTCGTCTTACTTTAGGCATGTGCTTTAACATTTATTTTGAATGCCTGAGTGTTTCCCCGGGTTATCCTTTGAAAATCTTAAGTTCTAGTTGATTTCGGGCTTTTGCTTGGATTCAGGATTTTCCGCATGATCTGGATTTTCCCGGACCCTGCTTGGATTCCGGATTGGTCCTTATTGTTCGGGAATTTTGGGTCTTCACAGATTTCTGCGAGATCTAGATTTTCCCAAATTTTGACTTGTTGTCGATCTCCCGGATGCCCTTCCCTGGTTGTCTTGTCTACTGCATTAATGGCTTCGTACACACATTTAATGCTGGTTTGACCCTGTCCAAAGATTCTCTTGGTCAGGTGGTTGTGCCGAGTTATTGCTACGAAACCCTTGCCTTGCCAACAGATTTCTCAGGAGTTTCTATATATTGGGCATTTTGGCCCCTTTGTAAGGAGTTAGATGTTTTGATAGTTAAAAAAAAAGGCTAAAGGAAGATAGTTAGAAGTTAGCCAGTTAGAGGTAGAGTAAGTTAGCAAATAGTCATACTCAAGAAAATATTGTAACAAAACTGGAATTGTTGCTACAGTGGACAATTTGAATACAGGAAATGACATTGTGATTTGGTGCCATACTTGTCTTCTTTGTTTTGCATGGTTCCCATTTTCTATCTTTAAAATTACTTTAAGAAGGTTAATACTAGGGTTAGATTCGGTTGATAATATTTTTAATTTACTACTGGAATGTTGCAACAATCCTTTAGTCCATACTTTTCACAACCAACTGATTTTTAGTTGCTTTGCAAAGTTAGCCTGGACTTTATATTACTTGTGCTTGGTTTAATCATGAATTTTGTTCATTTTAACTGTAATAGGGTTATTTTAATGCATGTTCATGGTTTGAAAATCTTAAGAGCCTTAGAAGATTGCACTGTTTCTACAAGATTGTAGATTTATCTGGGTCAAGCAGAAATCAGTTTTGGAGGATTGGTCCATTCTGAGTATTGGTTACTTCCATTGTTAATCTTAGGAGTAGTGCTAAATTTAGAAGTCTCTTTGGAACCCTTACTCTTTTCTATTTCTTTGATTATTGGGTTAAATCTAGGATTGGAGCATCACCGGTTTGTTAAATATGATTACAATCGATCCTATAGTTTGCTTGTAGTAAGGTCCCATTGTGATTACCAGCAATTTCACATTTATCACTGAGTTGTTTATGCATTGTCAAGACCTGACATAGATACCTTGAGGTTATCTCTTGAGGCTTGCTGATAGAGATTTACCTTTAAAGAGAGATAGGATATCTCATCTTGTCTATGTTGTTGTTGTGCAGAAAACAACGATCAACACAACCTTTGTCACATTTGTTAATTTTAGAACCACATTCATATAACTAAAATGAATTTGCAATACTATGACGCATTCGTGGTCTCAAATGACGCATTTTCCTAGCAGAAACAAAACCCTGATACAAACCTGAATCTAAGTCTAAACACTGTTAGCCTACTGTCAAACACTTTTCTTTTCTAAAAAGGTCTCTATCAGAAACTAACTTTCAAATTGCTCAAAATATTTATCATTCATCCATTAGTTTGCACTCTTGACCTTAGGATTAGACCTTTAATTTTTTTTTAATTTCGTCCCTTAGGTTTCACAATCATGTTTTCAGCATTAGCTTGACCCTAGGTTGTCATTTTTGCATAACTTTGCATTGGGCCAACTTTATCACAATTTCCAAAATCTTGGCCTTCACAGCTAGGTTATCTTGGACTTCATCATTATTCCTATCTTCAATTATAGTCACCTTTTGTGAAGCTTTCCAACTTAACAATCTAGTTAGGAAAACTCACTAGTCCTCTTGACTTTGTCATCTTGTCATTTTCACTAAGCCCTTTAGTAACTGAAAATTGAGAGAAAATATTAAGCTTAGAGTGCTTAGGTACCCCTTTCTCCAAATTGCACTCTAGTTTATACCTTGCGTACTTTTTCTGAAAAATACAAAAATATTATTCATCCTATTCGTCATTTTGAAGCTAGACTTTGCATTAGCTGCCTCTTTAGTTGACATAATCATCTTAGTCCTTATTTTGCATCTTGTTGTCCTAGTCATAATCGTCACTTTAGCTTTTCAGTATTACCCATTTCCTTAGGTGAACATTATTATCTCGTTGCATTTTCATCCTTTATCACACAAAAACACAAAAACACAAACTAGTGTCATACTTTCATTGTCATCATCTTCATTTGAGCAATTTCCTTGATGGTGGAAACAAGACTTCAAAGACTGGATTTATGATGACCAACACCAATCCCAACACCAATCCCAATGACTGGATTTATGATGACCCATTTGGAAATTTGAACGTGCAATCATCCATGACCATGTCATCTTCCTTTCAAAATATACTTTTTGAACAATTCATACAGAGAGACAAAAATGGACAAGTACTAGTAGAGGATTTAGATGTTGCCACTCAAAATCCTAACATAGCTTCAATTGTAGAGGACTTGGTCTTGAATGATCCTAGTAGATACCTTGCTATGCATTTGGACCAAGGGGAAAAACTACCAAAAGGCATCAACATTAATAGCATAAGACCTTCTTCTTTGGACAACATGAACAATGCCTCCAATAGCAATAACATTGTGGTCACCATACAAGTTGCTACTAACACCATTAATGTGACATTTAGTGGCACCACAAGTGAAAATATCTCCACCTCAACTAATACAACATCTATTGGAGGAACATCTGCTATGTCCATGTCTATAATGTCCACATCATCACAAACGATAGGAGTAACCGTTGGGTTCACATCAATGGGAGCAAATCCCACAAATCCTACATTGGGATCTTCATCTATGACAATGGGGACATCTTCATCACATCCTTATAGTGGAATCCCATTTAATCGCTTTGGAGGAAACACATGACAAGTCTTCATTCAAGGTCCTCAACACAACATTAATTCATCATCACAATCAAACATCCCACATGGAGAAGGACAAAATATGAACATTACACATGGAGAAGGACAAAATATAAACACACCACATGGGAACTCCTGAGGAACAAACACCAACATGCTACATGGAAAATTCTTTCAACAAGGACAAGGAACTCAAATGACGCAACAAATGTGTAACTTTGGCAATCAAATGAGTCAAGGATTTCAGATACCTCAAATACAAAAAAACATGGCTGGGTCACATATTCCCACATACTCGTCCCAAATTCATACTCAAAAAATTATTCCCACTCACAATTGGCAATATCAGTGAACACCTAATCAAAACATACCTTACTTTCATGCAACCAATTATCCCACTGTACACGCCTTGCTAGCAAGATTGGATGACCTTCAAAAAATTATGGAAAATATGAAAACCTCTGACAAGAAAATGCAAATTCCATATGATTTATGTCCATATCCTTTTGATACAACTTTGTACAAGCCACAATTTCCACATGGTTATGTGGCTCCAAACTTCAACAAATACAAGGATAAAACAAATCCACTAGACCACATCAGAGAGTTCATAACAAGTTGTGTGGATATTGCTCATGAGGAAACATATCTAATGTGACTATTTCCTAAAAGTCTCACAAGAACAACCTTGGAATGGTTCTATACACTACAACCCATAATACAGTCATGGAAAGAACTTGCTGAAAAATTTGTGAAAAATTACACATACAACATTGACACAGGCACCTCCATTACCAACTTATGCCAGCTCACACAAGAAGATTTGGGTGAAACATTTTTACCATTCTTTCAAAAATAGATGGGCCTAGCGAGTCACTATCATATAGACATACCTGAGAAGGAAAAATTTGACATGTTCGTATAGACGTTATTAGGCCCACTAAAGAATGACTTAAGTGTTCATTGTTGTACAACTTTTGTGGACCTAGTTGAACAAGGTTTCCAAGTTGAGAAAGCCCTCATTGTTTAAGGAAGATTAAAATACAGTCCCAAAAACACAAATGCAAACCCTCCTCTTGTTGACAAAAACAAATACTGGGTTAAGAACAAACATGTCACCAATGATTACTCTAAAAGGGACACAACCACAAAACACATAGATGATGACACAAACCTATGATGCTAATGTTGTCTAGAAAAATTAGAATAACCAAGGCAATCAAAACAATCATATTCAAAGGCAGCCTAGACAACCCAAACAATTCCCTAGAGGATGTGCATACACTCGCTTGGGTGAGCCTATTGAAGAAGTTCTTAGGAAATTCCTTCAAAATGGTGTCATCACACTTGAGGGCCCCAAACCTTACAACCCTGGGCAGTTTAAACCATCTTGGTGGGATGATAATGCATTTTGTGACTATCACCAAATAAAAGGACACAAAACCTCTTCATGTAAGCAATTGAAAAATCTAGTACAAGACCTTATTGAAAAGGATATCATTGAAATCGATGGACCACAATTTGCTTCTAATGTGGATCATACAATACATAAGAACCCACTACAGGATCATGGTTTTGGAAACCCTTCTATGTAAAATACAAATAATAATAGTCGAGCCAACCATGCCCGTATTGGATATGACTATTTTGGGGGACCTATCATACATCACATTAGAACAATTGATGAACATGTCTACATAGTCACTTTCAGAAAGGCCCCTGAATGCAATATCACCACCTGTGCTAGAAAGGTCACCATAGCTGGCCCTCATCCCCCTAGACAACCAAAGGTAACAATAGTTGGCCCATCCACTTCATAGCCACAATTGCGTCCACAAAACGAGCAGTCTCAACCTAAAGGAAACTTTAATCTTATTGACCAGCTTGGAAAAACACCTGCACAAATCTCTATCCTTGAGTTGTTATGCATCTCGCCTGCCCATAAGGCCATCCTAGATAAAACATTACAAGAATCCTCCGTTCCCCAAGGTATTGATGTTAGCCAATTTGAAGCCATGGTAGGATATCTCATGACTCCCCACCATATCACCTTTTCAGAAAAAGACTATTCATCATCCAAATCCAACCATAATGATGCCCTTCATATCAAAGTTATTGGTCATAAACATAAGGTTTGATGAGTCATAGTAGATGGTGGAGCGGGACTGAATATATGTTCCTTAAAATTGGTCAAGGTACTAGGATTTTCTAATGCTTGCATAGACACCACAAGAAGCATTTTTATCAAGTCATATGATGATGAATAATATTCCTCTCGGGGCATAATTACACTCCCCATTTGAATCAGGCCAGTCATTATCGACACCACTTGTCAAGTTCTAGATTTGGACCTCCCATATAAAATTTTACTCAGTTGACCTTGGATCCATATACTAAAGGCTATCCCCTCCATGTATCACCAATGTTTGAAGTTTCCTTTTGAAGGCACTGAGATTACTATACATGTAGACCCTGATCCATTCCAATATTATACCAACTTATGTAGTGTCTCGGAGCATCAAGTGCCTATCAACAGGAAAGCTTTGACATCTTTGTCTTCCAAATTCATTGAATCATCAGCACTCATCCAGCCTTTTTCCTCTTCATCCACTTCTACTTCTTTGACCACCATGACCACCTCCATAACACCTACCACTTCATTTACCACCCCAAGCATTGACCCAAGCTTCCAAATTCAAGACCAAGGATGTGGAGAGTACAATCTGAATATTCCTATTGCATAACCAAGATGCCAAGTTCCCCCAGGTCTATGGCAAACCCTACTTTAGAATACATGCAAAAGAAATTTTTAGGGTTCCTCCAAATACAGTTTTCATTAAGTGGGGCGAAATGAGTCAAGAGGACACAAATGATACACTATCCTAGATTTATAAAGAACCACAAGATTTGACTCCCTTGCCAATAGCAATATATGGAAAAGGATACAGCATGATAAAAGAAAAAGGCTATGATGGAAAAAGTGGTCTTGGCAAGGATAAGAATGGAAGGCATGAGCCATTATCAGTTTTATAAAGACCAAAACATCTTAGGTTAGGGTTGGGTCCACAAGAATCTGGTGATCTAAGTACCAGTGTGCTTCCATGTGAGTTAGTGTATGATTCAGATTGTGTTGAGACAACTGAGGACACCTCCTCTAAAATTGACTCTCAAAAATGGGAATTTGGCTCTCAGTGATCCTTAAGTGACTGTTTCCTTGATGAATTATTCCTTAATCGAGCGAGCTTGAAGAACAATTCTGGAAAATGTTTAAGATCAATACAACACCAAATGATGCCAAGTCTAGATCATATTCTATTCACATTTGTCCTAGCTCTGACATACTTGCCCAGTCACCCCAAATTGATGACCATCATGTGGAATCACCTAAACCATCACTTGCCACTATTGACCATGCCCATGATGCTACTCCCTTTGTCCCTTACTTCGCTGGTGAGTATGAAACAAGCGAAGGAGAATACTGGATAGAATTTGACATAAAGCCAAACGATGACAACTTCATTTTCAATGTCTCAGTGTCCATTTACATGCTCTTCACGTCATATCCTCAATTTTCAAATGCAGATGATGGAATATCCTTAGTTTACCCTAAACTAATTGACTGGAACCAACAAGGCCCACTGGTAATGGACACTTTTCAAAATGATGAGGCTCTAACAGAATTTCTAGGGCTACTGAGGGCATTCCAAATGGGGATCACAAAGTTGGGTTTACCATTGAATTGGATCATGCTGCTTATTTTGGGGAGACTGCGCCATCCTCTAGTCACAAAATTAAAAAGAAAAATAAAACAAAAAATGACACGTCTCTAAGTGAAAACCAAAAGGAACCTTCTAATAGAAAAATAGTAAAAATAAAGGACGTATCCAAGGGTGAAAACCTCCTTGAGGTGCCCAAGGGTGGAGGATTTGACTTTCTCCCCATAGAAAGAGAAAAATTAGCAATACTTGTTGAGGACACCATAGCAGTTAACATAGCTACTGTGGAGGACCCCAAAATGGTTCTCTTTGTAGCATCATTAACAGAAGTTGAACAACCAGAATTTCAAAAGTTCTCAAAATGCAAGATAAAATTCGCATGGTCTTATGTCGACATGTCGGGATTAGATCCTAAGTTAGTATTACATCACTTGCTATTATTGCCAGATTCCAAGCCAGTAAAAAAAAAGTTGAGAAAAATTTACCCACAAGTTGCAATGCTAGTTAAAGCTGAACTCAAAAAATTGTTGGATGTAGGTTTTATCAGGTCAATTAACTATAGATAATGGATATCCAACCTCATCCCTATCACCAAGTATACTGGATAGATTCACATATGCATAGACTTCCGAGATCTCAATAAAGCATGCCCTAAAGATGATTTCCCTCTACTGAACATTGACATCATTGTGGACCTTACAACTGGATATGAGATGTTGTCCCTTATGGATGGTTTTTCTAGCTATAATCAGATCTATATTTCCCTTGAAGACCAACACAAAACTACTTTCACATGCCCTTGGGGTACATACTATTGGACTATAATGTTGTTTGGTCTTAAAAATGCAGGCACTACATATCAAATGGAAATGACAACAATATTCCATGGCATGATGCACACGTTAATGGAGGACTATGTGGATGACCTTTTGGAAAATTCATTGACAAGGAAAGACCATCTTTTAGTAGTAGACAAAGTTTTCGGGAGGATGGAAGAGTATAAGGTCAAGTTGAACCCAAAAAAGTGTGTTTTTTGGGTAACATCAGGCAAGTTATTGGGGTACATAGTCACTAGTAGAGGAATTGAAGTTGACCCCACTAAAGTCAAAGCTATATGGGATATGCCTCCTCCTAAGGGAATCAATCTATTAGATGGTTCATTGCTCAACTCATAGCTAGGTGCCAACCATTTCAATATCTCCTATGCAAAGGGATCCCCTTTGTCTGGATAGATAAATTCCAAGAGGCATTTAACTAGATCAAACAATACTTATTGTCACCTCTAGTTCTACTGCCTCCTATCCAAGGAAAACCATTAATTATGTACATCTCTGCAACTACTTTAGCACTAGGGGAATTGTTAGCACATAATGACTATGAAGAAAAAGAAAGAGCCATAAATTATATCAGTAGAACACTGGTGGGGTATGAGCTAAATTACACACCCATTGAACATGCTTATTTGGCAGTTGTATTTGTAGCCCAAAAATTAAGGCATTACATGTTAAACCATCAGACATACTTGGTAGCCAAGATCAATCCCTTAAAGTACCTCTTGATTCGAGCAACATTGACAAGACGTTTAGCAAAATGGGTCATGATCCTTAGTGAATATAATATTCAATATGTCAAGCAGAAAGCCATCAAAGGACAAGTAATAGTAGACCAGTTTGCAGATGCACCAATACTAGATAATCATCCTCTTACAACAAATTTTCCAAATGAGTCTGTATTTCATGTGGAGTCCCAACAGCCTTGGAAATTATACTTTGATGGATCTCATACTAATCATGGCTCAGGAGCTAGAATATTATTCATTACTCCACAATGAGATTCCATTCCAAGGTCATTCCGCATCGCATTTCCATGCACTAATAACATGGAAAAGTATGAAGCACTAATTACAGGACTCTGAATGGCTATCAAGTGGAAAATCAAGAATTTGCAAGTCCTCAATGATTCTTAGTTCGTTATAAACCAAGTCAATGATGAGTATGAAACTAAAGATGAGAAGCTAATGCCTTATAAATGGATGGTTGATAGTTTTCTAAAAAAAATTCATAGACTATCCTTTGAATTAATTACAAGAACTTAGAACAAGGTTGTTGATGCTATGGTAACAAGTGGATCTTTGCTTGATATTCCCAGTAATATTCCACAATTTGATTTTTTGGTTGAGTAGTTATTGGTTCCCACTTATGAGGTCCCCAAATCAGAAATGGTTTGTGAGCTTATTGGTTCTAGTTCCACCTGGTATAAGGAAATTTTTGACTACCTTCATTTTGAAATCCTTCCCCAAAACCTTTCTAATAACCAAAGAAAGTCCTTTATCCATAGAGTTGCACGTTATACCATCATCAATGACAACCTTTGCAATCATAGCTTTGACAATACCCTTCTCTGTTGTATCGACCTAATGAAGCAAAAATGACCTTAGAAGAAGTGCATGAGGGTATATGTGGGTCCCATTCAAGTGGCCCAAACTTAGCTAGCAAGATTGCGAGACTTGGGTACTATTGGTTGACACTAGAGAAGGATGCACTAGAATTTGTAAGAACATGTCACCAATGCTAGATTCACAGTGATTTGATTCACGCTCCAGCACAAGAGTTGAGGTTGATCACTTCTTCTTGGCCTTTTGCATAATAGGGACTTGATCTCATGGGAAAGATTCACCCTACATCCTCCAATGGACATAAATTCATTATCACTGCCACTGAGTATTTTATTAAGTGGATTGAAGCCATTCCACTCACTTACATTACCAAAAAAAAAATCTCCAAGTTCATCCTCAATTATATCATTTGTCGGTACAACATTCCACAATCCATCATCATGGATAATGGTTGTCCCTTCAAAAATATAAGGTCCATGAACTATATCAACATTTCCATATTAGCCACCACTTTTCCACGCCTTATTATCCACAGGGAAATGGTCAAGCTAAGGTATCTAATAAAAAATTTATCACACTCCTCAAAAAGACCGTCAATGACGATGGTTGTGACTAGCACATCCAACTCAACCCTGCTTTGTGGGCATACCACATGAGCATCCTTACCCCCACCGGTGCCACTCTTTTCACCCTTGTCTTTGGAGTCAAAGACATCTTGCCCATAGAGGTCAAAATTCCATCTTTGTGAGTCTCCATGAAAGGACTCATCACTGATGAAGAATACAGATAGTCATGATTGCATGAGTTAGAAATGATAGATGAATGTAGACACAATGCATTGAATCATTTACAAGCATACCAAAATCATCTTTGCAGACGTTATAACAAAAGGGTGATGACTCAAAAGTTTGACATTGGCAACCTAGTTCTCATGCAGAATTCCAAGAATCAATCAGATAGGGAGAAGCCAGGAAAATTTGAGTCCAATTGGTTGGGCCCTTACATCATCATAGCATCATTTGGTTATAGAGCATATCATTTAGCTACTCCCAAAGGCGAACAATTGATGAAATCAATCAACAGCTTACATTTGCACAAATACTATGCATAGCATCAAAAAGTTTGTTTGAAAACCTATTAAAAATACAAAAAATCATCACCTTGATGAAAACTTGGCAAACAGGCATCCTGGTGACACAAAAAAAAAATAAAAAAAATGACAAAAATAAAGAGAAATAATTCGTCCAATAGTGAAAACCTAGTAAACAAGCACTTTGGATAAGTACCATGGTGAAAACCTAGCAAATAGGCGCCATGTGTAGTTAGTCATTATTGTGACATCTATTGTCACTCTATCTACCTTTGTCCCTAATAAACATACTCTTTTCTGACATTCGTCATAACACTTCACATCATGACATTTTTGTCCATGGCTGACAATGGTTGAAAGCAAGTCTTGCATACTTTCCACTATCCATGTTATTCATGCCTTTTCTTTACATTCCATTTTTCCTGGCTCATTCTCAACTTGACTAGGGGAAAATTTTTATCATGAGACTATAGTGGGTACCGCACGTGATTCTAAAAATCATAAAATGTCCTTAAAAAGACCTAAAAATCATAAAATTTCAAAAAAAGACCTAAAAATCATAAAATGTCCTAAAAAAAGACCTAAAAATCATAAAATGTCCTAAAAAAGAACTAAAAATCATAAAATGTCCTTAAAAAAGACCTAAAAATCAAAAAATGTCCCTAAAAAAGTCCTAAAATTTGAAAAACGTGCTGAAAAAGACCTAAAAATAAAAAAACGTCTTGAATAAAACACAAAAATTCCAAAAAAGTAGTCATGTCAGTCAACATAGTCATGTTAGTTCAAGTCTTGATTAGACTTTGTCATCATCAAACTACGTTGTCTCTGTGCATTTGCTATGTAGGCAAGGCTCATATTTGGGCCCCCGAGACATTAGGTCAGTCCTATTACATTTTTCAAAATAAATCATGACTCAATCTTTGGTCAACAAGACAAAGTCATTGGTTAAATTGAACTACGAGGTCTTTGAGTGAATGATGTAGGCAAGGCCATCTGTTGATGATCCCTCGAGGCCACACTACGTCAGTCCATTAGGGTTCATTGCATGATTTTCTCACACACATGAAATAGCATTTAAATTTATCATGGTCTTTATCCAAATTCAAATGAACAATCTACCCAAGCAAATTTTTACAATTTTTCAATCAAGCACGACAACCATCTTGGCATATCAAAATCAGTCTAACTCAGTCAAACTTAGTCAAACCAATCAAATCTTGCTTATTCTTTAGATGTGTCATTTTCAAGGATAGCCCCATCACTTATTCATGTCCTAGGATGTGTCCTTCTTAGGCATCGTCACAGTCATCTAACATTTTGAGAATTCTCACAACATTCAAGATATGCTCCTCTTGGCATCGACATTATTCAAGATGTGTCCTTCTTGAATCTAGCATCTGGGCATCAACATCATTCAGGATGTGTCCTTCCTGAATCTTGAAATCAACTTGGCATTTTGGCATCGACATTATTCAGGATGTGTCCTTCCTAAATTTGACATTGTGGCATCAACATCATTTGGGATGTGTCCTTCCCAAACTTGGCATCAATCTAGCATCTCGACATCAACATTGTTCAGGATGTGTCCTTCCTAAACTTGACAGTAATTTGACATCTTGACATCGACCTCGTTCGAGATGTGTCTTTCCCAAATTTGGTATCACTCAATCATCAACATCATTTATAATGTTTCCTTTCTAAATCTGACATCTCGACATCATTTAGGATGTGTCCTTCCCAAACTTGACACTAATCTAGCATCTGGACATCATCAACTCTAGCACTTTGACACCAAGACATTCAACATTTTCAACAAACTTGACATCTAGACACTTGGCAAGCACTTGGCATTTAATTTTACGATGTTTATTGTGTATTTTGACAATCATGTTGCTAGTTCCTTGAGGATTTCCTAACAATAGGATTTAGAGGAGTAATGAAGTTTCATGATGTTTTTATTGTCTTCACTGTTTGTGGTTGATTATGACAAAATGACTGGGGAAAATATGCTTGTAGTATGAGTCATGATCATCTTGGTCTATGACTATTTATGTCAAGTGATGGTATGACCTTTTACACCTTGATTTACATCATATCATGGTGTTTGTTGGACATCACAATAATCTTCCCAATGATGATTAAGAGCAACAATTGATAGTCCTATGGAAATGTGTTGAAGGCTTTTTCATCTTACTAACATCCATCTCCTTCTCTCTGGTCACCTCGTCCTTCTTTTGTCTCTTGATAATATCCTATGACATACAAAAATATATTCACATACATACTCATAGAGACATTGCATTATATTAGATTCAAATCATAAAATATCCCAATTGCATACATAGATTTTCATAGCATATCATGGCATATCATCACGAAAATCACGTCATATAATCCATATACAATATTTTCATGCATCAGTGCATCCATAATCATGGGAAGGAAATGAAAACAAATGAAAAACATAAATATTATCATCATCAATATCATCCATGGCATCATCAGAGCATATAATCATAATTAGAACATAACATTTCATCATAAATACATCCATGACATATACATGCATATAACATCATCATAGGAATCATAAAATGCATCAAATAAATATCACATAGGTGTTATAGCTGCATAATCACAACATGTCATCTAGATCATCATCATCACATAACATATAACAAAGAGGCCACATCAAAACTGCATCGCATATATATAATCTCAAAAATCAATGTCACAAGATAGAGTCAAAGAGATATCCCAAAAAAAGAGCTCACACACTCAATAGTCAATAATGTCATAATACATGAAATGTCAATATCTTAGGAGGTACTCTCCTCATCTCCTTAAGGAGAAGATCTGGGGGATCAGTGCTCTACCAAGGGAACCAAGGACATCATGGTTACCATCACCTGTCCTTGCATGGCTAAGGTATCTTTCACTATAACCTTTGTCTGAGCTATTTGACCCGTGTCTGTAACCTGGGCAACTGAGGTGCCTGTCACTAGTGGCCAACTCTACACTGACCTCTGCCCTAACCCAATAGACCCATAGTTGTGGCTCGAATGATGACTTGAGGCGTGCCTGCATGAGTGGTGAGACTTTCACCTTGATGTGTGCCTTGAGGACATAGACCCTCCCACACTAGTGTGGCTCCTGCTATTACTCCCACTCCCTGAGATGTGGTCATTGCTTGCCCTTGTCTATGAGTGTGACAATGTAGGATCTTGTTGCTCGAGAGGCACTTCCTACTCATAGAGGGTCTTGTACTAGCCATACCAAGTGCTCACCCAAGAAAACTCACAGGCCATATCTCTTGAAGGCCCTGCACATAGCTCAGCAAAATCTACACACCACTATGTTGCCTCCTACCTCCAGATCTCAACCTGATCCCGCTCGACCCTCACTAGCTCAAGCTCAAATTATAAAGCCCTGACCTATGTAGTGCTCTTATCAAGTATCCTCTGAAGGTTGGCAACCTACTAATCTATGGTGGCATCTGCTAATAGTACTGGCCCTATCAGTATCCCATCATCCCCCTCCACCATGCTCAATTGCAGTAGGCACTTTGCCTCATCAATGGCATCATTCTCATCATCATCATCATCTGCTATGTCCTCCTCTCCCTCAATCTCTACCTCTCTCTCCTCCATCATTCTCTCCTCTCCTCCAATCTACACCTCTCTCTCCTCCATCACTCTCTCCTCTCCAATCTCTGCCTCTCTCTCCTCCATCACTCTCTCCTCTCCTCTAATATCCACCTCTCTCTCCTCCATCACTCTCTCCTCTCCTCCAATCTCCACCTCTACATGCTCCATCACCCTCTCCTCCCCTCCAATCTCTACCTCTACATGCTCCATCACCCTCTCCTCCCCTCTGAACTCCACCTCTGCATGCTCTACCTCCCTCTCCCCCTCCTCCTTGGCTGCCTCTAGAATAGGGTCTAGTGGTGCTCTAGCCACTCACTTCCTCACTCACCTCTCATTTCTCCCTCTATCTCCTCCTCTCCTCTGCCTCACTTGGCTCCCTTGCTATCACCATCATCCCCATATCTCCCTCCACCCCTACCTCTAGCCCTATCCCCATCTCTCCCTTGGCCTTTTCCTCTCCCTCTGTCACCAACTCTGCCCCCTCATCTAGCTCACAACACATGTGGAATAATGGATCTCTGGTCCACTGGTGCAGGTCCATCTGGATCTATGAGGGGAATGGGCCTATACATCTGCCACCATAAATCAAAATTTGTAGTGGTCCCAAGATATGCAATGCCTCCTCTCCATTCCCACTATTGTGCCACCAACCCATCTATCTGCTAAGTCGCAAAGGCCACAGATATGGGTGGTCCCCATGATAACTCCTGAGATGACCTCATGTACTATGTTGTCCTGATCAAAATACCTTGCTACTCACCAAATTGTTTGAGAACCCGCTTCAACAAATGTATCTCTACAATCAACTATGTTTGCACTATCTAGCCAATCAAATATCAATACCACCAGCAGAAACTGAGATGATCTACCTCATCCTCCCACTACCCACAATCCCTATACAGTCTCCAGATAAATATAGTTATAGTGTATATCCTATGTCTCCACCAACCTGTCTCACCATAGTTGCTCTGCTATAATGCACTGACATGGTAATATACATATGGCATACCATCTTCCAACTATGGCCTCTCAATTGGTGGGAAAAAAATGGCAACGTGCTTCCATGCCCAGATCATAAGAAGGGTCGTCCCATAAGAAATTCTCTGTGCCCTCTCGTACACAACCTCATGCAACTAATGGTATAGCATCCCTAATAAACAAGGTCCCCAAGCATAAACCATCTTGTCTCACCTCATGCCAACAAGTACATCCCCCTAACCAATGGGAAACCTGTGTCCTCGGTGATCTAGAATAACTATGCTAGCAATCAATGTCACTAATAGGGCATCAAATTGTCTATAGTTCTCTACCATGAACTCCCACTGGATCTCATACCCCTCAATACCCAACCCGGAACCCTGATCATGATAGTAGCTAATGAATGTCTGATATCCATGCCGTGGGTTGTAAGCATTCCTCTCTCCTCGGATCAGTAGGTGTAGAATTCGATAAATGTCCTCGAGCGTAATTGTAGCCTCCCCGGTTGACTAGTGGAATGAGCAAGTCTTGGAGTGCCACCTCTCACATAATGTTGTCAAGAGTCCCCTATTTTCCCACACAACGGGCATATAGGTTACATAGTAGAGACCCAGTCACATCAATCACCATCGCTCTCTATCTGTCAATTTGTCTCTGAATGCATAAGTCAATGGTCTACTCTCCCGCATATAAATAGGAACTAACTATCTCTACACATGTCAAAGAACGTGTCAAAATCTTCTCAAAACTTGTCATTATCACCTATTCTAAGCCAAAGGAATTTAAAATTTGAAACAACACTAAGCTACCATCAGTCAAATTCAAAAACAAATACATCACATTTTCTACAATTGCATCACAATTAGTCATTTGCATCATTTCATACTGCATTTACATAGCTATCTAACAATTGTGTCATTCCACTCTACAATTACATCTCAAAACTCCACTTGCATCGCGATGTCATACACATGTGTCATTTACTTCAAATGTGTTGTTCACGTCCTCAAATGTGTCATGATAATTTGAATGTGGCTTTAGAACCATCAAATGCAGCTTAAATTGGTGGTTGTGTCACTCAAGCAATTGTGTTGCAACTTTTGACCCTAACCTAATAGCCCTTCACGTTTGTGTTGCGACGCATCAAATGCATTGAATGCAAAAGCGATTGTGGTTTATGCGAACACAAATGTGTTGCAACACATGTGTTCCTAGCCCTAGAAACCCCAAAAAGGCATGAAAACCAATAAATTGAAAAAGTGGGCTAAGGGTACATACCATTGGCTCCACGCCCTCTGGTCATTTGTAGGTCTTGACAATGTACCTGCAGTGCTCTATGATCGGGATCACCATCTTCTCTGCTGCTAACCTCGCTCTGAGCTCTCTAAAATTACTATAGTAAATTTGAAAATGAAATGAGTTTTACCCCCAATTTCAATCTATTTATAGGGTAAAAGTGGGATTTTTCACAACTGTTATTACTAGAGGCTCTTTTCACCACCTTTGACTACCCTTTTGGATACCTTAAACACATCCAAATTCGAAACCATCTTGCCATTATTTTTCTGGTCTTTAAATTAACTTGTCGAGACACTTTCCAAATTTTTTTGTCACCAGGCCAAAATTTAAAAAATTTCCCAAGGGGGCATCGATTTTCGGTACCTTCGTTGGGGCATGACTTTGACTTATTTTTCTTTGTCACAATGAGATAGGCTGCATTATGACAAAGAGGGGAAAAATGTAGACACTAAAAATTGACCTAGGCCTACAAGCTCTATTTTTCACCACATTCGTCCTAGCATAATTAAAATATTTAATTATATTATTCGATCCATTTTCATCTATTAATTAAATAATTTTTAATTATTTAATTAATTCATGTCTCTTTATTCTTCCTAATTATTTAAATAAATAAATTTTATTTACTTATTTAAATGCATCGCTAATTATCTAATGTCTCCTTATAATTAAATAAATTTCTTAATTTATTTAATTATTTTTGTCCACTAATTTTTCTAGATTATTTAAATAAATAAATCTTGTTTATTTATTTAAATATGTCAATAATTTACATATTCCTCTTCTAATTAAATAAATTCTTTAATTTATTTAATTATGGCCATATTTCACTCCCCTCATTTTAAATAAAAAAAAATGATTACTTATTTGAAATGGTCAAAATCTCTTATTTTGGCAAAAAATGGGCATTTATTGCCTACTGTCATTTGATTCTCCACTTTTGAATTAAAATGATTTTTTAATTCAAGAGATTCCTTTTCCATGCAAAAGTCAAATGATCATTACTGTAGACACCGAAAAATATCCTAAGTCCGTGAGCATCATTTTTCTTGGTCATTGTCCTTCGATAATTGAATAATTTTAATTATTGAATTAAGTTTGACCACATTTCTCTATTAATTAAATAATTTTTAATTATTTAGTTAATTCATCTTCTCATCTTTATTCTATCTTGATCAATTAAAATTATTTAATTGTGTCACTAATATATCATTTTCTTCAATAATTAAATAAATCATTTTTTATTTAATTATTTATCTTTCATCTATAGTTAGATAATAATAATAATCATTATTTGACCTTTTATTCTTCTATAATTAAATAATTGTCAAAATTATTTAATTGTGTTTCATTCCTCTCTTTTGGATAAATAATTCAAATTAATTATCCACATGTGTCTAATTTCCACCTCCCCATTTAATTAAATTGATTAATTTAATTAAATGCTTCTCTTGTCATTTTATCTAAATAAATAATTTGGATAAATTATTTATTTGCCACTTGTCATTTTCCTCCATTTTGAATAAATAATTTAAAATAAATTATTTATGCACCTCCACTTGGTCAAAGATGCTCTGTCATAATCCCCTATCATAACATTCATTTCTATCATAGCCTACATGTCTTTCATGTCTATCATAACTGTTAGGTGTCATAACCATCAACATCATAGTTCCTCCAAGAATAGCATATTCTTGGTGCATCAATTCTGGACCATTGATCTTGGAATCCTTTTAGAGGATTAATCTCAGCTGTCCATTCAAAAGGTTGTCCATAAAAGCAACCTTCCTTCTCCATTTTCATTTTAATAGCTATTCTTCTCCAACTTTCTACTTACAATTTGCAGGTATTTGCACAAGTTAGACTACAAATCTGAGGGCATATTTGCAAAGGAGAAATAGGAGAGCAAGAGAAGTGATTCAAGTTCAATGGGGAGTGCTTTATTTAATTGTTTTCATTTTGCTCCTTTCATATGATTGTTTTCTCTTGTTTGGATGAGGTTAATAGTTTAGAAGTGTTGGTTGTCACTTTATCTATGCTATTTGATTCTCTGACCCCATCTCACAGTTACTAATTTGATTCTCTGGCCTTTTTTTAGCCATCTTGTCCTTATCTCAACTTTCAATCTGGTCTATTTGTTTACCTTTCGATCTTGTCCGTTCATTCAAAATTACCTTTTCTTATAAAATGACAATTTTGAATTCATTTTTTCTCTCCTTAAGCTTTCACGTGAATTTTTGTCTTCATTTTTACAGTCATTTCCCTACATACTTAGAGCTTCTCTTAACCATTTAAGGTCATTTACATAGAAAATCCTTCAACACTTGCTTAGGACATGACATTTTCATAGTTTTCTTGAAGAATCTAAGGGAAAACTTCAATTTGTAGTAAGCTAGAAGGTATAATGGAGGTGAATCATGGAGTTTGAGGACATTTGGGTAACTTCTTCCCTTTGTTTTTCATATTTTTATCCTATGTTCTCTATTATTGCTTTGGGATTTTGGTTTTACTGCTATTAATCTATTAACCCATATATTTCTAGAGATACAAGGACGCCAATGTGTAAGGATGTGTTATGTAATTTTCGAAGGGATGAATCATAATTTTTAGTAAAAGTGAGAGTATGAGGAGAGGTGATGTGTCCCACCATGGCTTGGAATTGATCTACATGTAGGTCTATAGGCACTGTATCAGTAGCAAGCACTTTATCTAGTATAGCTTTATGCTCAAGAGATAGGTGTAGCAACTCAAGTATAGAAATTTGCATGGGAGTTTTTGCTAAATGTTCTATGAGATTATATTGCAAAGTTGGTGTGGCGGGTTTTGCATTAGGATCTCTAAGGGTGATTGTGCCTTTGCAGGTAGTAACCTTACAATCAAGTTCTTTTCCTTTTATAATGAAAGTGTTTACATGATTATCAACCTCACTGATGTTGTGTATGGTATAGTTATACTTAGCAGTAGTATAGTTTACACCATCACTAGATTCAAGAGCCTTTCCTTTATCCTTGTCATGCTTAGGAAAATGGTTTTTAAACACCTAACAATTAGAGTTACTACAAGGAGTGTGTTTGTCAACTCCTATCTTACCCTCATCAATAAGGTCTTGTATTAAATGTCAAATTTTATTGCAACTATTAGTCTTATGTCCTTTATGTCTATGATAGTCACAAAAGTGATCCTCATTCCACCATGGGGGTTTGACTTGTGGATTATATTCCTTTATTTCAGGTAGCGTTATAATATTATTTTTAAGTTCTTTTAATGCAGATTCAAGTGATTGTCCCAATGGTGTAAAATTTTGTTTAGGGAAACTTCTCTATTCTTGTTTTGCTTTATTTGAAGATGGACCTTTGAGATTGAAGATAGGTGATGATGTTTTAGTTTTTTTTGCATCAACAACTCTATCATTGACTACATTCTTGTTCTTTTCCCAAAAATGTGTCTTGTTGTTTGAGTTTGATTTTTGATCTTTATCATTATTAAGTTTAATAGTTTCATCATTGATGAGGGTTTGTTCGATTCAAAATCCCATGTCTATGGCTTCATCAAAGGAATCTAAACATTTGAGGTGAAGTTCCCTTCCAATTTCTTTGTTCAAATTTTGACAAAAGAGGTCAACCAATTCTTTGTCTAGAATCGTATAAGGTATTATTTTTGTTAAATGTCTCCATCATTGTAAAAATGACACAAAATATTCACCTTGTTTTTGTTTGGCTTTGAAAAGTTTTGTCATGGTCACTTTAAGGTCATAATTGAAACTATAATTGGAGGAAAATTTATCAGCCAATTCTTGAAAGGATTTGAGTGTCAGGAGTAATCATGAAAACCATTCCATAGCCTCTCCTCCTAGACTGCGAGGGAATAATATCATAAGGTATGTTTCATCAACTGCAAATTCCATGGTAGTGGAAAAAAATTGTCTTAAGTGGTCCTTAGGATCTCCTTTTCCATTATATTTGTCAAGTTTTTGTATATCCCAGTGGTTAGGAAAAGGTGGCATTGGTATGCTTGGATCAAAGGGATAAGGACATATTTCTTCAATGGAGAACTTGTGAGATGATGTTTTACTATTCTTGAGAGTATCCAATCCTTGTCTTAATGTTCTAAGCTCATCCAAAATAAGATCATTTGTAGGTGCAGGTTTTGATGTCTTTAAAGATCTCTTGTAACCAGGCTGTAGATAAAAGGGTTTATTCAATATTTGATTCTACCATCTTTTTTTGTTTTGGGATGCTTAGATTCACTAGATTTAGGTTGATCATTCATTGTGAGTATTGATATGTCAAAATCAAGAGGCATTTTGATTCCTTCGTCAGCAAGGGCCTTGAAGTATTGTTGTGGGTTACATTTGACTACCTTCATAAGAAGTTTAGTGAATCTATTATCATTAAGAGCTTCATGTATAGTGTATTGGGTTATTTCTTCATCCTCAATTTCACTTGTTTCACTAGTTGAAACACTAATGGGATCTTCCCCATCAAAGTCTCTTCCCTAAGGGCTCCCTTCCTCTTGAAACATTTTTTCTCTTGTTCTAGGGGTCATAGGTGATTGTTCTGATTTTCAACCCAAGTTAATGTATGAGATCTAAGACTAGGATGCAATGAAAAGGATATGGTTCTAAGATGGGATATGAAAATGGTATGGTATTATATGACAATCTAAGAATGCAAGAGCTCAAAGGAAACTCTAGGTCCAAAGTTGGTTATGATGTAAAGGCTTTACTTGTGTTATGATGGATAGACACAAGGACCAATGATCAAAAGAGGGTATGTAGGAGATGATGGAATCCAAAAGGACTATCCTACTCAAAGATAATTGTATGTTCCCTAACTCAAGGATGATGAACCTCAAGTGATGTGGGTGATAGATAGCCAATGGTTTGATTTCAAGACCTAGGAAGAGTAGCATAAGTGCAAGCTAAAGGTTTTGTTTGAGAAATAATGGATATGCAAAGGTGGATGTTATGCAAGGACTAGGTGGAATGCAAGGATTGAAAGATCAAAATTGAAGGTTGATGGCCCCAAGATATCTAAGTGATAGGTTCATTTTGGATGTTTTTGTTGTTTGACATTTTACGGCTTTGCAAGGTTTAAGGTGTTGCAAATTACTAGGTGTGATGTTTGTTTGAGGTCTATTTTTGAACACACACAAAAGACATAGCAAACAAAATGTTTGATTTTAACAATACAAGAGAAAATACTAAGGTTGGCAAGGACTATATTCACTGGATTCCACATGGGTTTCCCCAACCACACTTATTCAGATTAGCGGGTGAGTTAGAAGCTTGGCCACACTAGCTCCCCTCTATGACATTCACTTCTCGGGTCAACCAAGCTTTGAGCCCTCATGAATCTCCCATGAAAGACTCTTCACCTCTACTAAGAACTGTGAGAATGTGGATTCCTTGGCAATGACTGTTGCTATACCAACAAATAGAAGGGTTTTTGGAAAACTACACAACTAGGTTCTGGTGAATACTTAGGGACATGGCACCTCACGAGCATATACCAAGCCACTTAAGGAGTTAACCACTCTACTAGGGGCTTTTATACCTTTAAAATAAAAAGATAGGTACCCATTTTTGAATGGAACTGTATGGCTAAGGCCTACATACCATGAGGACTTGAAAATTTAGTCTGATCCTTTTATATACTAGCCCAAGCGAAAAAACCGGTTGGAGTCATTCCCACTTGTGAGGCAAGCCCCTATAAGGTATAAAGACAAAAATAGATGGGTTTTGTTTCTGATCACCAAGTTTGCACAAGGTGAGAGCATACTCCCTACCATCTTAAACATAGCAAACAATGTTCATTGATCTCCTAGTTAAATCTATGTGAGAGAAGACAATTGTTCATTTTAAAAAACCAATTGAAATGTTTTCTAATCTAAAAGACAATTAGTTTCAAAATCATGTCTTCAACAAATGTCTTGCATCAAAATATCATTAGCAATTTCATGTCTCCTTTCTTCAACAAGCATATGTTTTGATTTTCAATTATATGCCAAACGAACCTGCAAAAGAAACCAAATTAACAAAAAATAGTTCCAAAATAAAACTAAAATAAAAAGAAAATTAACATTTACCCTAGAATATAGTCTAAAACCATAAATTCTAAATGATTAAGTCTAAAAATTAAATCTAAAATTATGGATCTAGATTAAAAGACTAAATCTACATTAGAGATTAGATCTAAATTAAAGTTAAAAGTTAAATTTAAAGCTCAATCTAATTTAAACTAAAAGATAAATTAAAATTAAAAGCTAAACTAAAAGTTAAAATTTAAATTAAAATCTAAAAAGTTAACTAAATTAAAATTAATTCTAATTAAAATCTCTAATCTAAATTAAATTAAATTTAAATCTAATCAAAATATAAATTAAAATTAACTAAAATCTAATTTAATTCTAAATTAAAATCTAATTTAAATCTAATTTAATTCTAATTAAGATTAAAGTTGATTTAAATGAAAATTAAATCTAAGTTAATTTTTAAATTAAAAACTAAATTAAATCTAAAGTTAAAGTTAAATCTAAACTATGAGAATCTAAAATCCTAAATTAACTAGATGAAAACCTCCATTCAATCCTACAGAAAAAATGAAAAATCCAACCAAGACAGGTTTAATTGACCTAGTAGCTGCAAAATCGTATCAGAATCACATCAGAAATAAAAAGAAATTGCATGTGCATGTAATCAATAGTGCTTTGTCAATCTGCCTAGATAATCTGAAGCAAACACAAAGCTAGAATTTTCCACTAGTGTAAATGCATAAGCTTTATGGGAGCATGTGAGTGAAAAGTAATATCATGAAGAGTAATCAAATTAGATATACTATGCAAAGAAAGAACAATCCGAGTGATGAGAACTGCAAGAATGCAGTACAACATTCATATATCTTTATTTGTTGGTTGTGTGAAGGTTAGACGCAGGAAACTCCAAATGCTCTCTTGTCTAGCAAAATCCATGATGAGAAAGGAAACTCCAAGGTGCGTGAAGGTGTACATGCACTCCTTTACCTAATAAGAAACCTTTGTTTGCACGGTTGAGGAGCCAGTGAATATGCTAACAAGACAGAGGCAAAACCTGCTTTCAAACAATTGTTAGAATCTGCATGCAAAGAAAAGTATGGAGGTAAAACAATGTTGTTGAGATTTCAAGGTGTCTTAATGACTTATTTTACTTGATACTAAGATTGTAGCACCCATATTAACACGCTAAATATCATCATAATGTATGTACAAGTCTGAAATAGCATATACCACCATTATCCAAAAATGATGACCAAGACTATGAAACTAAAATACCATGATGCCTCAAAAATTCAATCAACATGTTGCAAATGTATAAGACTCAACAAAATGTACGAACCATATATATATGTTGCATGGTATCAATAACGTAGAGGAATGTGATTGAAATGTTGTTTTCTTGCAAACAAAAGTATTAAACCCACCAACAAAAACTTCAATCAAGCAAAAATGAACCATGGTTAGACTATAAATCTATCCCATCGGGTGTGCCAAATGTGAGAGCCATAAAATGAATGGTTCTATGAATAAGAATCACCATTTCATTCCCACAACAATAGAACCATTCTAGTTAAAAGAAAAACCAAAGATGCAAACTTCTAAACTACATAAACAACAAAAATGTTTTTAAAAGATATCAGTATCCATTGGCATCCTAACACCAAGGTCTTGTTCATGCACTTTTTCTTTCAGATTTGGCAAGCATAGGTGCATCAAGAGGTAGTTGGTGAATGGATTAATGCAAATATGTGAAGATATATGTATATGCAAAATTTGTGAGTGCACAAATAAGAGGGAAATCCCATTTAAATAGGCATCTTTGGGGAGGGAGAGGTGTTGAGAAGGAAATGTGCGATTAAAGATGTGAGTTGAAGAATGCTAATTTATCCCACATTACTTGATTAAGTAAAATTCATTTGAATGCAAATGATAAAGAGGGGAGATAAATGCATGGTGAAAGGTTTATGAATAATGAGATTAAATAAAATGATTAAATGGATTTAAATGTGAATAAAGATGATTAATAATGATTTAATGGAATATGGATATGTAAATGATTGTTGTGACATGATTTTAATGATTAATGATGATTTATGCAAATGATTTATACAATAAAAATGATTAATAAGAATGATTTATGTCGTGAATGACTACGAATGAATGGTGAAATGATATATGAATGATCATGATTTATGCAAATGCAAAATGAGAATGACTGGATGAACAATTATTTAATATTTTAATGGTCTAATGATTTAATGAAATGCAATATGAAGTGAATGGTTCATACAAATGAAGTGATTTAATGTAAATATTATGATAATTATTTTATTATGAAACGATAGTTGATGACTATGATAACGGATTTATTATGAAAAGGATATGGACAATAATGAACGATTATGCTTTATTATGAAAATAGATGTGAACGATAATGCAAATGGACATGAACATTTCTGAAACAAATATTAATGTTTAATAATTAATGGTTTAATGATTTGATGAAATTCCTAAATAGAGGAAAATATTGAAGGAATTGATTAAGTAAATAATAATATCTATTTAATCAATAGACGAATGTTGTTACGATTGTGAGAAAAAATTCAAGTGTCTACAATAGCCAAGGTTAAATTTTTATGTTTTTTTATTGAAAAATAAAATGTATAGGAGCCTTTACATAGTATTTTGATTTTCTTACAAAATATCAGATTTCACTCAAACTACAAAAAATCAAATGTAATAGGGAGCTTTTCTATTTTGTTTTCTAAAACTGCACATGATGTAAACATCATTAAGGTAATGTTTCTATCAATTACCTTAGATTTTGTTATTGTTTTTAAAATGCAGTTTGGGTGTTTGAGTCTTCACTGGACTTTCTGTTTTGAGTTGAGTTCACTTGGGTGAATTTGGAAAAGATGAGGCAAATTGAACTTTTAATTTTTAGTTTTGAATTGTTTGGATCTAATTTTGTGGATTTTTTGGATCAGCCTCTTAGAAATGGAAAGTTGCCACTTTTCTCATTTAATTTGGAGTAGATTGAGGCACTATTTTCAGGATTTTCTGAGGAGCTCGAAAATGGTTGAGTTGCTACTTTGGAGGTGCAATTGAGCTGATTTTTGCTATTTTCACTATTGAGACACTTGGAAGATATAAGTTTGGAGAAAATTTTGATTTTGGGAGTTCAGATTGATTATTTCTTGCTCTCCTACTTAGTCAAAGAGTCTTGTGAACTTTTTAGAACTTTTACTTAGATTCTGGATTCGAGAATCCTTCATTCCAATAAAACAAAAGGATTTCCTTTCTCATTTTCCTTGTCAAAAATTTGCAGTCACAATTCAATGTTAACTATGATTCAAATGCAAAATCCTCTTTATGTTTTTCCATTATAAGTTTGTTTGCAAGGGTTTCATGTGATTCAATTTTCTTTATGTGTTTTGTTTGATGAACCTCCATGCAAATCACTATTGGATTATGTGTTTCTAGGGTGGGATTGTGAGAATCAAATTTTTATTTAATAGATTGTTGAGAGTAGAAATTTGTCAGAATCTTCATATTGTTGGTGAACCATCATAGGTTTAGGATCTTTGTTTTTCAGTTTTTCCTTTTAAACCTTTCCTCTAGAGGTCTTCTAGATTAGGTGGTTTACTGGGGGAACCAACCCAATCTATAGATTCGCTCTCACTCATAGATTTACCCACAAATATGAGAGTGTTTCCATGTTGCAACATGATAGGAAAGTCTAACTTGGCTAAGGCTACAATCCTAATTGCCAACAACCATTAGGTCAATTGATGTGGACTTAGATATGCATTGATGATGGCAAGAGGATATGAGATCATTTTATTTAGATGGTCTCTCCTATAAACAAATTTTGGACTTGAAAAATAAAAAAATCCTATTGTGCACCTCTTTTTTTCAACCTTGTCACTAACCTACCCATTCCTGCAAATAAACCTATAATATCGATGAGGTGGTGCATACGTCATAAATGAATACAAATTTTTGGGAGTGATGGTGGATGGTATTTGACCATCGACCACATGCTAATTTGTAGGTCCCTTTATACTTTTTGAGGAAATTATATTCAAAGTTTTTTTTAGGGAAAAAACCCAATTATTTTGACTTTAAATCATTTTTGGGTGTTGGTGACAACATGAAACAATAGAGGTTAGGGGCACGGGTTGATCCCCAACACCCCATGCATGCCCAAGGATGATCCCACAATAGTGGTTTACAATTTTTTGCCAAACTGGACACTGGAATATTTTTTTTTAACTAAATCTTCACTTTCTAGCACCTATAGTGGCTAAATCATGAGGAATTTGAAGATGATGCAAACTAGAGTTTCATGACATTTTTTTGTAGATTCTAAATATATTTTTTTCAAACATTTTGGAATTAGATTGCACTTCTTTTGCCCTCTCCCTTGAAAACCATTTTTTTCATAAAACAACATTTTTAAAAAGTGGCACTCACTGAATAAAGCATAAATTTTTTCCATGAAGGATAACATTCTATTTCATTCAAATTTGGATTTGTAACTCCAATATCTAATGCTTCTATTTTGTTAGATAGTTTTTTATTGAATATTTTTTCTTTAATCAAGTTTCGAAGTCATAGTGAAAAAATAGCCCTCAAAATTTATCAGTTACATCTTGCCAAAAATGCTAGAGAATTGGGTGAACATCCAGAGGGATACCAAGATAGATAAAGGGAAGCTTCCCCACCTGAAACCTTAAGATCTTGGCAATACACTGCTAGATAAGCATTGGGGTATTAAAGAAATAAATGCAAGACTTAGTTTCATTAATGCTTTGACCAAAGGCAGCCAAGTAACAATCCAAGGTCTATCGTCCAAATAAATTTCTTCATCCACCTTAGCAACACCCATCAAAGCTGAATCAACCACAAATTGAAGATGGGTTTGAGGAGGGAGATAATTACTCCATTTTCATCCCTGAATGCACCTATCCATATCTTGGGACTTAATGAACCTTCCCAATCTTTCAAACATCAAGATGAATAAATATGCAGATAAAGGATCCCCTTTCCAAAGACCTCTAGAAGCACCAAATAGATCAAAGGACTCCCCATTTATAAGAATAGTAAAAGGAGGGCATCATCACATAGCTCATGACCCAATCAATCCACTCACTACTGAACCCAAAGGCTCCTAGAATTTTTCTCAAAAAACCCCATTTAACTCTATCATAAGCCTTATCCATGTCCAACTTTATAAACATAGCCTTTTCCTTCAAAGAGGCCATGGAATGAATCCTCTTAGCTGCAATAACAACTCCATCCAAAATTTGTGTACTCATGACAAAGAACCCTTTTCCCTCTGAGATCAACTTATCCATCCATGGCTTCAGATGCTCAAAAATTAACTTTGTAATGATTTTATACACTACATTACACAAAGCAATTGATCAAAAAAGATCAAGAGAATTTGTACCCTTGCATTTTCAAATAAGAGAAAGAAATGTGGCATTCATGGCCTTGAAAATTTGTGTATTCCTTAAAGACTCTTACACAACCTTCAACAGATCAAGGTTGATCACTTCCCAAAATTCCTAAAAAAACTCCACTAGAAACCCATCTAGACTAGGAGCCTTTCCTTTTTTTAGCTAAAACACCACATCCTCCAACTCCTTTAAAAAAATGGGCTTAAGAAGAGAGACATTCATATCCATAGTCACCAGAGGGGGGATACAAGCTAAGATAGAAGTCTCCTCCTCACTTATAAGTAGGGTATCATTAGAAAAGAGATTAGAGAAAAAATAGACTGCCTCACTAGAAATATCCAAAGAGGAAGAAAGAATAGAGCCCTTAGGAGAGCAAAGAGAAGAGATAATGTTACTCTATCTGCAGGCCTTCGCCAAGTTATGAAAGAAGTATTCCTATCCCCTTCCTAAAGCCAGTTGAGACGAGCCTTTTGTTTCCAAAAAATTTCCTCACAAAGCTCCCATTCCTCTAGGTCTTTAACTGCACTATCCTCTAACCTGCTCAAATCCACATCAAGGCCCTAATCCAAAACCTGCCTGGTAATAGAATCCAAGTGCTCCTAAGCAGCCCTTTTCCTTAGAAACACATTTCCAAACTAATACTTATTCCAATGTTTTAATTTATACTTCACATATTGAAGCCTCTTCACAAAGGAATACATAGTCATACCAAAAGTAGGTCGTCCTTCAGTCCACCATCTAGAAACCAAATTAGGAACACTCTACTCCCTAAGCCACATAAGCTAAAATCTAAAAGTCTGTTTACTTTGACCATCAGCCAAATGAGAAGAGAATTTAATTGGCCAATGATCTAATCCACTCCAATCTAAAATTTTAGAGCTTGACAACCACTTTTCACCAACCCAAAAGCTGGAAACAAGAAACCTGTCTATCTTTCAGTAATGGCTTCATCTCCAAGCCTCCTACTATTCCAATTAAACATGTCATTCATAGGTTTGATATCCACAAGCCCAAGTCAAGCCAAATTCTCCCTAAGAATATCAAAGGAGGGGTCCAAACGAGGCACTCCTCCATTTCTCCTCAAGAGATGAAATTGCATTAAAGTCACTGAAACATAGATTTTAGGACCCAATGGACTCTCTAACTCTTATAGGGTTTTTCACCCAAAAGGAGAGAGATTAGATCCTAAAATACTTATGTGACATTCAAATTAGGACATATGTGATGTGATATGATGTAAATTAACTAAAATAAATGCAATTGACTTATTAAAATGATCTAAAATGAATGCAAAAGTGTAATTTAAGCTATGTTAGAAAACACATTGTGATATACAAACAACTATGAAATATGAAGAAAATGAAAGAAATATGCATAACAAAAGGTACAGGGTCAAATCTGAGTGCACCTAGATGTTGTGTGAGATTTTTAGAGTGTCAAGGATGCTGATGAATTTTTTTTATTTTTCATAGTGGGACTCATTTGACAAGGGTTGTGAATCAGTCATCCCCAAGATTTCTAGAAAATTAGAAGACAATACTGCTACTCTAGATCTTGCAAAGTAGTAAGTAATAGAATAGACAAGGAAATGAACTATTTGAATAAATTCATCAAATAAATGTGGTGATGGAATACCATGACAATCCATAGACAAGGTAGTGAACTATTTGAAAAGATGCCTCAAATAAATGTGGTCTCAAGGTGATGGAATGTCATGAAAATAAAATTTATTTTTATTTTCATGGCATTCCATCACCATGAGACCTCATTTTTTTGATGCATTTTTTCAAAGAGTTGACTTCCTTTTCTATGCTACCACATTTTTTTGTGTAGGAGCACAATTGAATAAAAGTTGTCAATTCAAGGTTTTGAGGAGTAGGCTTTAGGTTTTTAGGTATTTTGTCTAAAATAAGGTTAATGAGACCATTTTATTTTGTAATGTGTCATCTTTAGTTGATAGCTAGATGTTTAGAAGATCGAGTTTGAAAAAAGTGCAAAATATAGAAAAAAGATGTAAAGTTGCTAAAATGTTGCAAAATTGTATTTTCAGGGAAGGCAAATGGTCATGGCATTTCAAAAGGAAGTTTTAGGCATTAGGATAGTTAGTTTGGAGGGAAAAATCATAAATAAGGTGGAAACCATTGATGTAAGTTGGATTTTTGAAAATTTGGAAGATTGGAACATTAATAATACTTTGTTTTTCTCCACTTTTTTTTGTATTTTCTGAGTTTGTAGTGACTGTACAACCCATACAACTACATAATGTTCTAAATATGTTTTGAATTCATTTTAAGGCACGTTATCTAGCCACTTATTTAATTTTATTTGAGCATCCAACAATTGATTTGGTTTAAGTTTGAGAAAATTCTTTGTGACTGGTTTTATACCTTATTTTAAGGGTTTGTAGCCTTTAAAATGTAAACTCAACCCATTCCACTTTTTGTGGCTCTTGTAACTGTGGAATGGGACTACAACATCAATAAAAAAGTGAGGGAATGTTGATAAAGTGCAAGGGAGGCCTGAAAATGTGTTGGGCATGAAGCCTTAGAGTGGAAAATTATGTTTTCCAAGTGGAAAAGAGAGGTTTTGATATGGTAATGAATTAAATAGGTTGGGGTATTGTTGTTTCTTGTTGAATTGAGTATGTGCAGAGGTTTTTAGACTAGTTTGAGGTGGTGGAAACTTTGATTGAGGTTTGGAAATGTGATTTCCATTAAAACCCTTGATTTTTTGCTATAAAAGAGGGTTTTGAGTTTAGGTATATTGGAGGGTGGATGTCTGAGAAAAAATTGTGGAATCTTTGGTTTGGTAACCTGTAGAGAGCTTCCCAATTGAATTTTGAGTGAAAGGGAAAGTTTAAGGTAGAGTCCCTTTGTAAAAGTGACCTATTGAGTGGCTATGGTATGTTTTTGAGTACCTTGATGGGTGTTTGAAACCTTGAAGGTGTTGATTTGAAAGGACAACACCAAAGAGATATACCTGATTAGCCAATTAGGCTAAATTTTCAAAGCAATTATACTCCAAACTATCTTCCCATCCCAAATAACTATAGATAGTCATTTACCAGACCAAGAAACCTCCAAATCCACAATCTTTAACCTAATAACTATTCCTTTAAGCCCACTTTTACAAAACCCTCATTTTTAGCAAGTTTGGGGTGGGTTTATTGAAAATACTATTCCCACAACTCATAACACCTTGCCAAAGCATCAAGCATTCTTAAAAGAACCTGAACATGTTTAAAACTCCCTTATAAATTTCTTCCCAAAAGGATTTCAACCATTTCCATCCTTAAACCACTCAATTTCACCAAAACTCATCAAATTGCTAACTAGGGCATCACACCAAACCACTCAACTCACCTCCCCTACTCCAGAAACCATGCACATATGTTCCCTACCCCTAATTATTCCATTCCACCAAGTTACAGTAGGATATAATGGGTAGAATGGCTAAAAAGTCATTTTTACACACTCAACTACTTGCATTTGACCACTTTTTCCCCAAGCGAGAATTTTTCGCCATGAGAAAAGGCCTCTGAAATAGAAAAAATTAAGAGGGGTTATTTTATAGGGGACCGACATGATCCCATAGGCTTAGATGAGAAGTTTTTAAGTGTCACAATGTCCAAATACGAGCATGTTGAAGTTTGCAACCATTTTGCACTTTGGACTCTTAAGGGATTCTACTAGTTGAATGTAGCTTGGAGTGATTCCGCGTGTTTCGGTGCAAAAGAGGACCATTCCTAGCATAAGTGTACCCACCCAGATGCATTGGAATAGTCCATTTGGTTACACGAGTTGCAAAATGAAAGTTGCACCACTTTGCAACTTTCAACTACTTGCATTTGACCACTTTTTCCCCAAGAGATAATTCACCACCATGGAAAAAGGCCTCTGAGATAGAAAAAACCAAGAGAGGTTATTGTAGAGGGGCCCAATGCAATCTCATAGGCTTAAACAAGAAGTTTTTAAACATCACGATGTCATAATACAAACATGTTGAAGTTTGTAGCCATTTTGCTCTTTGGACTCTTAAGGGATTCTACTAATTGAATGTAGCTCAGAGAGATTCCCCATGTTTTGGTGTGAAAGAGGACTATGCCTAGCATAAATGTACCCACCTATATGCATCAAAATAGTTTGTTTCATCACACGAATTGCAGGATGAAAGTTGCACCACTTTGCAACTTTCAACTACTTGCATTTCACAACTTTTTCCGCAAGAAGGAATTTTCCACCATGGGAAAAGCCCTCTAAGATAGCAAAAACTAAGAGAGGTTATTGTAGAGGGGTCCAACTTAATCCCATAGGCTCACATGATAATTTTCTAAGCATCACCGTGTCTGAATACAAGCATGTTGAAGTTTGCAACCATTTTCCACTTTGGACTCTTAAAGGATTTTGTCAATTGAATGTAGCTCAAAGTGATTCTACTAGTTTCAGTGCAAAAGAGGACCATGCCTAGCATAAACATACCCACACGGATGCATCAGAACAGTCTGTTTGGTCACATGAGTTCCAGAATGAAAGTTGCACCACTTTGTAACTTTCAACTACTTGCATTTGACAACTTTTTCTGCAAGCGAGAATTTTCCACCATGGGAAAAGGCCTCCAAGATAGCAAAAACTGAGAGAGTTTATTGTAAAAGGGTTGAACGCGATCCCATAGGCTTAGATGAGAATTTTCTAAGTGTCACAGTTTTTGAATACTCCTTACATCATAAAATGGTCTAAATGACCTTATTGTTTGAACAAAAAGACCCAAATACCCCTAAACAACAAAAAAACCTCAATTTTCAACATTTGCATAAAATGCTCTTGGTGTCCCTCCACCAGTTAGTGCTTAGGGTGTCTTAATTTTTTTGTCATGAATAAGGTCCTTTGTGATGCAATGAAAGGGAGGTCCACAACTATCTAAACTCAAATTCACTTGAAGAAATTAAACTTCCAACCTTCAAACCCTAACAAGGGTGACTCTTCTCAATTTCATTGTTTAATCTTGTAGGTGTGCAACCTAGGTTTTCCTCTCACAACTTTGAAGAGACCACTCAAAGCCAAAAAAAACTACTATTCCAAGAACCCATTAGGTAAATTTTAAACATATCATAGAATCACATGTACTTACTTTGGAACCATACCATCAAACTAACCTTGAACACTCAAAAAGGGGCTCCAATTAGCCCAATTTAACAAAGGAACTCTCCTTCAATCTTTCTTCCCACTCAAAATACCATTGGAAAATCCTCAAACTACCTCCAAAACCAAAAATTCTTCAACCACTGATTCAAAACTCGCTTGCTAAGACCCTCTTTCATGAAACCCTCATTTTTTACCAAATAAGCAGGTGTTTATTCAAAAACCCATCTCCAAACCTCATTCAACCTCAAGATATTTTCAATCACTCTTATTTCACCCTACACAAACTTAATTCACCTTCATATTATGTTTTCCCCAAATTTCTCACATATTTCCTTCTTAAAACCTCTCAATTTCACCCATTTTCACTCTATTCAACTAGGGCTTCAAGCCCAAACATCCAAATGACCTACCATTCCTTTGCAAACCTTATATCACATCAAAATCCACCTGATAAAAATGAAACAACCAGTCCTAACCTTCTTCCAAACTATTGCTTTAATCTGCTACTTCAAGCTATGCATCCTAGGCCCAAATTCATGCTTTTTCCATAGGGGCAACATAGAAATTTCCACCAAATGTCTTTTCCACCCATTGTATTCTACTGTAACTTAGTGGAATGGGATAATTAGGTGTAGGGGGAATGTTTGCATGATTTTAGGAGCATGGGTGTCCATTTGGGGGTTTGGTCATGATGCGTAGTTGTCAAGAATGTGTGTTTTGAGTGAAATTTGGAGTTTAAGAGTAGGTAGTGATGGAAAACACTTGGGGCAGCACTTTGTAAGAGTTAACTAAGCAAGGGAAGACATATTTGAAGGTGTTCGAGGCATTGAAATAGTGAGGAAAGGTTTGGAGGTGAGGTTTTCAATAAACCCCCCTTGAAATTTGTCAAAAGTAAGGGTTTTGAGTTTTGGAGTGTTGGTGAGTGTTTCATTGGAAGATCATTGTTGATTCAGTGCTTATGTACCCTGGTCATGACTATCCAATAGTGTTTTTTGTTTGGAAGGAAGATTAAAGGGTAGTTGGTTTGTTGAGAGTTTTCCACCTTGCTTTGCATAACTTTGACATGTTTATCAACATAAAACTATAATTTTTTTTGAATTTCAATATATAATGATAATGCAATATGAAATATGTAGTGTGAGATAATGACAAATTCAATATGAAATATGTAGTGTGTCTATACAGTTACATACCAAAAATTCTTGATCTTTCATGGAGTGAATCTTGTGGGAAGAAATCCTAACACCATTTTAGACTTGGTTTGGATTAATTTCAATGGTTTTTGTGCAATTTAGAGACAAATTATAGAGGACCAGTCTGTATACCCTTTTTTAAGGGTTTTGAGTGAATCAAAATGACATTTTAAGCCATTCCACCCACTTTTTTGTTATGTAACTTGGAAGAATGGCTTACTAGGGCATGATTTAGGTGTGTACATGGTTCATTGGAGCAGGGAAGATGTTTGAAGGCTTTTTTTGTTGCTTCCCTAAAGGTTTTTGTGGAAATTTTTCTTCAAAATGGAGGTTTTGAACTAGGGTTTGGTGAAATATTGATGATATAGGTTGTTGAATGAACTTATAAGCATATGGAAACATAATTAAAGGTTTTTGAAGTAGTGGTTGGGCTAGAGAAGGTCTGGGATATAGTTTTTCAATAAACCCCCATGTAAATTGCCTAGAATGAGGGTTTCTTGTTTAGATGTCTTGGAAAGTGTGTCATTGAAAATAAATGGTGAAATTGGAGGTTTTTTTTATTGTTTGGTTCTTCCCCATTGATTTTTGGGCTTGAGGAGGATTTTCCAATAGGGACCCTTTGTAAAAGTGACCTAATATGTGGTCTAGGACAGGGTAGGTGCTTTGTTTTGTCAAAGTTGTTCCAAAGAAACCTAATAGTGTTTTGAGGTCAAGAAACCTCTATTGAAAACCTACAAGGAAGAATAGATGATTTTGTGGAAGATAGGAAAGGAAAGGTTGTAAAATTTGAAAGAGGGAACAAAAAAATTAATGGAAACTTTCACATTAACATTGATGAAAGCTCTTAGGTTTTCCAAATTAGTTGAAAATAAAAGTTTTCCCACAACCATAGTAATAATGAATTTAATGTTCAATTATATGTGTAAAAATGAAGATTAATAGAATCATCAAATGAATGGTCTAAAAATTGTGAAAACAAAACAAAAAAACTCAATATAAACATCTACCTAAAATGAAATAGAGGGAATTACACTAGCCATGCTGGAAGTGGACCACTATAAGCAATGAAAATAGAATTCATAAGTAAATTTGTGTTAAGTAAATGTCATTTTTTTCATTTTTTTTTCTTCAAACTCTTAAAAATTAAAATTTTTTATGCAAATCCCATCTAATTCAATGTTGAATTATGTGTGCAATTGTTATGATTAATAAAATCATTAAAGGAATTTAGTTTATATTGTAAAAAAAAAAATATATACTAAACATACACATTTCAATATTACCGAAATGAATATACTACCTGAAATAATGTAAAATGATGTAGAAACTTTAAATTGTCTTCTTCTACATTGTCTGGCATGCAGATTGGTGGTGAAAAGGTGATGGATGAAGAATAGATTGGTACAACATGAAGTCAACTACATAAAAAAAGGAATTTTTGAATTGGATAAAGCACTGAACCAAACAAATATAGAAGCATGTGGGCCTAAATCATGGGGTCAACCCTTATTTTACCATTTCAATCTAAAATACATTTGGCGCTCGCCAAATTTGGCGCACGCCAAATGTGTTGTTTTGAAATCTTCACCTTTGATAGATTCAAATGGAGTGAGACTTGAGACTGAGAAAGAGGTGATAGGAGCGAGAGAGATTAGTCTAGATAGTGTGGTAGCGATTGATATCTAAGAGTGATAGAGGCTTGAGAGGGATAAAGAGCTATCTAGTTACATTGGGGGGAAATACCTAACAACAAGAGAGGGGTAAGGAGGGATGAGACCTAAGAGATACAAAAATACCAAAGGGCGCGGAGAGAGAAAGAGAGGGAGTGTGGGAGAGGGGGTTGGAGTGAAATATATTTGTCTAGGTAGGGTGGGAGGTAAGTGAGACATGACAAAGAGGGAGTGTGAGAGAGGGAATTGGAGTGACACAGATTAGTCTAGGTAGCATGGGAGGGAGGGATACCCGAGAGAGAGAGACTTGAGAGGGAGAGATTTATTCATCTATGGTAGGGGGAAGACCTGAGAGAGGGAGTGGGAGAGAGCTAGAGTGGGAGATAGAGGGATGGGATACCTAAACCATCAACCCTAAAACATTAAACCCTCTACCCTCTACCCTCAACACAATACACTCTACCCTCAACTATTAAACCCTTTTAAACCCAACTAAACTCTCTACCCTAATCCCTAATCCCTTAACCCTTAATCCCTCAACCATTACACCCTAAACCATTAAACCCTTAAACACTAAATTGTAAACCACTAAACCCTCTACCCTCTACCCTTAAACCATAAACCTTGAACCCTAAACCCTTAATCCCTCAACCCTTAAACCATAAACCCTTAAACCATTAAATCATAAACCCTAAACCCTCTACCCTCTACCCTCAAACCCCCCTCTCTCTCTCTCTCAACCCTACACCCTCTACCTTTAAACCATAAACCGTAATCCCTAAACCCTAAAACCTAAAACCTCTACCCTCTACCCTCAACCCTTAACTAGGTTAAACCCTTAAACCCTCTACCCTTAAACTATAAACCCTAAATGGTAAGTGCACCAATCTGTTATACAATTTAGGTGTCAAATTGTGAAAATTTGCAAAAAAAGGCCAAAATGGGCTATTTGGTGCATGTGAAATTTGGTGAGCGCCAAATGTAAAAGCAAAGATAAAATACCAAATCTTGTTTTAAATCCTCATTCGTCTTTAACCTACAACTTGGCTTGGAGGATAGGAGGTCTACAACTCACTCTCACCAAATTTCACCCATAATTTGCACCGCTAGCTTGGTATCTTTCATGAGGATTCCGCCAACAAGTCAGAGATGTCGAAGATTGTGAAGAGGTAGGTATTTTTATTCAATTTATTTTGAATTTAATTTACAATGCTGATTGAAATAGGCTTTTATAATAAAGTTTTGTTCTAATTATCAGGGAATGAATCTCCACCTCAAAAATTTGAGAATTCACAGTTACCCCCTCGGAAGAGCTTCCTATTCAAGAGCCTAAAACCCCTCCATCAATTCCTAGGAATCCTCAAGGAGCACAAGAAAACATTCTAAATCAAATTGAAAACAATAAAAGAGACATTGAACAATTAATTTGAAGATTAATTGAGCATGTCGAAACCCACCCTTGTAGGAGAGGGATTGTTGAATCATTGAAGTCAATTGTAACTCATGTAGGAGAAATGAGCAAGAAAATAAATTTTTGGTCAAATAAGAGGCATGAGATGAGACAATATTATGCTAGAGGTTTGACATATGCAAATGTTAAAAAACAAAAAATTAGCAAAGCCAGCTTGTGTGCCCTATCTACAGATCCGAAAACCAACACACCTTTGTCTCATACATGGAGGAGGTTCCCCATCCATTGGTGCCACCATGAGTTAATTAAAAAATAAATTTTGAGAGCAGTGGTGGATGGTATTTGACCAACCTCCATACAATAACCATAAGGTCCATGAGGTACCACAATACTTTTTGAGGAAACTCTATTATGAGTTTATCCTCAATAAGATGCCAAATTATTTTGACATCTTAGACTTTCAGAGTAGAGGTGGGGGCTCCACACATGATAGACCTTTTGCACAACATAATCCACAACTAGCACCAAGACCCTTGGCTAGACCCATTGTGGAGCATGTCCTCATTCCTTCCATTTTTAAGGATAGTGTAGAGGTGGACACACTAGAGTCGATTGGCTCACTCACCCAAACCATTTTACAGTGTGTGTGGCCTTTGGTAGAGCCTGGTGTGGAGGAGACGTGTAGGCCCCGAGCTCCACCCCACCATTGTGGCACTTGTGGTGAATTTTGCACGTACGATTATTAGAGTGCTTGGGATGTAGCTACAAAGCCTACATTAGTTTTAGAGGTGATGGAATTCATAGATGATTTGTTGAATGATACATATGGCATTGACAATCAAGTAAAATTTAGAAAATTCATTTAATGTTGTTTATTAAATTATATTTTGAAATTTAAGAATAAGTAAATTAGTAGAATTTTGGTTTTGATGAAATTTTAGGGTCGGAGTGTTCATGAGACATGCCCCATTCCTATAGACCCTTATTTTTTCTTGACATTGAATCCACAAGTATGCAACTACTATTAAAGATATTATTATTGCATTTGAACAAATGAATTTAATATTTGAATGTTTGTCTCGTAACATGCTTTGGATTTCAAACAGTTTCTTGGTGGAACTTCAACCTCCACACCTCATGATTCATTTCCTCAAGGACATTACACTCAGGTAGCCTTTATTCAATAATGGTGTTGTAAAATAATGTTAGCTAGTTTTCATAATTTTGCATATACAAATCTAAAAAATTGATGAGAAACATAAACATTGCATTTGTATTCCTTGATCGTATCACATTATCTTCTCCTAATTCACTTTTTGTTCTATTATTCCTTCCTAATCCCATCCCATTAACATCTAATAGTTCACCCTACCATTTACTCTTTCATTTACCATTTGCAGATGTTGACATAAAACAACCCTGGTGATGTTGGTGGCACAATGGACCACAAAGTTGCTAAAGCAATAGCCAATTCTAATCCATTGAGAGAGGTATGCAACAAATTAGTTGATTTGACATTATATTCACTCTTTTTGGTCTATTATAGAAAATTTTCACAATAATTTTATGTAGCTTAATTTCTATCTTGATGGTTGCTACAGGTGGTTGTCACTCTAGATCATGGACATGGTAATGATGTAAATGTGAATGATGACTATCTATATGCGATAAGTGATTATATTTTGTTAGATGTCATTCCATAATTCAATTTTTGTGTATTAACATCTTTACATTTTATGGTATCGGTTTAAGGTAAAGAGTGAAGAGAGGAGGACAAGCAAGAGTGTTTGAAAGACCAGAGAACCAACAGTCACTCCATCTAGCTGAATTTCGAAGGCAGCACGAGATCTATTTCCTTCCCCTAGAGGGAAATGACTATATTAGGGTCATTTTTTGTATGCCTATGTGGCATTTTGGAACATATGTTTTGTACAAGCAATATATACATGAAATTTTATGCCCATAATATGGCTCCTTTGTACTAAGCCTATATGGATGTTTTTGATATGTTCTATATACGTTTATCAATATATATCATTGTATACCTTATGAATTTTTGATTAAAAAAATATTATGTTGCTATTGCCATTCTTGAATGATGTTATCATGGATATTGTGTAAATTGTATGCTTGAATGTTGTAGGCATGGATTTTGTTTACATCTAATGCTTAATTAATTATTGTCAAATGCTCAATAAGGTCTGTCTAAAGCATATTGTGTAAATAAGCTCCATTCCTGGTGGTTTGTATCCTTTGGAATGCTTCAATTAATTGTGCCTCACTTATTCGCATGTATGCTTCACTTATTCACATGTATACTTCACGTATAGTGCATGTATTCATACAATATATGAAAAAATTAGAATTACAATATAGTTTTTTCATACATGTCTACCAAAGTATTTTTTCAAACAGTTCATTGCCTTGTTGCTATGGCTAAAAGCATAAAACAAGTGATTTTGAACAAGCTATGGATGCTTGGAAAAAATCTATCAAAAGCATAATAGCAAGCAATACTATAGACAAGGCAATGAACTACTTCAAAAAAAATCCTAAAAGAAATGTGGTCTTATGGTGATGGAATGCCATGACATGCAAATTGCTATGGATTTTCATTCCATTCCATCACCTTGAGACCACATTTATTTGAGGCAATTTTTAAAAAAATTCATTGCCTTGTCTATGCTACCACATTTTTCGTACATGTTTACCAAAGTATTTTATCAAACAATTCACTGGCTTGCTGATATGGCTAAAAGCCTAAAATAGGTTCTTGCAAATAAGCTATGGATGCTTGGAAAAAATCTATCAAAGCATAATAAGAAGCAATAGCATAGACAAGTGATGTAGAGACAGGAGACCCAAACCCACTCAAAGTGTCAACTTACCTTCAAGAGGCATCTAACAAGATTAAAATGGTCTATTTGACCAATCCAAACTACCTCTCAACTAATGATAAAATTATATTTTGGGACACTTGTCCTTCTACTAAACATAAACCAACAATAAAAAAAATTGCATTATGAAGTGCCAGGTTCATTCAACCTAGACATGCTAGCTTGGAACAATTTGATTGGTTGGAAGATGATGAGGCACCATCTTGGTGTGTTGGATGTCCCCTTTGATCTTGGCCTAAGGTGGACTTCAAGATATTTTTTCCATCTCATATTTTTAGCTTGCGGCGGACGTAAAGTTGTCTTTGCCATGTATGCTTTGACCTAGGCTAACTTTACGTTGTCTTTTCCATGTATGCTTTGAGTTGGGTGGACTTTACCTTTGTCTTGGAAAAGCATTATTCAAGCCAAAGGTAGACTTGATAGAAATTTGGACATAGCTTTTCTTTCCCAAGTGGACTTTGTAGATCATCTTCGACATTTTCCTTGACCATGGGCATGGCGAAATTGCTTGTGCCTTGCCAAGATTGGGAAGACTTGCTCTTGACTTAGACATGTTGATTTTCCTACCAAGAAAAAATTGAGAGAGTTTTTTGTAGATGGGAACAACACAATCCCATAGGCTCAAACAAGAAGTTTCTAAGCGTCGCGGTGTCTGAGTATCATCATGTTGAAGTTTGTAGCCATTTTGCATTTCGATCTCTTAAGGGATTCAACCAGTTGAACGTACCTCACAGAGATTCGACGTGTTTTGGTGTGAAAGAGGAAAATTCCTAGTGTAAACATACCCACTCAGATGTGTTGGAATAGTTATATTGGTCACACAAGTTGCAAAATGAAAGTGGCACCACTTTGCAACTTTGCACTACTTGCATTTGACAACTTTTTCTCCAAGATAAATCTCACCACCATAGGAAAACTCCTCTGAGATAGAAAAAAATGAGAGAGGTTATTGTAGATGGGTACAAAAAAATCTCATGGGCTCAAACAAGAATGTTTAAGCCTCACAGTGTCTGAGTAACGTCATGCTAAAATTTGTAGCCATTTTGCACTTCAGGCTCTTAAGGGATTCAGCTAGTTGAACTTAGCTCAAAGGGATTCAGTGCATTTGGGTGTAAAATAGGACCATTCCTACCATAAATGTACCCAATTGGACACATTGGAATACTTATTTTGGTCACACGAGTTGCAAAATTAAATTTGCACCACTTTGCAACTTTGCACTACTTGCATTTGACAACTTTTTCCCCAATATAAATTTGCCGCCATAGGAAAATTCCTTCGAGATAGAAAAAACTGAGAGAGGTTATTGTATATGGGAACAACATGATCCCATAGGCTCAAATGAGAAGCTTCTAAGAATCATGGTGTCTGAGTATCATCATGCTAAAGCTTCTAGCCATTTTGCACTTCGAGCTCTTAAGGGATTCAACTGATTGAACTTAGCTTAGAGGGAATCAACGTGTTTGGGTGTGAAAGAGGACCATTCCTATTATAAAATTACCCACTTAGATGCATTGGAATAGTCATTTTGGTCACACAAGTTGTAGAATGAAAGTTGCACTAGTTTGCAACTTTGTACTACTTGCATTTGACAACTTTTTCCCCAAGAGAAATCTCACTACCACAAGAAAACACCTCCAAGATAGAAAAACCTGAGAGAGGGTATTGTATATGGGCACAACATGATTCCATAGGCTTATATGAGAAGTTTCTAATCATCATGATGTTCGAGTAACGTCATGCTAAAGTTTGTAGCCATTTTACACTTCAGGCTCTTAAGGGATTCAGCTGATTGAACCTAGCTCGGAGGTATTCAACGTGTTTCGGTGCAAAATAGGACCATACCTAATGTAAATGTGCCCACTAGGATGCGTTGGAATAGTTATTTTGGTCACACGAGTTGCAGAACGAAAGTTGTACCACTTTGCAACTTTGCACTACTTGCATTTGATAACTTTTTCCCCAAGCTAAATCTCACAGCCATAGGAAAATGCCTCTGAGATAGTGAAAACCAAGAGATTTTATTGTATATTGGCACAACATAATCCCATAGGCTTAGAAAATAATATTCTAATCCTCACGGTGTCCGAGTATTGTCATGCTGAAGTTTGCAGCCATTTTGCACTTTGGGCTCTTAAGGGATTTAGCTGGTTGAACTTTCCTCAAAGGGATTCAGTGTGTTTGGGTGCAAAATAGGACCATTCCTAGCATAAACATACCCACTCATACATGTTGAAATAGTTAGTTTGGTCACACAAGTTGCATAATGAAAGTTGCACCACTTTGTAACTTTGCACTACTTGCATTTGACAACTTTTTCCCCAAGATATATCTCGTTGCCATAGGAAAACACCTCTAAAATAGAAAAAACTGAGAGAGGTTATTGTATATGAGCACAACATGATCCCATAGGCTTAGACGAGGAGTTTCTAAGTGTCACGATGTTTGAGTATCATCATGCTGACATTTGTAGCCATTTTGCACTTTGAGCTCTTAAGGGATTCAGCCGGTTGAACATAGCTCGAAGGGATTCAACACATTTGGGTGCAAAATAGGACCATGCCTAGCATAAAAGTACCCACTCAGACACATTGGAATAGTTATTTTAGTTACACGAGTTGTAGAACGAAAGTTGCACCACTTTGCAACTTTGCACTACTTGCATTTAACAACTTTTTCCCCAAGAGAAATATTTCCCCCACAAGAAAATGCCTCTGAGATTGAAAAAATTGAGAGAGGTTGTTGTATATGGGAACAACATGATCCCATAGGATTAGGCGATAAGTTTCTAAGCCTTACGGTGTTCGAGTATCATCATGTTGAAGTTTGCAACCATTTTTCACTTCGGGGTCTTAAGGGATTTAGCACATTTGGGAGTGAAATAGGACCATGTATAGCATAAACATACCCACTCAGATGTGTTGGAATAGTTATTTTGGTCACACAAGTTGTAGAACAAAAGTTTCACCACTTTGCAACTTTGCACTACTTGCATTTGACAACTTTTTCTCCAAGAGAAATCTCACTTCCACAAGAAAACACCTATGAGATAGAAAAAACTAAGAGAGTTTATTGTATATGGGCACAACATGATCCCATAAGCTCAAAAAAAAAATTCTAAGCCTCACAGTGTCTAAGTATTGGCATGTTATAGTTTGCAGCCATTTTACACTTCGAGCTCTTAAGGGATTTAGTAGACTAGGAGGCTCAAACTCAATCAATTTGACAACTTACCTTCAAGAGGAATATAACAAAATTAAAATGTTCTTTTAAAGCAATTCAAATAATCATGCAAGTTAGACAACAATCAGAAGCACCTTTCCTCAATTTCACCCATGAATCCTAGTAGTAGTGCAAACTCAGTTTTTGGCCTTTTACTCAAATTCTCTCCAAGACACCTAACAAACATATGATGGTTTTAGACACCCATTTTAGAGTTGTAACACATATCCCAAAGTCAAAAATAAGTCTTTTAGACCAACCTCCTAAAATCACCCCTTCTGCACTGCCCTAATTAGGCTCATTAGGCCTAAATTACAAAGAAACATGTCTTTAAACTTCTCACATTACCTTGAAACCTTGGGGCAGCATTTCCTATGCCTTCAAACCTCTCAAACCACAATGTTCTCCCAGGGTTAACCCTTCCAACATACCAAACCACAAAACCCTCAATTTCATGCGAAACTAAGAGGGTTTATCCAAAATCCCACTTGCACAACCTCCCAGACCATGCCACCAACTCAAACATGTGTATTTTGACCCTTATATGGTAAAAGTTGAAAAAAACTCCACACTCTAATTGATTTTCACAAACCCTAGGCTGAGGGCTCCATTTTCTTGTCTTCAAAGTTGTTTAAACTATATGATGTAGACCTAGGAGACATAACTCAATCAATCTAACAACCTACCTTTAAGATGCATCTAACAAGATTAAGATGACCTATTTGAACAATCTAAATCACTCTCAAGGTCTGACAAACAACAGAAGTTAGATTTCCACCTTTCACTCCTTTAACCCTTGTAGTAGTGCAAATGTAGTTTTTGACTTCTAACTCCAATATCCTCCAAAACACTTGGAAAAAAAAAGATGGATGCAAATACTCATTTGAAGGCTATAAAACATATGTGATCCCCAACATCAACTCCTTTGTACCAACATGGAGATCCAAATTCCCTACCATGGGAAAACCTAGTGAAATAGGCCTCTTTTTCAAAGAGAGCACCCTTCAAAGTTCTCTGAACCCTCTGAAACCTTGGGGAAGCAGTTAAAATACTCAAAAACCTCCAAATCCACCATCATATTTCTGTGGTATGGACAAACTCAATCCAAACTTGAAAACTCTTATTTTATGCACATTTCTTGAGGGTTTATTGGATATGATGCTTCCACAACCTCCTAGACCTTAAAACAACGTTAAACATAGTCCAATAACCATGTACATGCTCAAAAGTTCAAAAAACAAGACATACCATACAGATTTTATCATAACCTAAGAAAAAACCCCTCATTTACATGCATTATCTTCACAAAACACTCGGGAACATCAAGTTTATCTCTCTTATTCCTCTCCCAATGCTCTATCCATGCATCCTACACCTAATTCAGACTCCACAGGGGCCCTTACATGAGTTACAATTGCCACAGAAAGTGTAAGGGCCCTTTAACACATGTTTACAAAGCCCTCCAAAACAAGGTATACCGGTTGTTCATAAGAAAATGCTTAAAGGAGGCTTCCAATCCTTTATTAAACTTTCAAACTAGATAGAAATTAATGTTCACATAGACCCCTACATAGAAATAAATATTACATAGCTTACATCATCTTGTACGGCCTGTACAAACCTACAAAATAAGGAAAAACATAGAAAATTAAAAAAAAAGCTCAAAAATTCTTATTGTCAAGACCTTAAATCCTGAACCAACCTTAAAAATTATGTCTTCATGCCTTTTTAAAGGCCTCTCCATCTCAACCATTAACCAAGTACCTTTTCAACTAATTTTTGAATCCTTAATGACTGTTGGAATTCTTAAACCCACCTTTTACACAATTTAATGCCTTTACAATTAGTGCTCCAATTGTAGGCATAAGGTTGAGGTGCTCCTGCACCACTATATAATTTAACCATAATATAACTAAGAAATATATGATATAATTTAACCATTATTCATTAAATTTTCAAATAGTTTAAACATGCACAAGACGAACAAATTATTTTGATTCTCAACATCTATATATGAAATTATCCAATAATCAAGTGTATGTCCATATACAAAAATGGCATCATCGCCAACTCAAAAAAAGTTTTACAAAGTGTGGCATATGCCAACTTGATATCTATTCATACTATACATGCCAAAATGTCTATCTCATCCTAAACTATTGTTGGATCATCAAAATGGAGCCTCTTTCAAGCACTCTCTGGCTTTGAAGGTAACTGCACAAGAAAAATTCAAACCAAAATTGAGATTAGTTATATTGTATAATTTAAAATTGAATAATTAACATCAAAATAAATATACATTGAATTATAATTGAACTCTAAAATTGAAATCTTGATTACCTCGTATATATACATCTCTTCAAACTGTCATGAGTCCTAGAATATGCCCCTCTCAAAGAACCAATCATACTATATAGGTGAACACAAAAACATCAAATTGATACAAGTTAGCATAAAATTGTCCATAATAGGAACATATTTACCAAACACAAAATAAAATAAACAAATACCTCTTTAGGCATCTCTTTATCTTTATCTTGTTCAACTGTTTCGACACCTCCTCCCTGAGGTGTTTCAACTCCTATTTCTTCAAGTATTCCAACACCTACTCCTAGAAGAGGAAAATAAAATAAACATATAAGTTAATATATAATTTCATTAATGACAATCAAGTAGGGGCAACTAGGCCAATTAGGCCTCTCTTCCAAACAGACACCTTCCCAAAAACCTGAAATCAAGACAAACACCATGGACAATCATTAAATAGGTTACCAACCTTAAGATTTCACAATTTGCAGAGCTCCAACCTGATGCAACATGGCAGGGGAAGCAATGCCTTTTTCCAATAGCTTCTTGCAAATGCACACATCAACTTTACTATTCCTTCCAATAAGAAACTTGATCACCCAAATCAACTCACACACCTAGACATGTTTGAAGGACTTGGGGATGTTATGTACACTCTCAAAATGTCAAAACAAGACCAAATAACCTGAATTTACACACAAAAACTCTCATTCTCTCATCACTCTTGCACAAGCCCATGAAACTTTGCAACATTGCCATCTAGGACAGTCAAAATAAAAACATATTAAAGGCATTAACCAAGCAATGAAATCAGGTTTTATACTTCTAACAAGATCCCCTACAGGTGCACAAATGCATAGGATCAAACTCCACAAATAGATGATTCAAAATATTGATTTTTCAAGCCACAAGAAGGCTTGATTTAGGCATGTGTACAGAAGGTTTGACTACCAAGGCACACCCCAACACCCCTAAAGCCTTTCATAGGTTCAAAAATTATCCCCAAGATCTAATTCACACCTTTCATCCATTCTATTTACTTAAAATACTCATAAATCAAAAGAAATGCTTACAAATGATCATTTTTTGGACTGTTTCAAGGTAAAATGAGACCTAGGGCATCACATAACTTTTGCAAACCTTCATGTTTCCTCCTAAAACCAATTGCATTATGGAAACTTTGCAATTTTGAAGCAACTTACATCATTAAATCCATGGCCCTCAAATGATCAAAAAGGGAGGATGAGGTGTAGGTGCTCCTGCACCACAACCGCTCACCAAGCTACCAATCCAATAAACCATCACTCCCAAGCCACAAAACCTAGGGTTTTGATGCAAACCCAGGTTGGAGATCAACTACATATGACAAATACAAGATGTTCAACCAAATTTTCAAAGCAAGTTCAAGAGAATTTCTCAAATCCACTTGTCAAGTCTATTCCTTCTACCAACTTTCCCAAAAGACTTTTCAATTAAATAATGGATTTAGACACACATTAAGGACTTACACAACATACTTCAAATTCAAGTAAGACTCCTTTGGATCAATATAGACTTCCTATACATCCACCATGGAAAAACTAGGAAAATAGGTCAATTTAACAAACGAAATACCCTTCAAAGTTATCCAATCACCTTGAAACCTTGGGGCAGAAAATTAAATTCCTCAAAACCACATAATCCACAATATATTTTCACTTGTATGGCCAGAAACTCTCCCAACTCAATAACCCTCCTTTTCTAATGCAAAAACAAGGGTTATGTCAAAATCTTCACTCCAAGGCTTGAAAAAACAAATAAATGGTCCAAACACCTTCTATAGGGTCTTCCTAGTCATTTGACACACTCACAAACTCAACTCCATCAGAATTTAATTGAGAAGCACTTCAAAGCCATTACTTTTCAAGGAAAAAATGCACTTTCCAACCCGAGGGCATCACACAATCACCACAAAAATTATTTATTCTGAAATAAAATTCATTATTGCATCTAATATAACATATTTCCTACCAATACACCAAGTTAAAATATTATACAGTGGGTGGAATAGTCAAAAGTGCATTATTTTGCTTTCAAACCCTTAACAATGGAAAAAATAGGGTATTCATTGTATTTTTGCAATTTCTCTCACAAAACAAAAAGTTAGAGCTCAAAACCAAGTGAAGATCAAATTAAACTCATAAAAATTCAACCTCTAAATATTTCAAAGCATGGTTGGGTCTGTACGATCGGTACATCAACAAACAATTCTGGAAAATAGTGAAAAAAACTCAAAAAATGCACCAAAAAGTGGTATTTTGAATTTTGTGAGTTTGTTACACCTCCAATAACCTTGATTCGAGTTGGATAAGGCCTCTTATAGAATTTACAAACCATAACCACCTTCAAACCAACCAACTTTCACCTAATTACCCTTTAAATGACTCTATTTTTGAAAATCAACACAAATCAACAAAATTGTCGTTGACAACATTTGCAACATTTTGTATTTTTCAAATTATTGAACTCAAAAGAACCTAAACAGCTCTAAACACCTAACATATGATCATTTAGACCTTATTTAATCCTTTATTCATGATTCAAAGCACAACCATCAAAATACTCTGCCTTTACCCACTTTGACAATTTTGACAATATTGACAATATTTCATGTTTTTACAACTTTTTGCAATTTGTTCATGGAACCAAGAGGAAAACTCCCTCAAATGACCTTTTGAACATTTTTTCCCAAGGATACATGCCATCACTCCAATCATTTTTCATATCTACATTAATGCAATTTTGCAAACCCTTATACAATCAAACTTAAATGCTTGAAATAAAGTAATGATCATTAACATGACTTTACAAATTCAATGTGCATACTTACCAATCAATCCAGGGAACCATCCTGGTCTACTCTACTCTTTATAGTGTCAAGTATTTCCTCATGGTCAGACTCACACACTTTCCACAATTCCTTGTTTGCAAGTCTACCCTTATATTTGATCAAATGAATGTTGGTGGTGATGACAAGGTTTGAGTAGTGAAGAATATGCTGATGCATGTCAAAGTCCTCAAACAACCAAACTACAACATTCTTAAATAGGTACCTTCTAAGCCATGTTCCAGTAACAACCATGAAACCTGTAGGATATTCTATGTTTTCTCCATCTATAACTGGGGCCTCCAATTTCTTTTTGGCCTTGATACGACACAAGTAATAATTTGTACCCTCTTCATTATCTTCATCTGCAATCACTACATATCGTGCCCTGCATTGATATGTTCATCTTTTTAGATGTATTTAATGAACATCAAAATAAAACCTCAAAGTAAGATATATTACCTAGTTCTACAAGGTCCAATACATGATCAAAGTCAAGGGATGATTGCATCTTCGTGATTTGTAGAGCCGTCGGGAGCTGATAAGTGTCAAGTGAGGTTAGACTTCTTACAAACCATTCATCAACCCACTCTGTTGACTCGCAATCATTCCATGCTCAAAGTGTACATGCAAAACAAAAGCATTCCATCTTCTGCATATGGATAGTCCATGTACCTGCATTGGAGCTTCTAAAAGAGTGTAGCTAATAAATGAAAAAATCATCTACTATACAATAGTCCTCATATTTTGCAATGTTAGTATCATCTACTAAATGAAAAAATATAATAACTAAAGAATTACCTTGGCTACCTGGACCCATTACATGACTGCACTACTTGACAATTGATCTTGGGTGGAAGCCTTATGTTACATTCCTCCAAAACATTGTCAGTATGCATATCTACACATATACATCGATAAACATCATAATGTTTAGAAAACTCAATATGTACTCACGGATTTTACTACCAATTCTCCTTCTTACAACATCTCTTTTATTATGAGAGCTCCTTGTGTTATCCTTCCAATAATCTACTATTAAAGATCTCAAGCCTTGAGCAATTCTTTTATCTTTCCGTGGCACTCTACCCGAGAATGCCCATAACTCATTTCTATTTGGTTCCTCCAATCTTTCACACCTTCCTTTGGCTCTCATTAGACATGATCTACTTATTTTCAAAGACTTACTAGTCTTTGTAAGGTTCACCTTGTTTCTTGTTTGACTGCTTAATAGTGTTTTTTTCATCACACGTCTTGTAGCACAACTATCCTTCATGTGTGAGGCAAAACACACACTCCCATATGCACTCATCAAGTTCTTTAAAATGGAATTTTCACTTGAGTCATTCAAAACTCTTAGCCCAAGAGCCTTCATGGTGGGCCTAAATTTGAGTTGCCTCATCATTTCAACAAATAGTTGGCATCTTCCACCCTCACTTAGCTTCTAAAAAAAAAACTCCATCTCCTTTGTGCAGCTCTTTGACATGTATGTTTTGACATCTTATCAGGCATCCATTTCAAAACATTGGAATCAATATCAATCAAAACTCTAGGTTTTCTATGCAATAATCTAGGAGGAGTTCTCAAATGTAATTTTTTGTCAACATTAGGAATGTCAACAACATCGGGGATAGATTGTGTACCTTCAATCGAAGGTGTAATTCATGACATACCTTGAGATTGACATGTAAACAATGTTGTGCCTCCAACTTGAGATGTCGTTTGTGGAGTGACTTCAAATAGAGGCATGTTTGTTGATGTACTTTTGAAATGCAATGTTGTTGATGGTGTGTCTTCAACTATAGGTGTTATTTCCCATGTACTTGGAAGACCACATGTTGTTGCTAGTGTGTCTTCTACTAGAGATGTGCCTCCAACTTAGGATCCATTTGTGTCCTTCCATGATTTTTTTCCATTCGTGCCCTTTTTTTTTCCAATTGTACATCTCTTTTAGATTGCATGGGAATTTTTGGTTGTATGGGCTACAATTCTTTTGCTTCACAAGCTGCAATTTTTTATTCTCTTCTCCTTGCATTTTTTACTGCACATTCTTCTAGTGTTAGAGGCTTTGGTCATTTCCTCATAATGACATTGAATGCTACACATTCACAATCACACATAGAACAAAAGTAAGTAATGCATTTTATGAAACATATTGATAACACTAATTACATTGCATTTTATTGAACACACCAAAGCATTTCATGAAAGATGGAAACAAGTTGTTTAGAATTATCAAACATGTCTATATGCTACAAAAATTTTCATACATAAATCTACTAAGAATGGTAAATGGTATGAATGAATGAAAACTTTCATTAAACCAAATATGTCTTGAGTCACTTGAAATTATCTAAGCACATGATGAAGGTGAATTCTTTAAATGACACAAAAAAATTAAAATAGAAACTTGCACATTAACATTGATGAAAGCTCTTAGGTTTTCCAAATTAGTTGAAAATAAAAGTTTTGCCACAACCATCAGTAATAATGAATTTAATGTTCAATTCTATGTGTAACAATGAATATTAATAAAATCATCAAATGAATGATCTATAAATTGTCAAAACAAAACAAATAAACTTGTGTTGAGTTGAATTCATTTATCTAAGCATGTTGGAAATGGAATACTATAAGAAATCCAAATAGAATTCATAGGAAAATTTGTGTTAAAATTTGATGTCATTTATATAAGTTTAAACATGAATTAATGTAAATTATGTCATGGTTTCCATTTTTTTCTTGAAAGTCATAAAAATTAATTTTTTTATGCAACTCTCATCTAATTCAATGTTTAATTCTATGTCCAATTGTTATGATTAATAAAATGATTAATTGAATTTAGATTATTGTCAAAAATAAGCAAACATACTAAATATAAACATTCGAATATTACCAAAAATCAATATATTACCTGAGATAATGTAAAATGATTTAGAAACTTCAAAATGTCTTCATCTACATTGTGTGCATGGAAATTGGTGGCAAAAAGGTGATGGATCAAGCATAGATTGGTACAACAGGGAGTCAACTACATAAAAAAAGGTTTTTCTCTATCGGATTAACCATTGAACCAGACAAAAGTAGAATCATGTGGGCCAGAATCATAGGGTGAACTCCTATTTTACCATTTCAAGGTAAAATGCATTTGGCGCTCACCAAATTTTGCGAGCACCAAATATGGTGCTTTGAAATGCTTTCTATCTCTCAATAGGAAGGGAGTGAGACTTGAGATAGAGGGAGAGGGGATATGAGAGAAAGATTAATACTAGTAGCGTGGTAGGGACTAAGACCTGGGAGCAATAGAGACTTGAGAGGGATAGAGAGTTATCCAGTTAGGGTGGGGGGAAAGACCTCACAATGGGAGAGGGGTTGGAGTGAAATATATTTTTCTACCCTCTACCCATAAACTGTAACCATAAACCCTAAACCCTCAACCCTATAACCCTCAGCTCTCTCTCTCTCTCAACCCTTCATCCTCTACCTTCTACCCTCTACCCTCTACCCTCTAATCTCCACCCTAAACCCTCAATGCTTAAACCATAAACTATAAACCATTAAAACTTATACCTTAAACCCTTAAACCCTCTACCATCTACCCTTAACTCTCATGAATCAACCCTCTACCCTCAACTATCTACCCTCTACCCTCTACCCTCAACCCTTAAACCCTAAACCCTTTACCCTCTACCCTCTACCCTTAAACCCTAAACCCTAAACCCTAAACCCCTCTACCCTCTACCCTCTACCCTTAACCCTAAACCCTTAAACCATAAACCCCTAAACCTCTACCTCTAAAAACCATAAACCCTAAACCCTAAACCCTAAACCCCAAAACCCTAAACCCCTAAACCCTCTTCCCTCTACCCTCAAACCCCTCCTCTCTCTCTCTCAACCCTACACCTTCTACCCTTAAACCATAAACTATAATCCCTAAACCCTAATTCATCTACCCTTAACACTTAATCCCTAAACCCTAAACACTAAAACCTCTACCCTCTACCCTCAACCCTTAAACCCTAAACCCTCAAACTTCAACCTTCTACCCTTAAAACCTTAAACCCTAAACCCCTAAACCCTAAACCTTCTACCCTCTACCCTTAAACCCTAAACCGTAAACCCCTCTATCCTCTAGCCTCTAGCCTCTACCCTCAACCCTTAAACCCTATAACCTCTACCCTCTACCTTCAACCCTAAATCCTAAAACTCTTAAACCCTCAACCCCCACTCTCTCTCTCAACCCTTCACCCTCTACCTTCTACCCTCTACCATCAACCCTAAACCCTAAAAATATTAAACCCTCAACCCCCCTCTCTCTCTC